>VZTF01002075.1:1081440-1157889 GCA_013397755.1 Cnemophilus loriae
CGGCCTCCGCGGGGCTGGAGGGGGGGGGGGCTTTGGGGCTTGCTGTTTTTGTCTTGTTTCTCAACTTTTAAGAAGTGAAAAGGGCATAGCGGGCTGGGGGAGGTGGTGAGCGGCTCTCTTTTAGGGGTCTCCACCAGCGCTCCCTAGGCGGGGGGGTCGCCGGCGCAGAGCCATCCCCCCCGGCGGGGGTGGCCCCGCAGAGGGTCTCTCTTCGGTGCCAGAACCCCGAAGGCACCCGGGGAGGTTTTGCTGCCCACCCTGGGGGCTCGTCACAGGCGGCGGTGGCCTCGCGGAGCCCCCGTTCCAGCGGTGGGGAGCGACACGGAGAAAAGCAGCAGCGCTGCCCAGCCCGGGACGTTGTGTCGGGTGGCTCCTTCTCCCGGGGCTCGGTCCCGTCTCACCGATACGCTACTCGGTGCTTTGTTTAGTTACTTGCCTGGCTTTATTCAGCAGCGCTTCTTTGACTCGACTCCTTAAAGGAATGTCCTTTTTGCCATTCGTTTTTTTTTTTTTCTTCTTTCTCTTTTTTGGCGAACTCGCGCGTGCGTTTCACATCTGGAGCAACAATGTGCTTAGCTCTGCACTTTGGCTGCGCCTGCCCCTCTCTGCCCGGCACCGAGGGAGCTTCCCGGCAGAATGTGCCCACCAAGTTGGGACAAACACCGCCGCAGAGCAGAACCACCTCTCCTGACAGTAATCAGCAGAGCATCACTACTCCAGTACACAAGTTCTTTTTAAAAGTCAAGCATCTCAAATTACCCAATGCAAGTTCGGCTGCTTTTAGGGCCACATCTCCATAAGCACTCAGAGAAGCTGCATGAATGAAGGCGTTTTAGGGTGAATTTGCTTTCATGCCGTCCAAGTGAGCTGAACATTTGAAAACCAAACACAAATAGACGCTCCAGTTCTCTCTGATTTGTGTTGACACTTAGCCTAGCAGGAGTGGGTACCTTGCCCTGGAGTTTTTCTTGCCAGGATGTGGTGCCAGGGCACTGAAGAGTTCAACCCAAAGTATTTGGCAGTGACCATTCCTCCTTTCTTGGTTAGAATTCCTACCTTCAACTTTTAAAATGGCACAGTGACAAAAATAAATGTGGTTTGTACAAACACGAGGAGTTTGTGGTAGAATATGTGGATGTGTCTTTGTTTATTTTCTTCTCCAGCAGAAAATGTTGTAATTTTATGGAGATGAAGTGTCTTGTGGAATGAGAGTCCTCATGTCCATAATTTATTGATGTTTTGTAACATTAAAACTTACTGGAGGTTTTGTAAGACAATTGTTTACATTTTTTTAAGACAGGAAAAGAAACCTATAATGCAGCTCTGTGTTACTAGGAGTATGCAATTACCCTGTAGATTCATTAAAATGATGGGGTGGCAGTGGTGGCACTTAGGGAGATGTGTCTGTAGTTACAGTCACTTAGTAATTAGTGAGATGTTCCTTCCTGAGTTTTAATAGGGCATAGTCCTAGAAAACTTTCTACTTCTGATCACAGACATCTCATTTACCGTGGAGATTGACACTCTGTTTTCCCAAAAGAGAGGAATCCTTCAGATGATGAATCCCCTCAAGAAGTTCAGACATTTCTGGAGCAGGGAGACTCCATACCTGTCTGTGTGAACAAATGCAGGCATTAATCTTCTGATCTGCTTGAAAGCTAGATGGCAACTCAAAAATACATTCTCAGATCAACCAAAGGAAATCTTGACAGTTGTTTTTTTCAGTAGGTCCTGGACCTGGTAGGTTAATCTGCATTGTATGTCATAGATTCCTTGATAATGAGTCAAATCTGGCATGTCCTAGTCCCAAGACAAGTTCTTACCCTTGTTAGAAATATGGATTAAATTGATTTGTAAACCCAAATCCCTCCCCACTTCTGAACACAGCCATAAGCTGCACGTCTAGATCAGACAGGCGGATCACTGATGGTCTCTGGCCCCAAGTTGTGCAGAAGGCCTGGGCTTGGGCTGTTTCTGCTTATTCAGAATTTCCCAATGGGGAAAAATTGCAGCTGGTGCAACATTTGCAAAGCCAGCTTCTCCACAAGCTCTGAAGCCCCATTTGGCTATTGAAGGTCTACATGGGAAGATGAAGATGAAGGGGAATAGAGAAACCAGAGCTGTAGTCCACATGGCTAGCCCTGCAGGCCGGTGCAGTACTCCAGGGCCTGGAGTGGCCTAGAGCCATTGCACTAGGGATGAGGAGTAGGTTATTGCTCCCCACATTGCCAGGAGGGAGACTGGCCTGTCATTTTTATCATTAACCTAACAAAATGGGATCTGGGCATCTGCATTTCATTTCTTCCTCCTCCAGAGTATCTTGGGGCTTTTAAAACCCTCTGTGGGTGTCATGGGAGTGATTTGGAGCAGCCGGGGTGGTGCACTACAAGATGATGGCTATGGGATTTGTAGCTGTTGAAGGAGACACCAGCGAGAGAAGGGCAGAGGGGAAATCTGGGGCAGCGCGAGGGTGGGAGTGAGTCATTTTGGAAGGAAGGCTTTGTTGATGGCGGAGCTCTTTGAGAAGGGATGGTTCCAGCTTGCCAGTGGGCTGACAGGAGCAGGATGCCTGCCTAGTTGTCCAGTGCCCCGCAGCCTGAGGTGTAGGAGCTAGGGAGGTGCAGTTGAACAGCTCTCTTTATTATGTTGCCGTGCAAGTGTCCTCAAGCCTGCTCCTAAACTACTTCCTCCAGTAAATTATTGCTGCTGGGCAGCGAGGTACCTGGATGTGGAAGGTGTTCATCTTCCTGAGTGCGAACACTTGGGCTCTGCTCCAAGTCCTGTCTTGTTACCCCAGACTCTTCCTTGTCTCTCAGGCCAGTTTGTTGTTTGTTCCCAGCAGCTGTCCCTGTGTTAGATGCCACGTGCTTCTGGAGCTGAGCAGGTTTTAGCTGCAGCTCAGTCTGTGTGAGGAAATGAAGTGCAGCTCTCATGTACATGATGTTTCTATGTGGGCACCTTGTTGAGGGGCTGGAGGAGAGAGAAGTGTAGGGGAGCTGCTGTGTTCCTGAGCCGAGCTTTAGTGCTGAAATGTGGCTGGCTGTGCAGCTGCCAGGTTTCCTAATCTGTCTGTGGCTGCTGAGTGCCCTGTGCCTTAGCTCCCAACATTTTCTTTATGTGGGCTGGAGGAGCGATTTACAACTCCCTGCCAAATCCTGACATAATTGTGTGTGGCAACCACAGAAGAGATTGCCAGGTTTACGACTAAGGCAAAGTTTCTTGTCTTTGTCACTTCCTGAGGAAACTTTGACAACTCTTCAGACTTTGGGAGGTGGTTTGCTGACTACCATCTAAAGCGACCTCCATTACTCCTTTCCTTTTGTTTTTGTTTGTTACATTTTTGTGTTGTGACTGTGCATCACAGGACCAAAGGAGGTAGGATTAGCAGAGTCTCAGAGGTCATCCCTTGTCCCTAAAGCCCTTTTTATTCCTGATGTTTGTTTCCTCTGTCTTTAAAAACTCATGATCTTCTCCCTGGGATTATGTCCCAGGGCTTAACTGTTCTTACTTGTAGAAAGGTTTTCCCAAACATAGTGCCCACATCTTCCGTATCTGAGACTTCGTTTCTTCACCCTTCTGTTTGTGCCTCCGTTTTCTTGCTCATAAGAAGTCACTTGCTGGCCTGTGTTCTGCTAGCATGAAAATGCTGTCTGAAGCTGGTGAGCCTGCATTTGTAAAAGGAGTGACATTTCCTCTGTGGAAATTATACTATGATACGGAACACAGATGACTGGGACTCTTTTAGTTTGTGTCTAAAATGTTTGTCATAGTTAATGCCTTTGTGGCCTACATGTCCTGACACAAAAAGGAGAGCTGCTGTTAAAAACAAAACTGCACCCCTGGCTAGGTTGTACCAGTTAAGGAGCTTTCTTCTCACCAGGTATGTGCAAGGTGGTCTCCATGTTAAGGTGAGCATCCTGCTGAAGCCACTAACGCTACACAGTGCAGAAGCCACGTGTGCATCAACAGCTGCAGTGTTGTAGCCTAAAACAGAGAACAGAGCAAACAAAGGGGGTCATGAAGAGAGGAGAAATGTACTGATGAAGTAAACGTGTACCTTCTGTAATTTTGTCCACAGAAGTATCTTGTCTGAGACAAGAACAGAGACTGGCAAGCAATTTTTTCCCCCATGTTAATAGTGCATCATCACCTACTCATTCATTTGTATTTTATTATGTAAACAAGTAGCTCTATCATGAGAGAAATTTTTGAGTCACGACCACATGGCTGTCTGCCTTGTGGAGTCACTGAAGTGTCCATCATTGCAGCCTTTCCATCAAAGGAGCCCTCATCTGTATCTCTTTCCTAGCCAGTTATGTTTTTGCATTGTAGTGGAACATCAAATCACAGGTAAAACTGAACAGTGATTTTAAGTCCATTGGGAACTGAAAGACAGACACATGGTTAGCTGAACTTGCATATACCTCATTTTCTTGGGAAATGTTTTTTCTTGATGTTCTTATTTGGTGAAGAATACTCTGAAATTTGCAGTTAATGTGGGCACACAGCACTTCTATATTCCATTGATCTGCTTTGCCAGTCAAAAGAAGTATACAAAATACTGAAGGAGACTGGGACTGGTGATTTTGTTTTTATTGTGTTTGTCAATATTGCATAAAAATCCAGTTATTCACCAAGCAAGAAAGGCCTGTTCTCTTGTATCAATAAAAAAATGTCTTCAGAAGCCTAAAGCAGACTTTTCATATTGTTTTATGAAATATTTAAATGGCTATAATCAGATCTTTTGCAATATATACATTATGTAGGTAAACAATTCCTCACCATTTAGAATTCAGGATTTCATATTGACCTTGGCCCTATTGCTTTCCTGATGTATCCACAAAACCTTTTTCTTTACTAATTTCTTCCAAAAGTTTTGTGTGGGGTTGCTTAGAAGAGTAAACTGGAACATCCTTCTAGGAAAAGGTGACTGTGGAGGCCACACTCTGCTTTCGTTTCCAGCAGCCTGACCAAACTGGATTTCTGAAGAAGCGGAAGGAGGAATTTGAAGCAAGTTTTAGTTTTGGTAGCAGCAAAGCCTCAAAGGGGAAGCTTGTTGCTACTAATCTACTGGGTAGCAAAAGAGTACCCTGTGGTTGGTGCCTGTTGCTGCGCTTCATGGGCTCCCATCCACTGATCACCAGCTCTGAGCTCCCATCATGTGCTTGTAACTTGCCTGTTGAATGAGTCCATGCAGTGACTATCATCCAGAAATCATATGCAGGCTGTAGTTTTACTGTCTCTCAAATTCTCTTTAAATTTAGGTTTCCCCAGCCCCTTGCTCTTTTTGATTTATGGCCGAAAATTTGGGAAACTTCTTGGTTTGCAGTAATTCTGGGGAAAAAAAACCCCTAAATTCTTTCTTTCTGCCAAAATAAGGAAGTTGAGTTGTAATAAACCCATTTTTTTTTCACATAGTTGAGTGCAGTTTTAGCCCTACTCAGTGAAGGAATGCTGAGGCAGGCTGTGTGAAGAAGGCAGAAACTTTGCATGCAAACAATATGTGGAGAAAAGAAAAACCCTCTCATTTTCATCAGTTGCTTCCTTTTAACTGGCTTAAGTCAAGCCATGTTAAAAGGACATTTTTAATTTGCATTTCAAGTGTGTTTTCTGAGACTCTGGTTGATGGTAGGACTTGTTTCTAAGGTGATAATTTGATTTATTAATAGGGTGTGTTGCAGTTACAGTGCAGTTGAGCTGCCCGTGGGCAAAGGCCTTTGAGTCTGCAGGGCTTTTGCTTGTGGTGGTGTTTATAAATTACAGTGCTGGTGCGTTTTGCTTGTGTTGGGTTGTGTCTGAGCTGGGTACAGTGTGGGTGCTGCAGACTGCAAGTGCACGTACAGGGTGGATAGACGTATTCTTGACGTATTCTGTCTAAAATTTCTCAAGCTAATTGCTTGTTGAGAGAAGCATTTACAGGGACGCTGGAGCCGTACCTCTGCTGCTCTTGCTCTTTTGCCTCCCTGCTTCTCCTTCTTGCAAATGCCATTTGCCCAGTCTTCAGGGCTGTTAGACCCTCCAGAGACTGCTGTTAGTCATAGATTTCCTGGCCATATCTCTCTTCAGATAAGAGCAGGACAGGCATTTTTTTTTTCATTTCCTGTCCTGTGGTTTTGAGGGGAAAGCAGAGGGGCACATTGAAGTGAACACAACTGGGTTTAGCAGGTTTGCACTGTTACAGAATGATAGAATGGTTTGAGTTGGAAGGAACCTTAAAGATCATCTGGTTCCAACCTGCTGCCATGGGCAGAGATACCTTCCACTAGAGCAGGCTGCTGTTGACCCCACCTTCCCCACAGTGCAGGTGCTGCCTCAGAAAACTGAGTGCAGGGCAAGGGGTTTCTCCTCAACTGATCTATCCACTGATTGGGGGGCTGGTTTTGGAGCTGTGGTCTCCATCTAGAGGTCTGGAGCTTCCTCTCCTCCAGTTTTTCTCAAGCTTCTGGGGCCAGCCAAATGCCTGACACATGGATAGAGGTATCTTCCAAGAGGGTTGGGAAAGGAGGTGGGAAGCTGGGTAGAGTTCGTCTATCTGCAAGCTGCCTACAAGTCTTAACTCACTCTGGTGCTAATCACACCTATGGGTTAGGTCATCCTGCCAAGGAGTTGGATCATCCTATGCTTTTTGGAGAGGGCAGAGCAAGCCTTCAGTGCATTGGTCTTTGTCATATACCCCACTACCTCCTGACTGTAGGCCAAGGGCAGCTCATGTGACTATAACTCTGCAGCCCCTCACCAGAAGGTGCCTGGAGCTGCCGTGGGATATGTGCTTCCAAAGTAAACTAAAACAAAAGATGTTTTTATTCTTATGAAGTTGTTTTTCTTCTCACTACATACCTTGTAGAGGCTGGCTAGTGGTGTCAAGGTCAAGGTGAAAGGAAATTTTTAAAATTCCATCTCAATTTGTAAGATGCCAAAAAAGGGACACATTTCAGTTTTCTTCTGAAACATCTTGTACACCCTTTCCGTGAATGCTCGCCGTTTTGAACACCGCTGCCAAAAGACAAATCCAAGCTTTAGAAAGCCGCCCGCGGAGGTGGATGGGAGGCCGGCTGGGAGCACAGCCTTGTGTAAGCACATGCCAGTGGTTGATTTACAGTCTCTGGCCTTGCAGGGCCGCTCTGAAAGCTGAACAACAGGCAGTGGAACAAACGCTTTTTATTTTCGCCTGGATATTTTTAAACAGAAATGCTAGTTAGTGCATGGGTTTTATATTTTTTGGAGGAGAGGGTAGAGAAGTTATGGTTTTTCACTTTTTGTTTTGGCCAGAGTATGTTCTTATTTGGGCAACATGTGGAAGTGCATGTGCATGAAATCCAGCCACTAAATACTTTGCGTCCCTGAGTTATGGTTTCCTCCTTTGTCAGCAGAGTTACAGGATGCTGCAGACGTCATTGGGTGTCCTGGTTGGACCCGTCAGGGGACTGTAGTCCCTGCAGGGGACTATAAAAAACTGTAAATTATAAATATCAGGCTCTTACAGGAATTCATCTAGTTAGGGACTCTGTGAAGCAGATTCTCTTTTCCTTTAAAGCCTGTCTACAGAGCCAAAATGAGTTACAAGAGATTCCTAAAGTGGGTTTAATTCTGAAATAAAATTAAATTTGGGACCCATTTAATTCTGCAGTGAACAAAACTTAAGTGTTGATAGGATCTCGTGGTTTATCAGCAGAGCTGAGCTTCTGGGTGACAGGATGTGTCTGAGGTGATTTGCATCTCCTTCCATGCTCACTGATAACCTGTGGGATACAACTGGAATAGCTTTAACCTTCTCTATCTTACACTTGTAATTAGTAACTGATAACTCATCTCCAGTACTGCCGTTGTGTAAATTCTCCAGATCTACCCATTTCTTACTGTGAGGGAGTTCAGTGGCGGAATAGGAATCCTTAGGTCAACATCTGGTGTGTGCCAACACAGAGAAGCCATACTGGAAATCACCAGACTTAACCAAAGACTGATTGATTGAAAAGAGCATTTCCTTGAATGTGGTGTGGTGTCACGCCAGGGCTCAGCTTGATGCTTGAGATTTTAATTAATTTTTAAGTACTTGATTTAAGGGGCTGAAAGTGCATTATTACTATGATCAACAGTTTAGGATTTAGAAGCTTATTACAACTGAAATATATGAGGTGTTGGTAAATGTACAGTCACAATTTTCATTTTGAGCATCTTCTACTATCTGTGGAAGCAAATACTAATTTTGTTTCTTTTAGACGGTCTCTGTTAATTAAAAAACCCCAAGCCACCAAAAAAATGAGCCTCTCACTGACTGATACACACCACTATCAGCCTCTAAGCGTGCACTTCCACTTTATGGCTGGATGAATCTGGCAGCTGATTAATTCCTGGAGGGATTTAGGAAATGAGAAAGGGAATATGTTCTTTCTTGAATAGGAAGCCCATTATCTATCTTCTTTTTTCCCTTTTCCTTTGCATACTAAATATAAGTATTTAAGTACCTATTTTAAGAATCATAATATCAACACTTGGAATATACTTTGTTAAAGCTGATATGAACAGGAAGCCTCCAACCACTTTTAGGTCAGAAGTCGTTCATGGCGCATAGTGCATGCTGACTTCAACCTTTTCAATACTGTGCAGACAAGCTTAATTTTAGGATATTAATTTCATGAACGTGCTACAAACATGAGGGGTTTTGCTACATTATCCCTTACGCTAGCAGTTTTCTCTTTTTGGACATTATCACTCTTGTGGAAAATCCAAGGAAATCTGAACTTCATTTTTGCCTCTGGTTAAATGTCAGTGAGGGAATCAAACCTTGTCTTCAAGTGTTATGACTCCAGCAGCAGAGTGTAGTTTATGTGAATAGTCTTCAGAATCAATTGTTCTGTTCTTTGGTGTTTATTTTTTTCTACCTTGGATATTTTTGTTTATTTTTTTCCTGCAGAGTGTGCTTGAAAAGAATAAATGCATGCCAGGGCATTAGACAGACATCTGGAGCATGTTTTATGTGACAAAAATGGCAGTTGGATAAAACCAGATAACATAAATTTGATTTGAGATTATGTTACTGAAACCCTAATCTGAGTAGCATCCTTAAGCATATGTTTGATTCTGAGCATTAGGGTAATCCCTCTTCAGCAGAGTATCAGGGTACATCCTTTAGCCTTTGCTGCATGGGCTAAATTAAATCCCATGCTTAAAGCTCAGCATATGCTTTAATGTACAGCTGAATGCACTGCTGGGTGGAGAATAAGATAAAATGTTTAGGTAAATTAAATATTTGAGGTAACACAGCTCGTGAGTGATTCCTGTCATTTGACATTAAAGCCAAATGGAGTAGCTCAGTTCTACCTCAGTTTTGTGGCCAGGTTTGCCTTCTCCCTTAGGCTGATGTGGAGAAAGAGAGAAAGCGAACTTTTGACACCATAAATCCAAATTTAAAAAGACTGTCTGAAGGAGAGTGGTAGCCCTGCAACCTTAAAAGTTCTTCAGGAATAGTTTATGACCAAAGAATGGTTTGGGTTGAAAGGGACCTTAAAGATCACCTGCCACGGGCAGAGACGCGTTCATTGCTCAGGGCCTTGAACACTTGCAAGGATGTGCAGACCAGTAGAAAAAGGGGTGTAGAAGTTGGCATAGAGGAGATTTGGAGAAACAGAGACTAATGGACAAGGAGGTGGAGTACTGAAACTGTGAGACCAAGGGAGAACGTTAGGAAGCGTTCTAGGGGGACTGGTGAGAGGGAATGAGGAACACAGAGGGGTAAAGTCAGGAGCAAGGGAAGGAGAAGCTGAGGATAATAAAACTGAAAGCTAGACAGAGCAAACCAACAAAGGGTAGTAGAAATAATAACAGGGGGTGAAAAAACCCTGCCACCTCTCCTTTGGTTTTAGCCTTCAGTTTCCTTTTAAATTATTTTAAAACCCTGACTTTGTCTTAGCACTGTTTCATTTGGGTTTCAAAACACTTTTGGCCAGTGGAGCCTGCGGAATTGTTATTTGCATTGCTTTAAATAAAGCTGTATCTCTCAACCAGTCAAAACCACTGTCACAGATGTGACACAGGACAGCTCTGGTAGGATCTCATTGGCCAGTTGAGATGTCTTCCTCAATCCCTGTGCCTGTTGTTCTGCCGTGTCTGGGATCTGTGGGAACTTTGGAGTCAGTTCCATGTAGTCCCAAACAGTCAGGCTGTGACACTGGAAATGTGTTTAGTATCGAGACAGTCTGTCCTGAGGGTGACTCCTCAGTACCTTCTGTGTGGCTCAGTCTTTTCCTACTTTGGAGGGAAAGATGAAATGTACTCTTCTTCTACCCTTTGTCCTTTGAGGAGATGTCCTTAAACGTCCTAAACTCCATGGTTTAGCATTCCATTTAAAATGCTCCCTGCATGTTTTCAGTTGAGATTTGCAAAGTGTATACACCTTTGACCATTTCTGGTTTCCAGATTTTGAGTGCAGATGCGAAAAATTGGCCAGGTGAATAAAAACTTCCTTCTGCAAGTTAGTTGTAAGTTAGATACTGATTTCCTAGTTATTTTTGTGATGGAGAGAAGAAGGTGCCTTAACAATAAGAGCAACAAAACCTGGTTTTCCTTAATGGCTTTTTCCCTAGAAATTTGAATTTCTTGGCAGTAGTGCTACCAGCCTTTAGAAGTTGCCGCGTTTCATTCCCGATGAAATCAACGGGAGGTGAACACGTTCAAGAAGTCAACTGCTTAAGGGCTACAGCCTTGCACTGATAATTTCTCCCATTTATGAGCCTGTTCGGTGCAGATAGCTTTACTTTTAGCAACTTCACAGCAGCACACAGTAAATCCACAGATAAAAAACTCAGCCCTGGGTTTTATTATACCGTGCTTGCTGTTATCTCTTCTGTTTACTTTCATGAGTGATAGAGGGGAAAGCACCAGGTGGGTCTTCATATGACGCTTTTTAAAATAAGTGGTGATGTTTGCTGTCTTAGGGAAAACTTTACATCCAGACAACAGGTGGAATGAATATGAAATCACTACTAATCGAGGTTAATTAAATCTAACAGTTGGGTGAAACATTTCTTAATGCAGATTCAGGTTTAGGCAAACTTCTGAGTGTCCATTTCTAGTCCTGCACATAAATTCAGGAAGTGAAAACCCCCAGTTTCAAGGATTTTAGACCTGTCCTTCATGTTGCCGCCTAATGTCTGTGTGGATGCGTAGTATCTACATGTAATTTGGAGTTAATTATAAATAACAAATAATGGCAAATTTCAGAAACTCTCAGCTTGTCCCCTTTCCCTCATACCCCCAGAGAAGACACGTTTCAGTGTGTCTGGAAGACCGATGGAGGCGGATTTCCAAAGACTGTGAAACTGTAAAAGTAGCTTGCATAAAGAGGGTGCCATTAGCAGCTGGACAGCCTTTAGGCTGCTGGTAAAGGAGACCAGCTCACACCTTAGATGGTCACCAGAGGCTGCTGATTTTACAGGTTGTTGTATCAGCTAAAAGGAACTGATAAGCAGAGGCAGAGTTTCTGGCAAAAAATCCAGGTACAAAATCCTTAGTTCCTGTCCCACCATTATGGTGTTTCCTGACCTGCTCAAGGCTGATGGTGTCTGGCTGCTTTTGGCCCATAGAGACCAAAGGAAGAGTTATTTGCTTCTGGTTGTTGGTAGGTGACATACCCAGTACCAGGGCTCTGCTAATTTGGAGCAAAGATCCGTGGCTATGAGGCTGGTTCCTGTTTGTTAGAGGAAATGTTAGTTTTTATAGCTGCCCCCTGAAACTGCCTTCTTCCTCTCTGTTGCCTATTGCTGCAAGGGAGAAAGGACTGAGCTTTCTTGTCTCCAGCACTGAAGTTTTCAGCTGGTGTTTCAGTTGGAACTCATAATTTTATGTGGCTTTTTTCTTCCTCTCTGGTATGAAATGCAATAACAAGTTGCAGGTGGGATGGTTACAAATTGGGGGAGTGTGTCTGAACATTGAATTGAATAGGGCTTATTGAGCTTGGATGGACAAATTTGAAGGTAATTAAGCCCCTTTACAATTTTTCCAGGCAGTTGCTGGACAATTTTTATACTAGTGAAGTAGCAAGCTGAACACAAGAGCCATTTTGTCGAATGCTGTGGTTGATGGGCATATTGTTGCTTGTGTAAGAGCCACTGCCTTCATTTAATGAAAGAAAATGCTGGTACTTGTAGGCAACCTGCAATATGAAATTATAGTGTTTGGATTGGATTATCAATTTCAGACTGGTTGGAAGATTTTTAATATCTTCTATATTGGGACAGAAATATAAATTTTGTTTTCATATTTACTTGGTGGCACTAACAAGCCTGTATTTCTAAGTTATGGCCCCTAATGGTAGGATTTGACAATGGAAGAGGTAGGGTGTTGGAGTATGAACAGAAACTTGTGTCAAGCAGCAAGTCAAGTCAAAGATTATCTCCTCATCATACCAGTATTTTGAAAGTTTCAGCTGTTACAATATATGTGGGGAAGGTTCACTTAGGAAAAGAATTTGGTTTGGAAAGAACTACACAGAATTGTTTATCCCATTTTCTGCTGGCAAATTGTACTTGAAAACATTTGTCAGGATGCTGTTGCCTAATGTGTTTACTTAACTATGAAAACCTCAGGTTATTTATGCATTTAGTCTGAAAACTAAATGTAGTTTCTCTGATCACTTCATTGCACAGTGGTGATGAAGCATATTTAACCAAATTGTTATGCTGGTGTGTGTGCATATGGCCAATAGAGATAAAACCCCTGCAATCAATACTCGTTATCACTGACAGTGTGAGGTACAGTGACTTGTATGTTACTTCCCTTACCTAATTTTTCAAGTTCAGGGACAATTATGAGGATTTATAGATAGATACTATTCACACATTTTTTACTGTATCTTTAAATAGGAATTTCTCTGCGTGAGGAGTAGTAAATCAAGTGGATTTTTGTGACTGCATGTGTATTTTGAGATAGAGTGGGTAGGAAAGGGATGACAGTGTGCAGATGTTAAGAAGTCTCCCAAATATGTCTAGAAAATGAACTCTGACCATTGGAATTGCCAAATCCAGGTATTACTATCAATAAAATTGCATAGGCTTTAAAGCAGGACTTGCAATTTTAATTTATTTTTTACTTTAGCTTTATTTAGCTCCTCCCAGTTGAGGTTTGACTTGCTGGAGAGATCTGTGAAGTTTGCTTTTAGCTCCTACTTCATTGGCATGGGGACTGTGACCCATCTGTGATACCACCAGCAGGAGTGTTCCCGTGGTAAACCAGGGCCCGTTTCTCATCCTTATCTCAAAAATGAAGTGGTGAGCATTGGAGAGGTCATACTTAAGTGTGTGTGGTGGAGCTCACATGGGAAATCAGCAAACTGGCAGCAGGGAGATGTCATTAGGGTGAACTGGGGTGGTAGGAGAACATGCCATGGAGCATGGGTGTTAGTTCTCCGAGGAAAGCTGTGAATGCCCCATCCCTGCGAGTGTTCAGGACCAAGCTGGATGGGACTTTGAGCAACTTGATCTAGTGGAAGGGTGTCCCTGTCCATGGCAAGGGGGATGGAACTAGATGATCTTTAAGGTCCTTTTCATCCCAAACCATTCTATGATTCTGTAACACACTTCGTACCACTTACAAGGCACCTGTCAGGGTGGGTTTAGTGGGTTTATCTGCTGGTCTGTGTTATACCGTGGTCAGGAAGATCCTGTGATCCAGTGGTCAGTAAAAGGCAATTAGAGGTGTGATTCTTTTTTGGATGATAGTGACTCCATAAAGTCCCACAGCTATAGGTGTCCTAAAAATTAGCCCAAAAATTTCCCCTCTGTGGCATACAACATCAGTGATACTGTGCAGGTTTGGGTGGGGTTTTTGTGGCTTTTGTGGGGTTTTTCCTTTCTTTGTTCATTAATACAATAAATTAATTGTGGGATAGGGGCATTCCTTTGAAGCTGCCTTTGCCACATTCACACTAACCATTGCCACACTGGGTTCTTCAAGGTGGTACCAGCAGTGGGAGATGGCTGTGATTCCAAGGGAGGGTGCTCAGGCACTCTTCTTTCCCTCTCAGTCTGTCTCACCTTTCTAGTTCTTGTAACTTCACCATGCTGTCCTCTTTCCCTCCTTACCCAGGCTTTTGGCTCCCAACTCCCTCGAGCGATGTAGTCAGTGGCCCTTCCTCCTCTGCTGCCATCTCAGCACGGCCGAGTGGAGCCAGTTCCCCTCTCCCGTAGTCCCAGGAGTCACCAGGTGGTGCTATTGCCCAGTTAAATGCCCTCCCTTGCACTGCAGCACAGCGCAGCCCTTGCAGGAGGGTTTGGTGGCGTTTGGTTTTGTGATGGAGCTTTCTTTGGTGGGCAGCTGTGTCAGGTAGTGCGAGGGGTCTTGCACGGGTTTCTTGCCACGGGTTCAGAGCCGAGTCAGTTTTATTGACTCAAAGTCGTTTTCTGTGACTTAATCAGCCAGTGCCTTGTTTGACAATGAGGCCACCCAAAGGCTGGACTCCTTCTATGCGGCTTGTGACCACACTGTTGTACTCAAAAGCTGCTTCACTGTAGTGTGAAGCGTTAGCAAGTCTCATTAAGGATATCCTCAGGCTTTGTACTGTTAGGTCCCCCGTGCAATCCAGTGGGAGGGATTTTTGCTCGGTCATTGGCAAGTGCTGCTAGTCCGAAGGAGATCTGTGTGCGTGTGACCCTTCGAAGGTGCTCCTCTTCTTTCTCCTTTCATCCTCTCATCTTATTAGCCAGCCAGATTGATACCACCTTATTTGCAGCTGGTTTACAGAGATCACGCTCCTACTTGGAAGTGTAGAGGCAGTTCAAAGCACGGAGTTGAGCACCTTAAGTGAATAGCCAATGCCCCCAACAGCCACAATTTGAGATGAAGGAATGCAAATAAACAGCAAGTTCCTTCATCCTTTTCACCAGGCTAAGCAATTCTCTCTCCACAGCCACCCATACCACATGCTGTCAAGGGCATAAGAAATTCATTGAGATTCTGCTCTTTGATTTCAATTTAAAATCCTCCATTTCTCTTGGCAGTTCAGCTGCTTTTCTGAATTTGATAACTTGTATGCAAAGGGGAAGGAAGGGTGTAAGAAAACACACAGAGAATTAGCTGGAAATTTGATGTGGGGAAGCAGTTTCTAAATAATATTAGCAACAATCAAAGGCTGTTATCTTTGCTGTCCATGCTCGTGGCAGCATAGCACTGTGGTTAGCTTGCACTTTGTATGATAAGATGCAGTGATTAAGCATAAATAGTGGAATTGGAATATGGATTTGGGTTTTGGGTTGGTTTTTGTTTGGTTGATTGGTTTTTTTTACCAGAGTAGGTGATCTCTAAAAATCGCGAAGCAGAGGTAGGTTGACTGCAGTGTTAATTTTATTCCTGAAGAATAGCTCTGTTGTCCCTTTCCCTCCACAGCCCCGTGTCTCATAAATAAAGATTGCTTTATATTCTTGTGCCAGCTTCATAGACAAAAGAGTTGGCAGGTTGTGGAAGAGCAGCACGATTTGTAAGTCCTGGAAGAGTAAATGTGCGGCAGACATGTGGAACACTTTGCCGGGGCAATGAGTATCACTCCAGGCTGGGGCATGAACAGATCAAGAGCAGCCCTGCTGAGAAAGACCTGAGGATTCTGCTGGATGAGAGGCTGGGCATGAGCTGTCAATGTGAGCGTGCAGCCCAGAAAGCCAAACACATCCTGGGCTGCATCAAAAGCAGCATGGCCAGCAGGGCGAGGGAGGGGATTCTGCCTCTGTTCTGGTGACACCCCACTTGCAGTGCTGCATCCAGCCCTGGGGTCCCCAGCACAGGAAGGACGTGGACCTGTTAGAGAGAGTCCAGAGGAGGCCACCAAGATGATTAGAGAGATGGAGCATCTCTTGTACAGCGAAAGGCTGAGAGAACTGGAATTGTTCAGCCAAGAGAAGAGAAGGCTTCAGGGTGACCTAATTGTGGCCTTCCAGTACCTGAAGGGAGCCTACAAGAAAGATGGATAGGGACGTTTTACAAGGGCATGTAGTGGCAGGACAAGGATGAATGGATTCAAACAAAAAGATTGTTCAAAATCCAAAGGCTTGGATTAGATATTAGGAGGAAGTTTTTTGCTGTGAGGGTGGTGAGGCACTGGAACAGGTTGCCCAGGGTCGTGGATGCCCCGTCTCTGGAAGTGTTAAAGACCAGGCTGGACAGAGCACTGAGCAACCTGGTCTATTGAAAGATGTCCCTGGCCATGGTAGGTGGGTAGGAAGTAGATTAATTTCGAGGTCCCTTTTTACAATTCTGTGATTCTTAAGGCTGCAGGTACGATTCTCCATGGCATCAATCCAGCATGAAGACCTTAAGATTGGAGCCCTAGTGATGATAGCAGAATAATACCAATTATCTTGGAAACACTCTAGGAAAGACTGTAGTTTTATATAATACTACATGCATGAATATATCAATGTCTCTGGCAAAGTGAATTTTTTGCTAGAATTAGATATGATACAGACATTAGCTGCTCTTCAGTCTCTCTTATTTCTGGCCAGGCACATGGCTTTGGTAGGATGATAAAGTGCTTTTGGCCATCAGTGCTTGTTTTTGTACTTTATAGTTTGGTGTTGCTTGTGATCTTTGGGTATGTCTGACAAAAGTAGATAGTTGAAGAGATTGTAATTAATATTGCAATGTGGGAGTGAGGGAGGGATGGAAATACTCTTTTTTGTCTATAAGAGAGAAAAGGATGTAGCAAAATATTAAAGAAAGTGTATTTAAAACTTGGGCATTAGGGGTTTTTGTTGTCTCTGAAAGATTACTGGGCTGGGATCTGGTGGAGAGCAAGGGACCTGTGACTACGAAGAAACTTGCTAACTCCAAAGAAGCCTACAAATCACCAGGACCAGTAGGACTGCATTCTCTGGCTCCAGGTATGGCAGATACTGGAGCAGCTATGCAGGCCCGAGTTTAGTTACACAGGAGGATGTGTGCAGGATGTGTGTGGAAGGAAACCACACAACCACTGTGCTGAATAATCACACTGGTAAGGGCGCCAAAACTGGTAAGGCAGCAGGCATTTGGCTTTGGGGACTGGTTGGGAACAGAGGTGGACAGGGCTGTAGACTCCCTTCAGCTCTGAGGCGATGCAGACGGTCGGTCACTGTACATGTTTTGCAAATGGATGTGGACTGAAGGAAAACAAACCAAGAGAAGGAATCAGATTATATTTTCAATTCAGAGATGTATTGGGTTTCCATGGCAAGGCTTTGGTAGTGGGGGGGGGGCTGCAGGGGTGGCTTCTGTGAGAAGCTGCCAGAAGCTTCCCTGGTGTCCTACAGAGCCAATGCCAGCTGGCTCCAGGGTGGACCCACCAGTGGCCAAGGCTGAGCCCATCAGTGATGGTGGTAATGCCTCTGGGATAACATGGCTAAGAAGGGGAAAAAGGTACTGCACAAGAGCAGATTGCAGACAGAGGGAGGAGTAAGAATATGTGAGAGCAAGAACCCTGCAGACACCAGGATCAGTGGAGAAGGAGAGGGATGAGGTACTCCAGGCTCCAGAGCAGAGATTCCCCTGCAGCCCAGGTGCAGACCATGGTGAGGCAGCTGTGCCCCTTCAGCCCATGGAGGTTCATGGTGGAGCAGAGATCCTCCTGCAGCCCGTGGAGGGGACCATGCTCGAAAAGGTGGATGCCCGAGGGAAACTGTGACCCCATGGAAAATGCATGCAGGAGCAGGCTCCTGCCAGGGACTGTGGACCCATGAAAAGAGGAGCTCACACTGAAACAACTTCGCTGGCCCGACTTGTGACTCCATGGGGGACCCACACTGGAGCTGTCTGTGCCTGAAGGACTGCACCCCATGGAAGAGACCATACTGGAGCAGTTTGTGAAGAAGTGCACCCCACGGGAAGGACTCATGTTGGAGCAGAGGAAGAATGTGAGGAGCCCTCTCCCTGAGAAGAGAGGCAGAGACAATGCTCTGGTGGGGAGCAGGTAGAGAAATTGGGAGTAAAGTTAAGCTCGGGAAGAAGGGAAGGGTGGGGGGAAGGTGTTTTAAGATTTAATTTTTATTTTCCATTATCCTACTTTGATTTGATTGGCAATAAATTAAATTAATTTCCCCATTTCTAGTCTATTTTGCCCATGGCAGTAGTTGGTGAGTGATCTCTTCCTGTCCTTATTTCAACCCACAGGTTTTTTGTTACATTTTTTCTCCCCTGCTCAGCTGAGGAGTGGTAGGATGGCTTTGGTGGGCACCTGGTTTCCAGGCAGCATCAGCCCACCACAGGAGGCCACATACATTAAGCCCTGACTGGTAAATATTTTTCTGTTTTGAAACAGCCAGTAGAAATATACAGGTGGTCTTGAAGACACATATAAATACCAAACAAATAAACTCAGCACTTGGCTATCTCTTAAAGCAGTTAAATAGCTCTTTGTTACTGTACTGTCCGAATGCTTTACAACTATCACTGTTTTACATCCCCATAATGCTGTTACAAGGTAAAATCAAATAACTATTTTTATATAACAGCTAGTGAGCTGAGAACAGTAGAGCCAAGAATTACTGTGCCAAATGCAGTTCTTGCAGCACTAGGAGGAAGGATTGCGTTCTGATATAGCAGGACTGACCTGATTGTGGGTAGAACAAGTGCTGCACTTTTATGTGTAGAGGGAATTAATATAAATCTAATGTGCTCCAGAGGAAGAAGTCTGATTCTGTAGCTAATTTGTGCTCTGCAACACCAATTAGAAATGATGTGTAGGGTTTTTTACTGCATGGGAGTTGGCATAGGTCATCCTAGCTTAGTGGGAGTGATACACCAACTGACTTTAAAAGATATCTTTACTACCCTATATTACGAGTTTAAAGAAGGGAATGCAACAAAGGGAAATGCAAATAGGGGTGTTCGTGTAAAGTTCGCACGGGGACAGATGACCGAAAGAACAGTGGTGGTTCCTACTGAAGTGAGACACTGCAGAATCCAGCCAGGGTAAACCCACCAGAGGAGGCCAGTGGTGGCCATTCTCCTTCTCAGAGTTGCAGTGACATCCATGTGTTTGTGCTGGGATCGTGGGCAACTGGGTTCCAGTATTCAATGTGAGTGGTGTTGTTCATTTGGCAAGTACCCTTCACTCAGGAAAGTGCATGACAGTAAAATGACACTTCTGGGGGCCAACTCTGGTCCTGGTTCTTCCCTTTCAAAAATTTACTTTGCAGATCTTTGCAGAAATTCCTTGAAGATCAGTGGTGATATAAGGCCACGAAATTTTAAATTGGAATTTACAAAAATCGTTAGTGTCCTGAATGAGATGCATATATTTTGACTGCAGAAGTGAGGCTTCAGAGCACCTGTACCTGCATCCCTTTGGTTCAGGCTGAAGCTTCAGGCAGTTTTGTGTTGGTGAAGCAGTTGAAAGGCAGTGTGTGACTCTAAGAGCTGCTCTTGTATTTTCATCTATGCAGTTATGTAGTGATAGCTTTGATACATCTTGCAGATGGAAAAACTGAATAAAGCTTTTTGCACTTCTTCCTAGACACCACTCCGCAGTGCATGGCTTCATTTTCCCTGGGACAAGCCTGACACTTGGCAGATTCAGTTCAGTCCCAGGGGTGTCTCTGAACCTCAGTCTCCTGCAAGGTATTTCCTTACAGCAGTGTTTTCAGACAACTGAAAGTGATACCCAAGCACAGGGAAGGGCGAAGGATGTGTTTAAGGTTAGCAGAAAGTTTATTGGGTAGAGTAATTCTTGGATTAAAATACTGCCCTTGGAAACTGCAATCAGGAATCCGTTGTGCATAACTCTTCCTTGTATGTTCATACAGTTGATAAAAATCCAAAGGCAGTTTCAGATGCTCTTCAAGCTGCCCGTCACAGCCTTCCAGAGCAGCTGTAACTGGATTAGTAAGACATGGAAAGTATTGCAATGCTACCTGCATTTGATCATCTGAGTAATGATTAAAATGTTAAAGGCAGGCATAGAGGACTAAAGCAGGCTGCAAATTGCAAAGGTTTAGTTTATTTTTCAGCTTGTTGCTTTTTTACCTCCACTGGAATTTAAAAGACAGCCGTAATCTTGTACTCAGCCTTACCATGTCATATGCCTTTGGGTTAAGAGCTGGCAACCCTGAAAGCGTTCAAGATGCAGGTTGGGTATCTCAGTGCTGCATGCCAGACCTTGGCTGAGGAGTGACATTCCTCCTAGACACCAGGCTTGACCAGAGCTGAGCTTACATTTCTCCTAAAGCCCAGTGATACTTTACAGTGCAGGCCTTGCAATTTGTTTGATGATAGCTAATGAAATGCAAACCATTTAGCAGCTCTGAGATGCAATTACACTGCTGTGAATTTTCAGATTCCATCAAAGTCCTGCTGAGGGTAATGGGGATGGGCCAGGGTGATCCAACTGTAAATCAAAAATGAAAGTGTGGCCAATTCTGACAGTGGAAAGAAGAGCTGTTTAAATGTGCAGAAGCTGCTCTGCCAAGTGAAAACCAGCTGCGCTTTACAGAGCTACTGGAATGAATGATCTCTCTCCATTTGTATTTTTTTTGTGACTCATTGATTATTTTTCTTCCCCTAAAGTTTAAACTCCTTCTTTCTACCTCAGGTTTGCCTGGCTGGTTGCAAAGGTTTTCAGCACCTTTTTTTGGTATATAAAATATCAAAAGCACTGATAATAAAGGACAGTTTTCTCCTTTTTGGTAACTTCATACCAATTCAAGTGTTTTCATCTGTACATCTTTAATGCTTTGACAGTGAAAGCTCTGCTCTGAGCAAGACAAGAACCTGTCCTTCCTCTCTGCACTAGCACTGGCAGGAATCAAATGAGTGTAACAAAAAGTGGAATTTAACTTGGGAAATCTCGAGCATGAACTGACTCCTCTGTTATTTTTCAGCTAGGGGTGAATCAGCCAAGAGTGTCCGGTGGTGTGAGTATGTGACAGGGAGCCAGGAATTGTTGCTTCTCTTAACAGTGAGGAGCAGCCAGCTTCCTCTCTGAGCAGATCCTCTTCCAGGAGAGTGGAACAGCTTTTTGACTGCATCCCAGTTCTGTGTGTTTCATCAAGCCTTCTTTTTTTTTTTTTCTTCTCTGAAAGAAGACAGAAGATGGTATTATCTCACTGGAAGGTACACTTCTACATGTTAGAGACAAATTTGACCACAGATATTTAATTGCACTTCTTGATGCTAACCTGTCTGGAGAAAACTTCAAGACAGCTTGCTGGTAGGCTCTGGTACTGCTCTCTGTCTGAAACCCTGAGTTCCATCAGTGTGAGCAGCTTTGTGATTCCAGCTCTCTATGCCTGATGAAAAAGCTTTGCCATGAGAGACTTCCTGGGAGTTATACTAAATTAACCCTGACTGCACTGGTCGTGCTCTTCTTCTCTTGATCGGGGATCCTCAGAGGAAGGGTTCAGCCCCCAAATGCTTGTGGTGCCTTTGCTCAAGTTAGGGTGGTTGGCAGGTCAGCTTTTGGGGAGCCTGGCACAAATGGGCTCTGAGGAGCAGATGCATTCCTGCTGTGAGGTGCAGAGAAGTCTTGCTGAATTTGATGGGAGCCACTTGAGCTGTGGGATCAGTTTCTGGCTTATGGGAAGGGATAAAGACTTGTCAGGTCCAAATGTTTCTCGTATTATTATTGAAATTACATCTTCTTTGCCTGGGGATTTTTGAGCACTTAGTATTAATACCCTCCAGGTTGCTAAGGCTCGTTCTTCTTCAGATCTGTAAGACTAACTCATGTTAAATCCTGTCAGATTTAATGAGACCTGTCTGTAGCTCATGACTCAGTGACTCTTAGTTATTGTGAGAAATCGTTTGAAGGGACAGACATTTTTGATTTTTAAACATTTTTACAAATTCAGATTGTAAATTTGATTGAATCCTGGCTTTGTCCAAGCTGATGAGAAAACTTCCTTCCAAAGGAGCTGTGTGTGGGATCCCTATTTATATAGAGGTCAGTTCTCCATTGCTTCTTAATGCAGATTTTTGTGGTGCCTGTCTCCAGGATGTCTCAACCTTCCTTTAGAGCTGAAATGGGAAGTTAGTCATGAGATCTGTGGTGGTTACAAACCAGATGTTCTTTTTTTTCTTTTTTTTTTCTTTACTTTGCAAGTGGAAGGACAGAAGGCAGTTTCTTCATTGTGTTCTTTCCTAGGGTGCCATTTCCTTGGGTGAAGTGCTGTCTAGTGTTCTTGTTTTGTTTGTATTTTCAAAATCCTAGAGTCGTAAAAGGATTTTTCTATGGTTTATCTAATTTTACACATATTTAGGAAGCACTGTGTGTTAACGTAGCACGGAAAGACTGCATAGTTGAGACTAAAAAAGCTCTTGCAGCAGTGTGCATAATTATAGGGCTGCTGTTTAGTCATCAGTCATATGTGAGGATTTTTTGTGAATTCAACATTTATTCCACTTCAGATGTAAAAAAAAAAAATTACATGAAGAGATTAGTTTACTCAGCGCAATAGGGCTTGACCCTGAGTCTATTAAAAGCTATTATAATATCAAGGCTAAAGACTAACAGCCTGATCAGAGATGTGTTTACAGGGTACTATAGCTCCCTCCAATTTGGAAAAGTGCTTGGAGGACCAGGCCCTGTGTGCAGTTATAAATGAGACATCCAGATTTAAATTAAAGAACTAAATTTTTCTGCATTAGCTTTTTCTGCTGGGATAAATGTGTTTGGAACAATAGACAGAGGAATATACCAAATGCCTATTTGTAATGGGAAAATGGTTTTCTTTTTTAATAGATTGCTCATATTGAACTTTATTTTTTTCTGCTTTATTTTTTTTATGTCCCTGTAAGCTGCTGCAAATCAGCCAGAAGAAATCAGCAGCTCAGTTGTTTGCCTGCAAATGAGTTGCCAGCATCCTGTAATGCTGCTATCTTGAAATACAGTTTCATCTCCTTTACAGTAATGAGAGCCGAGGAGAGCCAAGTGGAGTGGTTCCCCGGGAGCAGGAGTGTGGGTGGAAGCACTGTTTTCTGTGGCATTCTGCTCTCCGTTCTGGTGCTCTTAAAATCCTCACACCTAAATCTGCTGGTAAGGGATTTTGAAAGAACAGAGAACGTATTTTCCAGGGTTAAAGGGTAAAAATATGGAATTAGTCATGCTTGCATTGGTTCCTTCTATTTATCAGAAACATCTGATACAGTTTCATATTTTTGAATCCATTTTGCTGACCAAGGGAGATTCTGAAGTTGTAGCTACTTATTCTGGTGAACTAATAGTGGATCACTTACTGTGAGTTACATTTCTGCTTCTTTCCTTCCTCCCCACCCCACCCACTTTGCTTATCTCACTATAATGTGGTTTATAACTGATATTTTGTAAGTGTGATAGAAGGCTTATGAGGAAGAAAAGGAAAAAAGCGAAACCTGTATTTGGTTCCTTGATTGACTCGTGAACACCTTGATTTGCAATAATTATTTTATATTTATTCATTTCTTGCCACTTTGCTGGATTGGTATGCTCTTGATTGTGATGAGTCAATGAGTATAGTGCTGAAACCCTTTGGTTTCCTGTGAATGAAGATTTTTTCGAAGAATTGCAGGATCTGTTCCTTGAAGTGCAACATAACTCCTGAGGGCATGTTCTCAGTTTCTGAAACTTGTCCAATCCACTCTGCTCAGTGCCACCATGACCTTTTGCATAAGCCAAGATGTTATACCTTCATGTATGCTTGATGTTATATGTATACCAACATCAGGTAAAACAAAACAGAAAAACAGGTTAGAGGGTGTAATAGCAGAACTTCGAGAACTGGAAAAATAAATCTTCTATATGCGTGAATGTTACCCAGGCATGTGTCTTGATAAATCTGCTATAATCCTTTGAAGAAAAAAGAACAAAATGAGGGAGATCATCCCCATCAGATGTTAGAAAAATAGGTTTATGTAGAGAAAGACCATATAGTAAAGTACAAAGCAGGAAAAATTTATACAGTCTTAGCAAGGAGGTTTAATTTCAATGCATTGCTGAAAAGCAAATGCTTTTTCTACTTCTTTGAAGCAACAACTCTGCTTTCCTTGTCTTCTGTGAGAGACTTGAAAGATAGTTCCCTGTTGTCAGTAAAAGTTAAGGTCTCATTAGCTGTTTTCAAGTTCTTGTATAATGTTCATACACCATGATTTGCTTTGCTTTCAGGCAGGTGAATGTCTTGATTGATGGGTGTCAGTACAGTTTTCAGTAACGTGGACTGAACACTGTCTAAGTGGTTTTAAATCCCATGATGGAATGATAATCACTGCCTTAAGTAGGAAGCATTTTCTATTTTACTTCCTTCCCCTCTGTGCGCTAATTATACTCTGGTAGATGGTGGTTTGCATCCTCCAGGCAACAAAAGGGAAGCTGGGAGTGCTTGTTTCAACTGCACCCCCCTGGTGCAGTAAATTGCCTGGCTCCTGGAAAGCACCAGCCACTGGCTGCAGCAGTGCTCATCCTAAAAGCAGGTTAGCTTGTGGTCCAACTCCGTTGCTTTCACTCCAGTTACTCAATGGGCGTATTTAGCCCTCTTTGTAGTGCAAGCAGCCCCAGGAGCAAAGTGTAAGAATGCCTTTAAGCTTCTGGAGGGCTGTTGGTGTGCCTGGCATATGCTTAAGTTTAACTGTGCTCATTGTGAGATGTGAAAGCAATAGAAACTTTGAAAGGCCCTTTAACGTTATCGGGAAACATTAGTAAGAGCCACGAACTGAAAGATGAAGAGGTTCCAGGAAAATGAGCTAAGCTTTAAACCATGCTTGTGGATGTCACGTCCCTGCCAGAGCCCAGGCTCCTCTTGTAATTGCAGTTGCCATTCTGAGTGACCCATCAGGGGAGCCGGAGGAAGCAGATGAAGCTAAAGCATCGTTGGGTCACCGGAGTCAATGTCTAGTCTAGAACACGGTGGCAGAAACGCTGTCCCCACAAGAGGGAAATGTAATTCCTTGCAACCAGTGGGTGGTAATTCTAGTTTCTCAACACCATTTAAAATCTGGAAAAATAATTAGATCCTCAATTTCAGGGCAGAAGGGTTTTTAAATTTTATTTTCTTTAGTGTGTTCTGCTATCCTGTTGTAGTAATTATACAGCGATGTCAGGTGGAATAGATAATGAAGGCAAAATTTGGGAATAGTAACAGGATGTGTTACTGCTATTGATCAAAGGCTACAGGACTGTTTTTAAACACTGCTCCTGTCTTTGATCTTCTTTTTCCTATTGATTGAACAGAGTAGATAAACAACTGTCTGTGTAGCATGAGCATTTATTATGGCTTTTAAGCTGACTAAGGACAGCTTTGAATTAAATATGAGAGTTTAAATGATGGTTTTCTAAGTGCTGTCTGTAAAGACTTTGGCGTGACAATACAGTTTCATGTAAGCATGGTGAAAGGAAATGTAGATACAGACATTCTTTTTCTTTCTTATTCAAAAAGAAGATAACATACTGCAAAATTGATTATAGGAGAGGCGGAAGTGCTATTTTTAATACGTCGCTATGTGTGGGCAAAAGCTGCTTTTCTTTTTTTTAAATATATAGTTATGTGTGTCGTGCTGTTAAACTATATTGTCTTATCTTGGCATTTTGTGTTGTGTTGTGTAAATTAGTCATCTTAAAATGTGGATACAAATGGAGCCACCAGGTACAATCTGGTAGTTCTGCAATCACTTCAATAAAATTAATAGAAAACTTTCCATTGACTGTTTAATGAGTTAGATTGGACCCTAGGCTGTCATTGTTAATGTCTTGGAAAGGTCAGGATCGATTTCCTGGCATCCTTGTTGTCTCTAAGGAGGCTCTTCGCAATTCTGTGGAAGACATAGAGATAGTGTTATTCCTCTTCCTTGATAATTCCCTGTATAATTTAAGTTCTACCTACCATCCAAGGCTTTGGGCAAAAACAGACAGACCAAAAAATTCTGCATTTTAGGGAAGTTGTTTATATCTTAAATGCCTAAAATAGTATTTCTGCAAAATTTCAAGTTTTCTCCTGCCCCTTCAGGTTATTTTGAATTTTATTTCAGTATTGTACTGCTGTTATTTTTCCCTATTGATTTGGTGTATTAAAAGAAAAAAAAAAAAAAGAGACAATTCCTGCAAATGGAATCAGCTTGCCATATTGCAGTGTAGAAAGTAAGCTGTGTTGCATTTAAAGTAATGCTGTTTCCCTGCAGTCCTCTAACATGGCATGCACAGGGAGAGCTGCACATCTCTGGGGATCCAAATCTTTTGGATTCCTACCTTTTCAAAACTACCCGAAGCCTCTGCAAAGACTAAGCGGTCTTGTCTGTGTTGCCATGAAAAGGTTATTTCCAGTAAGTCAGTGCTGTCAGAGTGCTAAAATGTTAGTGTTCTTAGTCTGTTTTGGAAGCTTGCTTGGGCTGGCCTTGCAACAGGCCTGAATGAAATAGTTTCTCTGGCTCTGCTGGGTAATGCGCCGTGTGCTGGAAAGCACGGGGTTTGCTTGTACGAGTAGATGGCTGTGCTGGATGGACGGCAGTCCTTGCAACAGGAGTATAAAACCCACCCAATACAACAGAAGGCTTGGAGAGAAGGGAGTCCCGGGAAGACAGCCAGGGAGCTTCACTCACAATGCTGATGTTTGAAAAGGATGAGCCATGTCCTTACTTTTCTTCTGAAATGTGTAACGTGCCCTGCTTGCCACAGGACAGGAAGAAAGAGTCAAATACTAATTCTTGAAAATAAATCAAGTGAAGTGTTGACATCTAGGGTCTCCTAGATACGACTTCATGACTCACTGTCATGCTTTCTATTTTCAGGATACTGGGGTTGGGAAATCGAGCATCGTTTGTCGGTTTGTCCAGGACCACTTTGATCATAATATTAGTCCTACTATTGGGTAAGTACCACACATAATATCACTTTAGATTTCACTGGTCAGGGAGGTTTCAAATCTGATCCTTGAGTGGTTTAAGTCCTAAGGTCCTACAGCCAAACCAGTCTAAAGGAAGCTCTTGACAAGACAAAAACCGAAACCCCACAACCCAAGAGGCTGTGACCTACACAATGACCAGGTCATCCCGTAGCTGAGTAATGGCAGGAAGACAATGGGAAGCCCTTAAAGTACCTTTGTTGAGTGTCCTGGTAGGCTGGGCTGGAACGTGGACAGGGTCTGTTTCCATGTATGGTATAAGTTTAGGATGTGTCACATTGTCCTTTCTTATAATAGGGACAATGCAATTTAAACTAAGTGTAATTAATTTATACCGCTTCTTTAAGAACTGCTAAGCTTCCATGTATCAGACCATCAGAATCCTAATAGTCCTGTAGTAGATTTTAATTCAGATTTTTTTTTCTTTTAATATCCTAGGGACAAATCTTCCAAGTCCAGTGCGACCTGGAAAATTTTTAAAGTTATAGATCTTTAATGGGAAAGGAAGCTACTATGGAATGTACAGAAAGGAGTAATTTGGGGGGAAAGGGCTGATTTGGTGTGTGTGTCAGAGCTGTTCTAAGTTGTCTGTGAAGGACTGGTATTGATTGCTGTGTGTTGTTCAGAGGGTTGGACGGTACCTTCTGAAGCTCTGCCTTTCAGCGCATGGAGGAGTCTCAGCTGGAAGCTGCACGTAGACGTTCCAGGACAGTTTTGGATTCCTGAATGTAATGAGTAGAGCAAAATGGACAGGGAGAAAGGAAGCATGTCATGAATAAAATTACTGGCTGAAGGACATTTGTTTGGAGTGAAGGAATTGATTGCAACTGGAGTGGTTTTTTTTCACTTCTAAACTGTTAGCAGCCTTTTTCCCCAAGTAGTTGTTGCTGCTAAGTAAATGCCTTCTGCTCAATTTGGAAAACAATTTTCCTCTGTTACCATAATTATGGAAACTAAATGGATTTTTTTCCACTGGGAGATTAAAATGTGAAGGCTAGCTTCACACAGGTGATATTATTTGCTGCACAGATGAGGGTTTTTTTTCTTCCAAATTATTCAATTATTTTAAATATATAATCCGTGCAATCAACAGTAGCCACTGTGGATCTATAAAGTTCCCATTTTTGAAGCTGTAAAGTGTTGCTTATTGGTTTGGGAAGGAGAGTGACAACTGAGAGAACACACCCTGAAAACAATGAAAGAAATGCTGCCTTTTTTTTTTTTTTCTTAGCATTTTCATAAGCAATGCAACATCGTTAAATTCAAGCAGTTTGCAGATGGCTGTAGAGGAGAACTCTGGTATATCATTCTCAGGAAATGCTTTGTTCAGTCATGTGTCATTTGATGCCATTTGGTGCTTTTGTAACGACAGTGCATTGTATCAAATGCATCTTTATGAGCCAGGAAAAATGTTACCACAACAAAAATGGTTTAGCAGTACCCAGATAGGATGGGGAAAATAGAAATCTGCCAGAGTTCGGCAGTCTCTCCTACCAGCTTTCAAATGAACTGCTGTAATGTAGAAAAAGCCTATAAATTTGTAACCCTCTTTCCTAAAAGAAAAAACTTTGAAAACATAACAATTCTCATTTCCTATGGAAAATAAAAGAAACTACAAAGACTTCTTCATCCCAGTTGAAAGAGAGAAAAACTTTCTTGCATTTGTTTACCATGCGCACTCCAGCAGGTGACTTTTCTGTTCCCTGGTGATCCAGTCTCATATGTTAAAGTGAAAAGTGGCACATGATGTTGTTTGTTGCCTTTTTCTCAGGTCTGTATCACCAAGACAACGGAGCCAACAAGCAGCAGAAGCCACATGTGAATGGCAGGAGCATTTGTGTTCCTGGACCCATGAACGAATGCTCTTTGAACTTCAGAGGCTTTTCTCTTCTTTTAAAAAATACATCTATAGGTAGCATATGCCCTATCTAAAAAAAGGGAGACTTCTGCAGGCATTTTATCAAGGTTTTGGAGTTTTTTTGGAGTTTTCCCTTCAGTCTAATCCAGCAGAACTCACTAAGGTCTACAGGTTACATATTCAGGGTGTCAGTTATGTTAAAAATTTCTCTTTCTTCCTTACTTTCAGAGCATCCTTCATGACTAAAACTGTGCCATGTGGGAATGAGCTTCATAAATTTCTGATCTGGGACACAGCTGGTCAGGAGCGGGTGAGTGTTAGTTTGCAGAACGCTTTTATTATCCTGGTCTCTCTCAATGTGTTGGTGTACTTCTTCTAAACCTTTCATCTTCAGAAGACTTTGTAAGTATCAACCTCTGGAATCTTTGCAAGGCTCTGCAATGCAGGTGGTCAGCACCACCAAGTGTGTAGGTTCCCTTTTCATGGATGGGGAGAATGCAGAGACAGGCTGCCCATACCACTTACCTAAAGAAAACCCAAACCATGGTGTGAATTGTCAGCCACCCTTCCCAAGACAGCTTGATCAGCGCCCCAGCAACATCCAGTTTGCCTCTGGTTTCATCAGGTTTGTGTGTGGCAGCTCTCATTGGCATTGGAAAGGCTTTGACTTCCAGCCCATGGGCTGGGGGTGGTCTGAACTTAGGTGGTGCCTCCACAAGGTTGTCTTGGATTGGGGCATGGAATATGGGCATGGCTTGTGTCTGATGTGATTATTTAGGAAATTACCACCGGCGACCTGAACCACTTTGGGTATTTGTCTTGATTTTTTTCAAGTGTGTGAAGTGAATTGCTCAGATCAAGTAGCTTTTCCTTTGACTTTCCACAAAAAAAAAAAAAAAAAAATCCATAATGGATTTTTGGGCATTAGTTCATCTTGACTGCATGTAAGTCTGGTTGATCATTTTTTTCTCTTAATAGCTTCAGTGGCAGTACTATGCAGTAATAGGCTGTAGAGCTGTAGGTTTCTTGTAATATATGCCCACGTTTGTCTTGAGAAATTTGAGACAAATAGAAAAACTATGCACACTTCTAAAACATCTCCAGAGTTGTGAAATGGCACAGTGTCTCTTCATAGAAAAATGTAGCTATCTTCACATTAGGTTGGGATAAAATGAGATACTTATACTGGGACGTCAGTCCTGATGCATCCTACTGTATTCTCCAGACCTTGTATGTGAATTATGGGCAAAGAAGATTTTTGCTGTTAAGTGCAGGAAATGCTTGTGCTTTTATTTACAATGCACAGCGTGAGGTAAAGTGACCCTGATGAAATCTGTTGGCTGATAACAATTCAGTATGTTATTTATGATGGGAAAATGGACCTTGAAAAACATATTTGAAGTATAGCCTAATTCCTTCTCTTGAATCTTGTTTGTTCCACTTCTTCATGGTCTGGAGCTGATAACTGACTAATTATTGCAAGAGGTAACAAAAGTTCAGTTTTCTTTCCCATGGTTTCAGTTTTCTTTCTAATTCTCTCTCCTTCCCATCCACTGCCCTGCTCTCCTTGCTTTTCCTCTTCCTTTTAGCACTTTACACACAAAACTCAGTTAAATTTTGATATAAATATGAAGCTATTTTCCTGCATAGTCTGAGGACTCTCAAAGCCCTTTAAAAGTAGGTGAATAGTAATATTTGTATTTCCTGAAAGAAAAGATGCCTCATTTGAGGCAGGAAATCTGTGACTGACCTCTGGCTCTTGGACACAAAATCCATCCTTTGCAACTAGTCCCTTATGTTTCCTCTCAGTTTTTTTTTTAACTCATAATTTTTCAAACATCTGCTTTCCTTTGTTTTTTTGTGTGTGCATGTCAAACAGTGGTGAGCAGTGAACACCACAAACTTTGTTAGATTGCTTAGAATCTACTACAGATAAGGCATGTTACAGGTTTTCATTACTTAGTAATCACTAATTACTCTAGGGACCATCTTTTTATTCTGTGTTTGCACAGTGTATTCCCAGTCCTTCACTAGTACTAGGAAACTGGAATGATACAGTAAACAAAGTTCATTGGTGTTGAATGCAAGCTACAGAGGCAGACAAGTTTCCCAAGGTGAGGTCCGTACTGGTCCAGGTTGTTCTCTGTCCTAGAACATTCCCATTTTACAGCTAAACACATGATGCTTCTCCATATCTTCCTCATTTTAATCAGGGATTTTTGGTTGCTTTGTTTTGTGTTGCTTCTTCTGATCTGGTATTCGAGAACAAATGTCTCCCCCTGTTAATTTCTTTCTCGTTATCCTCTGAATGACGATGACCCAGCGTTTCCAGTCTATCCCAGCCTCTGGGCCTATTGCTGTTTTCACAGTGTACTAATAAATGTCTTCTGAGTGTTGTTTCTGCTTTGAGAGCTGCCCTTCCCTTGTTCTTTGCAATTTTTTTTGAGGCTTTGTGTTTCACTGCTGAAGCCTGGCAATTTTGTCAGTCTGTACTGCTGAGAGCAGTGTTTAGGACTTCCTACTCTTTCAACATTGTCTTTGCTTGGCTTTGCTCTCCTGAATGCAAGGCCAAGCATAGGCTTGTGCTTATTCTGGAGTCGGGGTGTTCTGTGCTTCCCCAGCTGTGCCAGCTGTGTCTGTGTGCTGATGTGGAGCCTTCACAGCAGAAGAGCCCTGGCTGAGGTTTAACTGAAGCCTCACTTAGGCCGTGAAAGTTAAGCTCAAACCTTAACCATGGTAGAGCAGGCAGGTGGAAACAACAGTAGTGGCACTTCCATGATCCTCGTTCATGAGTTTGTCCTTTTTAATGAATTTTTGCTTCCCCGTTCATGATTTTCTCTGGGAAACTGCTAGCTTGGAGCCAGTGCTGCAGAGTGACTATAATGCAGCAGAAAGTGGAGATTAAAAGCATTTTTGTCATATCCTTGGTGGGGGTGAATGCTGAGTGTGTTTCTTAGGAGGAGACCCTGGAGAGGGGTATGTGGCTTGTGGTGAAAACTTCACGTAGTACATGATTACAAAAGGAGAGAGAGCTTCTTAATCCTTTAATCTTGTTTTTTTTTTCTTTCTCTTTTTCTTGACTAGAAAGAAACAAACTGGCAGCACACTTCACAAAATCCTCCTCTCTTCTGTGCCTAAGTACTGGTCTCTGTGGACCTGGTTGCTTTGTGTTGGTGTGTTATCCAACAAACTCGCTTTATTTTTTTCTTCACAGTCACTTTCCCTCCACACCAGTATTTCCCAAATGTTACTTTTTTCCCTCCTATCTCACGGTTTCCCCATTAGCTTTGAATTGTTGCTGCAGACTTTGGGACTTAACATGCCCGACAATTATATTGTTGTTAGCAAAGATTCCCTCCCCTAAGAAGAGTCTCCTAGCAAGTTAGTTAATGATGTTTTTATTAGCATATATTTTGGTTCATGGTGCCCTAAGTAGCTTCTAATTACAATGCTTTGTTTGAATACCTTGGGTGGCTGCCAGCTTTCCATTTTGCCAGCTGAGGAATATTGTAGCAAACAGGGAGTCTGAGGGCCATGTTTCTAGGGCAGGAAAATTTCTCTCTGTCCTTTTTAAATTTACAGTGTTGAACTCTGGGACTTTTAATTTTGTTTAATAGAAGAAGCCTCAATTACTTGAGCCCACTTTAAAGCTCAATAGGAATTATCCTGAGTTGTGAGCTTTTCCTTTTTTTGTTTTTTAACCTTCTCCATTTCCAGGAAAAGGCTGACTGATGACATGTCCACAGCTCTTTATAGCTCCCTGTTTTGTGAGTGGCAGTAGTTGTCCTGGTGATTCAGTGACAGTGTCACAACACCATCTATCAATGACTTGAATTATTTCTGCAGGCAAAGATGCAGACTGAATTTTGCTCTATGGTGTTATAAGGGTGGCTCTGATGGTCTCCCACAGCTCAGTGGGGGTGGTTCATTGTGTGTGGTGTGAGGATCTCCTTGCAGTGAGCTATCTCTTGCATGCTGTAGATGTTGACAGGTGATGTCGTAGTGTGTGAAAGCACAAGTGGCATTAGAGCTAGCAAGCAAATTTGTTGTTTTTACTATTTTCACAGTGAGCATAAAGCATGGTAAATCATTTAAGGGATGCATTTGAATGTGTTTTTTCTTAAGCTTCAGCAAACTTGCAGCACGTGTAGCTTGATGGTGAGTCATAGTTTTGGTGTAGTGTCTTTTGCATCCTTTGTTTAATGACTGTAAACTTCAGAATGGCTAAGCACAGGTGACTTCTGTGATGTTATAAAAGTTTATTTTCTGCCTATTTAAAATACCTTTGAAAGGTTAACCTAAAATGTTGAGATTTTTCCTTCTTCTGTTAAAGAATTCTTAGACATTAGGAAAAAATGCTCACTCATATATATATATCTATATATATTTAATCTTCAATTTAACTAGCAAAAATACCTATAAATCAGAGACAGACAGATCTTTCCTGATTTATTCAGCTTGCAGATCCTGAGAACTGGAATTTCAGCCTTCAGTCATGTAAGGAAAACTACTCAAGGTTTTAAAATGCTAAATGGTATCTGAAAGTGGCTTTCATGCATTACATTTTTCCCATTTGCTGTTTGCCAGCTGAGAATGTCAGGAATTTTGTATCCCTCCCTGTTTGAGAAGCTTGTGTGTCAGGATAATCTGTTTAATGCTTTTGAGTTTCGCCTTTGCTTGTGCCTCTGCACCACCACAATTTTCTGTTTGTTGGCAGCTGCTGCCTTGAAGGTGACAGGAGTGGGGCATGTAACTGCCCAGCCTTGGGCAAGTGTTCTTCAGGTGGGTTTTAGGACAGGACCGAAGGGGTTTTAGCCCCTCCTGCGGTGGCCTGGCAGGAGGAGCCAAGGGCGGGAGAAACAGGACACCCAAAATCAGTTGCAGAGGTGCGGGAATGGCCTGCTGAGCGAGGGCAATGGCCTATGTTTAAGATATGAGTCCAGAAAATGTGCGTGTGTGTAATAGGAAGGGGAAGGAAGTTGCAGGGCTATGACATTGCCCGCACACGTCAGTGAGTAGCAGAGCCAGAGGCTGTCACTGTCCTTGCCATTAGTGGCACCCAGATAAAGAAAGAGTAAGAGTAAGGATCTCTGACCTTCACAGGAACCAAGTGGTTTGGTCTTGGCCACTCATATGCAACATATGTTGTCAGAGAGCAGCTTTGTAGGAAACGAGATGAAATTTAGTCAAATGATCACAGCTGTCAGGAAGCAAATCTTGTGCTGCTGTGCACTTGCAGGTGCTTCAGAAGGCACTGTGTAGGAAAATTATAGCTGAATTCAAAGTGTGTAACACTTGCTGAGCACTGGTGTGATTCTGCTCAGTCTGTGCACCAAATCCTTTCCAGCTGTGCTTATGGGCAGAATTATAATCCTTTTGCAGCAATAGCAGATGATGTTCTTTACAGTCTAAAAAAGTAAAAGCAACCAAATACAGGAGTTAGGTGGTGGTTGTAGTTGTTGGTTTTGCTTTTGCTTTTTTCCCTCTTGGCTGTGGAGTTGGGAAGAGTTGCGGCAGTATGCCAGGCCTGGGATATAGCACCACAGGATGGTGCAAAGAGCTGCTGACATGAATTAATGTTCCCTGGTGTTCCTGGCAGATTGAATGAATCCCAACTGTCTTCAGCAGCATTTGTCAGCCTGTATATAAACAAGCAGGAGTGGTAGTTTTTATTTCTGTATTTATTTGGCCTCTGTTTTGCTTTCTAAATCAGCATTACATTAGACAGGGTTAAGAGACTTCCACTACCACAGCTCAGGTGTGATTTACGCTGTGTTCTCTTGATTTTGGTTTTCTGTTCCAAGTATTATGTGATGGTTTTCCTTCTTCCCCATTCTTTACTGTTAGTAAAGAGGAAATGTGATAAGTGTTACCTGTGACCAAATACATCCCTCCATGATGAGATGCACAGGAAGCAGAAAGCAAAATACTACACTGCTTTTAAATAGGTGATAAACTCCTTAATGGCTGCTTTGTTCCATCTTTCTGTCCTTTGCAAGGGCAAAGCTTCTGTTGACTTCATTGAGACAGCCAGATGAGGGGTTGCAGAATCCCAAAATACTCCTGGAATCAATGAGAGAAACTCTGCTTATGCTCAGCTTGCATTTGCACCATGTAAGACTGAATTTGCTCTCTGTATTGTGGGGCTCTACAACTGTAAAAGGTTGGGCAGCTTCTAGTTGGATCCTTAGAGAAAAAGGAGATCTGCTTTCAGAGGAAATTTCATAATGCACACGTGGCCTCACTTCTTTGGTTTGTGTCAGAGATGATGAACCACAGGTGCAAAGTGGATGTGTTGGTAGAGGAGCACAAGGAAGAAGGTGCTCTAACCCCAGTCAGCATTGCACCAGTACTCAGGTGACTGTAGGTGTGGAGCACACTGTGTGTCTTCAAGGAGGAGAGTCCTGAAAGTCTGTGCTAAGTAATTGATTTTGGGTTTTGGCATGTCTTTGGTAAAATAAGTTTCTTATTTCTATTTTGAGTGGTCCTTTCAGCCTGGCTGATGGATTGGAAAATGTACCTCTCCAACTTGAGTATTGCACTGTGTGGTTTAGCAATCTCAGCCTCACTAGTTGTTATCAACCTCTCCAAAAGCAAAATGGGACTAATGAGTGATGAAGTTGGTCAGTATTTTGAAAACAGGCAAACTTTTTTTGGTGGACACTGAATGAGAGGCATGAGACTTCTAAATTCCCACAGTAGGTGAGCTGCCAATGGTAGTTTAGTCATTATACAGAGATGGGAGGTGTTCCCAGTGCTTAGAAGGTGGAAAGTGGTGGAGATGAAGTTTGGTAGTGTAAGTACCAAGGCTCTGTATTTTTTGCTCCCAACACAAATGTATGCTGTAAAGTTGTAGGTGAGTTTTCAATTTTTTTTTTTTTGGGGGGGGAACAGAGGAGAAAAGCCACCTCTGAATGTATTCACCAATTCAAGGATGATCATGTGAGTATGATGCAGCCATGAGAAAAATATTAGGGAACTAACATTTAACAGCAGTTAAGGCTGTTCAATGTCTATAGTACTGCATATAAACCTGGCCACCAGCAGTCAGGAAGGATGAACTGAAGCTGGACCAGGCACAAGGAGAGGTGATTAGACCCTGATTTCTCCCTTCTACATTATCTTCAGGGTGGAAGAACCTGGTACAGCAGACTGGCAAAGTTAAATCTGCAAGGTTGCTGCTCTAGATTAATATTTCAGCTAATGGCAAGCAGCGATCCCTAAATTTTACTAAGTCAAGGTGCAAGCAAATTACAAGTAATTTAGTAATTAGGAATTCAGAATGTTATTAATTGTCAAAGTAATATGATCCCTCTAGCAGTATAATGAAAAAAGAAAACTAATTATTTTAGGCAGAACATTGATCAGCTATTGAAACGGGTTAGGAGCGTGATTATTTGTGATGGTGGGAGCTGATGGACGTGTCTTTCTGGTCTGTGTTTTCCTGTTAGCCCGAGGGGATGTGAGCTGCTGCTGGCTGCAGGAAGGGATGACATCTGCCAGAGAGCTGCTCTCAGCTGCAGGTTATGGAGGGGCTGACTCCCTGGAAAGTTGGGGCTGTAACCTGAGTGTCCGTATGGCAGAGCTGGGAGTGGCTGCCTGAGCATTTTTAGGTGGCCCTTCTCAAGCAGAGTTGTTCTTACGCCAAATCTCAAACTGCTCCTGTTTCTCCTAATTTTCATGGGAATTACTGGATACAGAAATACTGAGCTATAAAATCAAGGTTATAGACATTGTCATTTATAATACAGAAGTTAGTCCCATGAGATGTAATTTTGTGAGCTGTTTTTTTGTGTGTCACTTGTTTTGGGCATCTGTCCCTCATTTGGTCGTTGGCAGGTGAAGAATGTGCAGATTAGTATTTTGTATCCCTTTAATTAATTTGGTATGACTCTCTTTTTCCTATTAATTAGGCCAGAAAAATGTTCAAGAGGACTTTGCTTTTGGGCACGGATTTAAAAGGGAAATTAAACATAATTATTTGCATGGTATTAGAAAATTCCTGTTCATAAAGCACATTTCTTAAGAGTCTATCATTAGATCATTAAACTCATGAAGTTAAAATTTTTCAGCCCCTCTTGATTCATTCAGTGTAGCAAAGAGGCTTTTCCTGTTTTCTTGTAGTAAACAGTGATTTCTTGTGACTGGGACATAGTGTATTGTCATGTTTGTTTATTAGCCTGTATAAAAGAATCACAATGGGCATTTTTTTGTTAATGTTGTTTGTTTGTTTGTTTGTTTGTTTGTTTGTTTGTTTGTTTGAAGTTACTTTTATTTCTGCTTTCTGGCCCTAACACTGCAAATATTCTGCAGTGAAACGGCTGTTAAGGGAAGTATTCTTGTCAACTGGTCAGAAGAAAGGGGAGAGAAATTCCCAAGATGTTGTACAGGTTCTCAGTGTGCTTTCAGGGCCAGTCTTGAAGGAATTTGGAGTATGTGAGTTTAACTGCATGGCTCCTGTGAAGTGTGATTACTGTTATCTGAGAGCTCTTTGTAAATTCATGAATACTGTGTAATCTAGATTAAAATGTAATCTAGATTAAAACCAAATCAGCATGTGTGTAGGGTATGTATGTTTTTTTCCTGGAGTTTACAAACTGGGAGGAGTGTGCATATACCATGAAAGGTCAGTTGTACCCTCCACGGTTAAGGTTCCTGCCTTTCAGGCTACTTCAGCACAACATTTATGTTGAGGAAAAGGTCTTGGAAGTTCTTGAAGTTTGCAGGAGACAACTTCTAGTCACAGGCACTCAGTGAGCCAACCAGGCAAGATGCCCTCCTAGACTTGTTTGTGATTAGGAAGGACTTGGGGGATGTGTTAGTAGGTGGGATGCCTTGGCCACAGTGGTCATGAAGCAAGTAATGAGTCCAGTGTTTTCTTTAGACCTCCTCTGCTGCTAACATACTTGAAAAAGCCCTTCTTGTTATCTGAAGTGATGCCTCAAACTTGTCAGGGTTTCAGAAGCATTTGGACAATGCCCTTAACAAGATGCTTTAACTTTCGGCCAGCCCTGAATTGATCAGGCGCTTGGTCTGCATGATTGTTGTAGGTCCATTCCAGCTGAAATGGTCTGTTCTGTTCTAACATACTGAAAACTTCTGTCGTGATTTAGGAGCCTAAAAATTCTGGAAAGCATTATTGCATTAAGCATGCAAGTAATAAAGCTACACACTAAAACCCCAGAAAGCACACATCTACCCAACTCCCTCAGGATCTTGGCTGATCCCATTTCTTCAGACCACGCTTCTTGACTGATTCCTCTTTCTTTTCTCATCCTCTTTCCTGCTGTTTTCTCTTATTAATGAGCTCTCCCACCTGCCTCGCTCCCCAAAACGCTTCAGCACTTGACCATCTGTCACTGCTGCTGTGCATCCATACTGTTATAGAAGAAAGCGCCGACCTTGAGCTGATGTGCGTGATCTGTGATAAATAGCTTACAAACTGGCGACTGAACCAGCATTGCAAGTAAATTGCCTGATAGGTTGCACGTGAAACAGCAAGAAATGTGGAAGCTGCTAAAAGTCTAAATGCTCAAGTCAATAGGTACATTTCTGGGAAAAAGATGCGTCCAGTAAATGTGCAGAGGTTTGCAGTGTAACACATGGATCTGTGCATGTTTGCTGGGCAGTGAGGTTCAGACCCTGCCCTAATAATGTATTTGATTTAGGTGCCGACCTCAGTTATTAGCTGCAGCTTAATATGCAGCTTTTGCAGATAGCTTTCCCCCCTCCAAATTATAAAATGGCTGTGTGAGCATACTGAGACTGAAGCATTTTCCAAGAAAGATTATTTTTGATTTGTTTGAGACTAAGTTTAGTTGAATCAGCAGAAAGACTTTTTTTACTTCCTTTCTCTAATTGTAATTGTAAGCTGAAATTCTAAATCAGCTGCTTAGTCATTGGTCAATTACGAAAATTATGCTGTTCTTCAGTTGTTATTACAAACATATTTATTTCTTGTTTTTTTTTCCTCAAAGAATGTTTTCCTTGAAACAAAAAGCTGAAGAGTAACTGCAAGAATCCATGTTTTTTGAAATATCTATCATAGTATAGGATAGGTAAACAAGACAGGTGTTCAGATTTTTTTGACAAGTTAATTTTATCCAAGTCATTTGCAATGTTTTATAAAATCCAAACCCAAGCTGAATCTAGTCATAGATCTACAAAGCAAGACTGTGGTTTGCCAGGGGAAGGGTCCCTATGCCATCAGGTTAGGCTTCCAAGTTTGGTGATCTTCCTGTCAAAACTTGTCCTCAGAGCCCATGCCCTGTAATGGAAACAATGCGTTGAACCAGTAAGTGCTGGTTGTGTAAATTCAGTGGGATGAAGAACAGCAGGAGATAAAGGAGGTCTGTGGCTTCTTTGTGTTTAAGGGAAATGCGAGATGGGTGACCACTGATGAGATCTCTTCTCTACGGGATGAAAGAAAGCGGGTGGTCCTGCCATGGCAAGTCTTTGAGACCTGGCAAATCATGTGATAATTCTGATTTATTAATGATACTTTCTGTTGGGGGTTTATGTTTTAACAGTTTCATTCCTTGGCTCCAATGTACTACCGAGGTTCAGCAGCAGCCGTGATAGTGTATGATATCACCAAACAGGTAAGACCTTTGGGATGCTTTTTGCCTGTGTTAACTCCTCTGTTTGGGCCTGAGTTGGAGTTAAACCCCACAACTGCAGAATTTAATTTGTCTGGCATGTATTTGCTTTGGTAGTTTGTGTAGATCTGGGTGGAGGTGTCCAACTGCCTTAAAACATTAAATAAAAAGTCCTGCTTCTGTGTTGTTTCAGCTTCATGTAGGCAAAAGGTTGGAGACTGCATTTTGTCAACATTTCTTTGGATTTCTTCTGGTTAAGTAGACAGGATTAATACCCTGCAATACCCCCTACCACCACCACCTATGTTCTCTGTGTGGAGTTGAATTTTTACTACAGAAAGCAGCTGTTAGCTTTATCAGCTGAGTAGAAATTAAGTTGTTTGCATATTACTGACTTTAAAACTAATTATTTTTATCTAAGCATATCGTTTCAAGTTTGTATTGCAGGCGTCATGTCTTAATTTTGAAACTGGTAATAAAATCATAAGTCTCTGACCTTTTGTCTCAACATTATTCATTTGGAATGAAAATTGCATTTTCAGATCTCAAACTTCTCTGGCTCATCTCTCAGGCAGAGGAGGCTAGGAGATTCCAGCTGAATGTCTTTTTCACTGCCTCTGGAAGAAACTCCTGCTGATAATAGCTGAGTTAGAGGCAGGGCTAATGGATGGATGGCCAGGAGAGTTCACTAGCATTTTATTCCTTTCTTGCCAATTGAATTATTTACTACTAGGTTGGGAGGGCTGGTTTGGTTCCCCAGTGCATTAATGTAATGATCTGTCGCTGATGGTGGTGGTCACTGTTGTGCAGCAGTGCTGTTCTGCACTGCTAATTTGTCAGGAAAAGGTGAGGAGGAGTGAATCGTGCTGGATTGATACTTTTGATTTAAATATCTTACAGTTGATCTTGCAATATATTGTAAGAATAAAATTTAGTTTTGCCAGCCTTTCTCCAAGCCTATATGGAACAGCTTTCAGGATAAAGAGGGGGAAATAGAAGAGGAAGGTCAATGTGTATTTCACTTTCCGATGCTTAATATCCAGTGTTAATCATTAAAGTAGAATGGATTTTTTTTCCCAAGTGACTGATAGTGCTCTACCTTTGGTGATACTGATGCAGCTATTGCTGATTTAGACACAACTCTTATGTGCATTTCTGAAGGCAAAAAAATTATTTATAATCTATTTGGGAGCTCACTTTGTTGGTGATAATTTCAACCATGCATTACAATTAGAATCTCCAGAAACATGTGTGATCTTCACTAGTATAAAGAAATAGAGAAATTACTGTTAAAAGGTGGGTAGCATCAGAGAGAGTTTGATTTTTGTGCTTGGAGGGGAAAAAAGCCAAGTGAATTGTCACCTCTCTCTTCAGTTTTACAATGAGTAAATGGAGGTTTACCAGATCGCAGATTTGGAAATGCAGGGAGGGGAGCATCACTGTGGAAGCTCCATTGGATATTACCAAAAATATGACAGTGGTTGAGATGGTAAGCCACTGGACAGAACTGAAATTAGAAAAATGACGCTCACATTAAAAGTGAAGGAAATTAGCTACTAGACAAGCTGGGGTAGTTTCTTCATCACTGGAAATTTAATATTCGGTGCTGCTTTGAAGCAGGGAGGAGGAGAGGTGGAAAAGAGGGAAGCATCCGAGTTCATGAATTAATTTGAAGAAGTCTTATGGCCTAAAGCTTGAAAAGCAAATTGCATAGGTGGATAAATGATCTTCCAGTCTTGCGATCTATATAATTATTATTGCATTAATACTGTCAAAGCTGTGCTCCTCTACTTTAACAAATAGGCAAGTACATTGGCAGAGTGTGCTGGTAGCTTACTTTGTTATTTCTCTGATGTAGGATTCATTTCATACTTTGAAAAAATGGGTGAAAGAACTAAAAGAACATGGTCCTGAAAACATTGTAATGGCCATTGCTGGAAACAAATGTGATCTTTCTGATATCAGGTAATAGTTTTTGTTGTTGTTTTCATTGCAGTAACTATATTGTTTCTTCCCTTCAGGTAACAATTTTGCTTCATTATTATAATAATGTATAATTTTGGCCTCCTGTACTAGAATCAGTGATTCTAGCCATGCACAACCTCAACAACAGCACAACTTGAATTACGTATTTTTTTAACCTCTCTTTTACTGCCCTTCCTTGTATTTGTACAATTTCTACATCCTTTATCTGCTGAATCATTGGGAATGGAAAAGGGTTCTCTTTTTTTCCTCCCTTCCATTCAGTTAAAAGGTGCAGAATGTAGTAAGTGATGAGCGAAACCAGCAGTATAAAGCTGGGAGGGTGGGCAAGAGTTAGAAAAATATCATGCACAGAACTTTGAGAACTTGTACTTTGCACCAACAAAAACTGTCTCATAATACTACGTGCAGAAAGTATATTTTTGGGGTTCTTTGGAGCATAACCTCAAGTAAAACTTTTGTCACCTGTGTGAAGCAAAGAACCTCCTAGATAAAAGAGAGGCGGGTTGAATCCACACCCCTGCAGAAGAGCTGAGATGATGCTATTTGGAATGAGAGTGAAGCTAGAATCACTCTTCTGCTTGTTAGCTCTATTTTGGATTTGCATTTATCCTTTCAGGAAATGGAAGCACATTCTGCTGTACAGTAGTGATTCTGTGTGTCAGTCCATGACTATTTCTTGCTTCATCTATGAGTACAAAATCAGTGATCATATTTGATGCTTTCCCCTTATGACCTCATAGGCTCTTGTGGTTGTTCAAATACATTCCCATGTGTTTAGTTATAGTTACTTTGGCCCATATTCACCAGAGCTCTGGAGCATGTGTGTAACTTCAAGTAAGGGCTGCAGTGCTTTACTGAATCAAGGCCTACATGAGGCTTTGACCTATGGGGGTTTTGTTTTGTTCTCACCTCTGCCACTGTCAGCCATGAACCAACACAAAGCTCCAACTCACTGCTTTCTGTAAGTAGTGAACAAGCCCTAATTCTGGCAAACTTCTGGTTTCTGTTAGGCTAAGAGTCAGGGACACAGATGTATTGGCATCTCCTGCATGATGTTGCGATATGCTGGTCAACATGGTGAAACTGAGTCCTACAAGACAAAAATTTCCAAATGCGAATGAGAAAAAAGAGGAAAGAGTGATTATAAAAGTAAAACCAAAAGCCAGTTAGCACAAATCAGGGGTTTTGGTTGCCCGGAGAGTCACTTTTAAATTTATCGCTTAAGTGTTCCTAGCAATACAGTTGCCAGATTAAGTCAAGGGTAATAAGTTTGGAGATGGCGACAAATGGCAACAGATGCAAATGAGTCCATAACCAGTCCTCTTCCTGCTTGCTGTTGCACCAGTTGAAGACTTAAAAAAAATCCTGCATCCCAGAAATGTTGTGAAAGTACTGGGGTTCCTCACAGAGCAACTGTGATCTGTGGTCGACCCACCGTATTATTATCAATGACTACCTGTAGTTTACTGATTGCTGATCATCCAATTCTTGCTCCTGTTCAGCTGGTATAGCTCTTCTTTGCACAAATTGTTTTGCTGTCTGAGTGGTCCTCATTGTACTCCATGAGCTAGTGTCTCTTAATCTTTTTGGTTTTTATGGGAGAGGACATTTTTTATCCTCATAATTATGAATAGTTTTGGTAATATTTTTTTGTGCAGTTGTTCTTTCTGCATCCCCCAATCTTTTTTCTTTCTGAAGTCATCCAAGCATGTCCAGCTAAAGATATTTTGATGGAAAAATAGAGAGTAGACTATCTTAAATGTGATACATTTTCACATATGAGAAAATAGTTCTTCCAGAAATCTGATTGTTTCTGAAATGCATGGAGCTGTATGCATGCTCTGTCTGCTTTATATCTTCAGATTTACTTCAGTAAAAATGGTTTTAGGTGAAACATGTCACCAATTTATCAGATTGTTTCCAATGAGTAGGAAATACACATGCCTTTAGGCACAGAGAATTTAAAAATAAGATGATGCGAGCACTCAGGAGCAAGCTGCTGTTTGTATGCATTTTTGGCATCTCTCCTTGGTTTTGTAGAGCTTTTGGCAGATGTTTTGCTGGATATCAGAGAGACAGCTGCTTTTAAGACCAATGTGAATAGATGCAAAAGAGGTCAAGCTGACCCAGTTCAAGTTGGTTTGATTCTGCCATCTCTATGAGTGTAAGGGATAATGTAAGGAGGAATGAATGTATTTCTCATAATCATTGACCGTGTTACCCTTCCTGTTTAGCATCTAAAATTTGAATTTGAGCTGCCAAGATGTATTTGGGACACTTAGGGATCACACTGCTTTTCCTCAATGTTGTTAATAGGCTATCAGCAATTCTTGGTGCTCTGTAGAAGTAAATTTCTTCTCCACTTTGAAGGAATTTCTACAGACAGGCAAGTAATTTTATCAAGTATAAATCCTAATCTTTGTTGTAGTACTGTCAACTCTTAGAACTGCTGAATGTTTATCATACTTCTAGGTAATTGGAACAGGCTTTCTTCTGATGTGTCCTGTTCTTCTGACAGGTCATTAAAAAGTAGTTTCAAAGATAGGAGCTGAAACTTCAATGCTAAAATGTTGTAAGTGTCCATAATACTTTTTTGAACATTATAGAAGTCAATAGTCATAACAGCAGCTAGGAAGTGTTCACTTCCCTAAAAATGTGGTTCACTTTCTTAACAAATTGTGTTCGCTGGAAATCTTTGGTTAAGAGAATTCCACAGAATTTCATGCTCAGATCTTCATTCTATGCATCCATAACATTTCCTTATTCCGTAATTTATCTGGACTTCTTTAAATCCTTTGACATGGTGCTCTCCAACATCCTTCTCTCAAAACTGGAGAGGGATGGATTCAGTGGGTGGACTGTTTGATGCATAAGGAGTTGGTTACACTGTCACATCTGGAGGGTGGTGATCAATGGCTCAGAGTCCTGATGGACACCAGTGGTGTTCCTCAGAGATCTGTATTGGTACCAGCGTTATTTAATAGCTTCAATAATGACACACTTGTTTCCTTGCTGCTTGCAAAAAGACCAAGACATACGATGCTCTTACCGTTTTCATCCACAACAGTTGTACCCTATCTTGTTTGAACATTTGGGATGTGGAGAGTGCTTTTCTTATCAAAGTCAAATATAAAATACAAACAAATGTGGTTTTCTTTAAATTATCTTCCTTTCTCAAGGCATGGATTCAACAGCAAGTTGCAGAAGTCTGCAGATTGATCAATTTTGTTGAAATTTTGATATATTTGAATAAGATGATCTAAATGCCATATGAAGAAAGATAGTACTGCTTTTATGGAGAAGAAGAGCATATTAATGGTTTTCTGATCAGGCTGTGTTTGAGGTTGTTTGGGGTTTTTTTTCCTAAAAGTTAACTTTTTTTTTTTAATTTGGTTTCTTTTATTTATAAATGTTTTAATTTTTTTTTCAGGGAGGTTCCTATGAAGGATGCCAAAGAATATGCAGAATCTATAGGTGCAATTGTTGTTGAAACCAGTGCAAAGAATGCTGTTAACATTGAAGAACTTTTTCAAGGAATAAGTAAGTAAATGTTCCCTTTAATTAATTAATTTTGATTGTTTAGAGGTTTTCTGAAAATAGCTGTCTGTTTCAGGTCTATAAACTACTTCCCCAAGGACATCAATAAATCCCACAAAGCTGTGGTATGGCTGCTATTTATGCAGATGTAAACTAAGAACAACTTTGAATACACCAGAGCAAAACATAGTAGATAGTAGATACAGGGTAAGCCTGTTCCTTCTAATTCTTTATATAAATCCTGGCCTGGGTCACATCTGCTGTTTCAGACCAAGCCTGCTGTAGAGGCAATACTGTTGATCTTATCGTCATGTTGCTAAAAAACTTAAATGTTGATAAATGCTCCTGGAGGGCATTGATAAGTAGGAGGTAGTCATTGCAGTGGAATACATTAAAAAAAACCCAAACAGATACATTTCTCTCCAGGCCTTCTAAACGTGATGAGACTGGCACTTGTCATGAGAAGAAGAAAACCTGTCTTGTTCAGTTTGCCTTCCAGGGGTTCCAGTGCTGGTCACTGTTTGCAGGTGGGAAGGACCTTGCGGGCTGGAAGGGACCTCACAAGAACTTGAGTCCAACTTTCTGCCCAAGCAGACTTGGTAGTGAATTCAGACCAGACTGCTCAGGCCATTATCTGGCTGGGCCCCAGAGCAGAGGTTCTACAACCTCCTTGGGCAGTTGTTTAAATAGTCCTCATAGTGACATCCCCACATCAAGCCAGAACCTATTCTCATTCAATTCACTCCTTGTCCTGGGTGCACCTCACTAAAGAGCCTGGTTCAGTTTCTCAGCAGCCCTTCCCATGGGTACTGACAGGCAGCTTTGTGGCCCACCAAAGCCATTTTGTCTCCAGGCTGAGCTGGCCCTGTTTCCTCAGCCTCTCCTCACAGGGCAAGTGCTCCAGCCCTCACTGTCTTGCAGCCCTTCTCTGAGTTTGTGCCAGCTTGTCAACATTTTTCTTGTGTTGTGGGGCCCAAAGCAAGTGTGACCCAGCTGGTGTTAGACCACATCTAAGAGGGGATAACCTAATGTTCTGTCTTGGCTGCTGTGTGTTGCTGCTGGCTGTCTCTGCTGCCAGAGCGCGCTTCTGGCTCACGCTCAGATTGCTTCCCTCAGGTCCTTTTTGGGCAGAGCTGCATCCCAGGCAGCCAGTCCCCAGCCTCTCTCATAGCCAGAGGCTCTTCCTTCCCACAAGTAGTGCTTGGCATTTGTCCTTTCTGAAGTGTATAAAGGCTCATTTTGACCCATATCTGTCTCCAGCCTAAGCCCCTCTGAAGAGCAGCCCTGCCCTCAAGGATGCTGAATGCACCTCTGAATTGGGTGTCATCTGAGGGCTGAATTGGGTGCCTATTTTTTCATCCTTTGGGTTCTGATAAAAGGTATTAAGCAAGGTGACTGGCCTATGGGTAGACACATACAATTAACCACTGACCTTTGAGTCTGATGTTCCAGCCAGCTACTCACACAGCTAACAGCCTGCCTATCTAGACTGTAACATCCCAACTTGGACATACCAAGATGCTGTAGGGAGAAGTATTGAAAGCCTTGCCAAAGTCAAGGTAAACAACATCCAGTGCTCTCCCAGTCATGCTGTCATACAGGGCAACCAGGATGGCTGGACGTGGTTAACCCTTGGTAAGTCCATGCTGACTGGTCCTGGTCACCTTCTTCACCTTCTTGTGCTCAGAAGCAGCTTCTCAGATGATTTTCTCTGTGGTTTTCCCAGGAAGCAGTGTGAGGCTAACCGGCCTGTAGACCCATGGCTTGTTATTGCCCTGTCCGAAGACAGATATAACATTCACCTTTCTCCACAACCTATCAAAAACAACAGAGATGATAAAGAATGGCCTTGCTCCCTATGCATCCTCAGGCTTGTATGGGTTAAGATTTCTTAAGAGTTCCGTGGTCTGATCTTCCTCCACTACTGGTGTTTCCTCCTCTCTGTGAATCCTGTTCTGGGGTGCAGAGACCCAGGAAACAGCATGTCCAAACACTCAACCTTTTTTTCCCTGAAGTTATTTTATTTTGGTTTTTTTTTTGCATATTTGTAATCAGCTGGTATTATCTAGCACACTTTGCCTGACATGGGGCCTGTTCAACTGTTAGCTTCGCTTACGTGGGATGTATTTGAAATGGTTGAGAACCAGTATTCCTAGAATACACTGCCATTCTTTCGCCTCCTTTTAAAAAGGAGGTGCGTGCCACGTGGCTGTCTGGAGGAACTGGTTCTTCCCTGTGACAGTTTACTTGTTTGTCTGCATCTGATGGTTGTGGATGTTCTCGCAGAGGAACTCATTCTTACCATGTAATTAGATAATTAGTTTCCATCTTTGATAGGCATTGCTGCAGCTGGCGGTGTGCACTGTCCCTAATAATGAATATAATAGACGAGGAAAATCAGCTAAATTAAGTTTAGTATGAACTAGATACCCAGGCAAGTGCACTTAATTCCACAGGCAATTACTTCTATATATAGAAATATTTGGTCTCAGTGGATCTACTTGTGACCTTATCAAGCACGCAGCACAGAGAAAGGAGAGAGTTGGTAGAGTATGTTTATAGAAATATAGTGGAAACCAAGTGAAAAATGCTTGATTAGCAGTAGAATTAATTAGTATGGTTGTGAGTGGGCAGAGGGTATTGATAAGTAACTTTCTGATGTTTTATACCACTTCAGTCTTGGTGCAATTTCCAAAAAAGTCTGTCTCTGCCCAAGTTGCATAGTAGCATTTCTGCCTTTTCAGAGTACGAAATCCTCCTGTGGCCATGTCTCCTACCCTGTTGACTAATTTTGTTGGTGTGGTGCCCTAAAGGTCACACTGCAGCTTTAGTTTTGCTTTCATGCTGCCTGAGAGCTCCTACCCTTCTCCCTGTGCTGCTCATGAAGGGCGTGGTGCAGCTCCCTGGCCTCTGAACAAGGAAGCAGCAATTTCTGTTTACCGTGGGCTTTGCAGGTGGACTGTACGTGTTGTGGCTTTTACAGCCCAGGTTTGGAAGAATATTCCAACATGTGTGGAGAATTTTTCTATTAAATCCTCCTTGAAATTGATAGCCCAAGCAGAAAGGGCAGACTTCATTTTATTTTAGCTAAAAAATTCACCTCCTTCTTACCTATGCTTTTCATTTTCCAGGGGCATTTTAACATAAAATTTTTTCCTTCCTGAGATGTCTAACAACTGTCTCTTTCCAGGGACAATGTTGTGAATGGAGTGAAATAGTATGATGGAAAAAATGTACTCATAATGATAGAAAGAAGGTGTAAAGAAAAAAAGGGGAACTGGGATACTTTGTTGACAGCCAGATAAATCTTGGAAAAATTAGAGATTATAGAAAGATGGCTTCATTTCTAAGGTTATTATATTACACCGTGCTTAAAAGATTTTTAAAATAAGTTTCTCTAACAATTTGAGGATTTGGCTGCTTTAGAGGGATGTCTTCATAGCGCAGTCTCAACACACATCTGTCATCCTTAATTTGTCTCAAGAAAATACAAGATGTGAAAGACTAGAATCAGTAAAAGTTTCTGATTCTTTGAAGATGGGTCAAATTTGGCAGAAGAGGTACTCTGCCGTTGCTGTACGTGGGCAAATAAGGCTGAGGAGGCAGACTGAGCACGAGAGTCAGCAAAGTCAGTGTTCTCTGCACTGGGGAGTTTGCACTGAGCTAAGTAATGGGCTGCAGCTCCTGGGTTCTGTTGTACCCATGGGATTTCAAATGGTAAGCCACTACACTTAGTCTGGGTTTGTTTAGCAGTGCCTTGCTGAAGGCTTGCTGTGATTGTGAAATACCACGTGACTGATTTATGTCTCTGTAAACATGAAACAAGTATTTTTAATACAGTTGTATATTCCTCGCTTGAGCTAATTTTTCCCAATGTCTTTCTTTAAAGGTCTTTGACATAAAAAGGGCTTAACAGTTTAGTGTTTCTTCATTTGTTCCAGTAGTTCTTTTTTAATAGCTGAGTTTCTGTAGGAACAAATGTTATTAACTTTTTATTCCCAGCCTTAAAAGAATCATAGGCACAGTGGCTCCTTGTCGCTGGTTTATACCTTGGCAGCAGCAAAAATGCCAGGAATGTATTATACAATAGCAGTATAATAAACTTGTGCCTGTGTGGGGGGTCATACCAGTTCTGTATTGCCCCTTCTTGTTTGTGGGACTTTAGCCCACTGACCTTTCCTTGTGCCTGGCTGGTTTTCAAAGACTAAACAAGTTGCCCTGTGTGTACTATCATTTAGTGGCAATCATACCCTTGCAATTTTCAGACACCTGTTCACTTACCAGCTCAAATAAGCCTTCGTTACCTTATTCAAATCTGGTACACACCCAGCTGTTTCTCTTCAGCCTGTGTGTGTTGCCTGCTACCTCAGCGTGAAGGTGCCCCAGATATGAAAGAGCAGATTGCGTAAAAGCCGCCCTCGGTGCGCGGCAGAGCCGAGGCTGTGGCTCCCAGGTTAATACCAGGTTGCATCAGGAGCTCCGGAGGGGAGCAGGTGGTGGGACAAGCAAGCCGCTGAAGAATACCTAGCCAAGTGAAACATGACATAAACTTGTGCTTAAACAAAACAAACAAAAAAATGTTACGGCCAGGCGTTATTTTCTTTAAAGCCTGGCCAATCATAGGACCATAGAATGGTTTGGGTTGGAAGGGACCTTAAAGATCATCTAGTTCAACTCCCCTACCACGGGCAAGGATGCCACCCAGTAGATCAGGTTGCTCAAGGCCCCATCCAACAAAAGCTGGAGATCAGTGCGCTACCAAAGGGGGCAAGATTGAAGCATTTCAGCATCTTCTGTTGAGGGTGAGAAGGAAGTGGGGAAGAACATTATCTGAACACTCTATGATGACTATGCAGAGTGGTTAGCACGCTCGCTCTTACTGATGCTCGTACTACGAGAAGGAGAGACAGGCTGATGTTTAAAAATCCAGATAAGAATGTTCTTCCTAGATGAGGCTTCCTAATTAGAGCAGAGTTTCTGTCTTGGGATTCAACCTTTCATGTGGTAAATGCTCAGTTATAAATGTATGAAGCTATTGATTTTCTGATGCCTTGCCAGCAGCTCATATATTGAATATTTAATGTAACCCAAATACTTGTTTCCTAGAAATACTGGGAGATTAAAAAAAAACAAATCAAACTCAATCTCTAGGGTTTACAGTTTAACCAGTTGTATACTGGACAAAATAAAGAGGAAGGTATGAAATACCTGTGGAATGGGGAAGGGATCCTTTCCAGTAGACATTCAATGTTTGCACTGACTCAGATGGATTTCCATGGGTGGAATTGCAGGTGGACAGTCTTCAAGCTTTGTGAGTGATGAGTATGGTGGTTTTCATCCTTTTATCTGCTGATTTGCAGGTATCTGTGAAGTACTCTGAAGAGGTCTATGAAAGATATTTTAAGAAAAGAAAGTACATTTAGGTTTCAAAGAAATTCACATGTGCCAATTTTTAAGGTAGTCCAAACTCGTAATTGAATTTTTGTAGGGGGTGTGAAAGGATGGAAGAACATTGTCCAAACTTATATTTGAGATCATATTCTTTACAGTTTATGCTCCCTGTGTTCCAGGATTAGTTCTCCTCTTACTTTCAAACTTTAGTGAATGGAGCAAAACTTAATGACCTTTGGACTATTCCTAATGTTAAACATATGAGGTACTGGATTTCTCTCCAGCCAAGGAGAGCTCTTCAACTTAAAACAGTAATAAATAAACTGACACAGCCCAGAGTTAATTACAGCAAGACCTTGAATCAAGGTTGGATCTCTTAGTAATTAAAGTAATTAGGAATACTGTTGTTTACTTTGATGCATGCAAGATTTAAATATTTGTTTGGTTTTTTCCTGGAGATTTTAATTAAATGAGCAAAATGTAGTTGTATTGCTGCTTCCTCTAGCAAGAACTTGTGTCAACAATCTATGCTTTTGCTTTAAATAAAACCAAACCAAACCAAAGGCTTTATTTTCTTGCATGGAGATGCTGTTAGCTGTGCTATTAGGGGTATTACAATAATTGCAACTTAACTATGTTTAGTTATGCAATAGATTTTATTGTAAAATTTATTGTGCTCCCTTGCATGAAAACTTACAACATGAGTAAACAGTCATCTCTGTCAATTGGGAAAATCTTAACCTCAGTATACGTATGGGGGGAAAAAGAAACTAGAGACAGACTAGTGAGCCAAGCTTTATAACCATGTGGGAAACTTGTAAAATACCACTGAAATAGCATGAAAGAATTTGGGGAGATATGAAGTGGGACTGTTTTAAGTCCTACAGGTGCAGAAAACTGCCAAAACTGTTGGATCAGATGTGCCTGCTTCAGTCTGCCTGGTCTTCACAGGTGGCTGTTCTTTATTAATGAGGTTTGCAGGGGCTCATCTTGCTGTGATACAGCTGGCAATTTGAGGAGAAGATTCTGGCCATTGTATAGCTGTTGCACCACTGCTTAAAGAAGTTAACCTTTTCTCAGATGAGCCATTAGAAAAGCTCACCTGAGCTCTGACAGCTGTCAGGCTGCTGCTCTGGGGCAGAGTAAAATGGATTTCACCTTCCTCCAGCCCCCTAAAAATTATGTTGTGCGTGATTTTAAGGAAGATGGAAAGAAAGGCAGAGAAAGTCACTGCGCAGGACTCTGATTGCTTCTTACCCTTAGCAGAATTGTTGTTGTGTTAGATAGCAGGACTCTGCTTCTTGAATGGCCTGAAGTTGTGTCCAGGGAGGTTTAGGTTGGATGATAGGAAAAGGTTCTTCACCCAGAGAGTGGTTGGGCACTGGAACAGGCTCCCCAGGGAAGTGGTCACAGCAGCAGCCTGACAGAGTTCAAGAAGTATTTGGACAATGCTCCCAGGCACATGGTGTGACTCTTGGGATATCCTGTGTAGGGCCAGGAGTCGGACTTGATAAATCTTGTGGGTCCCTTCCAACTCAGCATATTCTGTGAGTCTTTGGGACTTGACTTCATCATCTGGATGTGCCAGCTCAGGTTGATCACAACACATCTGTTTCCATACTAAATGAGTTATCCATTGGATGCACTGTTGTGTTTGTCCCTTTGTCAGCATGGTAACTGTTACGGGTTGTTTACTGAGCCATACGCTCAGCTTTAAGGCTGATCCCAACCTTTCCTTTCATACAGTTTTTACAGGTCAATGATGAAATTAGTTTCATGTTAAAAACCCAAACAAGAGCAAAAAGCTCAACTCCAAGCCTGATTTTTCTGAGCTAGTGAATGTCACAGCTTCCAACTGGAGCATCACATTAAAAAAGGAATAAAGAGAGTAGTTTTTATTACTGTGATGATGCATCCTGCTTCCAGCTGCAGCAGAGCGTTCCCTGTCCATTTTTCTTCAAGTTCTGCTCACTGAGCTGTTACCTAGTCCCTGTTGCCTCTCTTGCCTCTCTGCTCCACTTTTCATTTTTCTTCATTCCCATTTTGTTTATCTCTTGTTCCACCCTCCCATTTCCCAATCTCTTTGCCTCTGGCACTCTTAGAACAGCAACGCCCACAGTGGTGATTAATCTCTTAACAAATCTCAGACTCAGTAGCAGGAGTTGGAACTCTACCAGGCTTTGGAGAAGACTCTGACCTTCATCCTGGACTGCCTCAGCCCAACTCAAACATGCCAGAAAGGAGGAGATGCAATTGCTTTAATGCTTTTTGTCTGTTAATCTGGATGATTCACTTCAGAACTGTGACAATTTCTATAACCCTACATTTGACCAGTCTGTTGTGATGCTTTTTATTTTACATGCCAGTGTTTACTGGAATGAGAGAATGGAGGACGCCAAGACCTCTTCAGGAATGTGCAGAGGTGGATGGTTACAAACAGTTTTGTTGCACAAAATCTGTGAAACATGGTCTAAACCTAAGTGAAATGAAACCAAAATATATAATCATATTTTTAATAATAAAAGCGCAAAATAAAATTTTAGATTGCAGTCAGCAACTTACTCTGTAGGAATATCAGCAGTAGGAACCATATGGAACTTTTATACCATTTCAGTAATATTTTATCCCTGAGTTCCTCATGTCACCAGTTCAGCTGCAGAATTCTTAGATAAATGTGCATGCATTCTCTGTGATTAACTATTTCATCTGGAATCCAAAGACACACTCCTGGTGATCTCTGGCAAACTGGCGAGTTGTGTCCTGCTCTTCAAAACAGGGCGAAGACTATTTGTGGTCTAGTTTGTCATCTTGAATTAAGCAAGAGATGAGAACAGGTTGTCCTGAGAGGGTATGCGTGCCCCACCCCTGGAAGTGTTCAAGGCCAGGTTGAACAGGACCCTGAGCACCCTGATCTAGTGAGTGACATCCCTGCCCATGGCAGCGGGGTTAGAACCCCCGTGATCTTTAAGGTGCCTTCCAACCCAAGCCATTCTATTATTCTAGGAGTTCAATCTCTCATGGTCCTTTTACGCTGACTCTGTGTTTACCAAGCAGTCTTCAGTTTGAAGAGGAATTGCCTTAGTGTTTTTATTTCTTCAGCATGAGAATTGCAGGGCTGGATGTCAGAGCACTGCTGTTCCTTTCTGACATAAACTGCATGAAAGAAACAACCTACAGCATCATTAATTTATGGTATTCAATACTAGGGTATTTTTTATTGCTCTGGAACAGGGACTATGGATGCCAGTGAGACACAAAATTTAAATGAGTATATACTTTCCGAAATTAATTCAGTTTGTGACCTCTGTTGATCCTGACTCAGTGCCAGCTATATTTGAGTTGGTGTCAGCAATATTGATGCCATATTTATCAGGAGCTGAATGACAAGATTAGATGATCACAGTGCTTTAGATGGCAATAGTGATTGAGCTGGGTTAGAAGCAGTAGGTGTAAATGCAGGCTCAGCATTTCACTGCTCATCCTTAGTGTTCTGCTGCTGCTTTGGCTTTTCTCTGTTACAGTGCCTGCTCTCAGGGAGGCCTAGGGAAAGACAATCAGTCAGACAGATTTCCAACTGATTTTTTTATTCATTTTCCCTGATGCCTGATGAAAAATCACTGTATCATTTGCCATGGAGCTGGTTCTCAGGTGTTAGACAGAGTTTTATGCTCCAAGATAGTTACTCGTGTCGTGGTAAAAGCTGCTTGGGCAGGGATGTCTTGTTACTAAAACTAAAATGATTTAACTTGATGATTTAATAATTCTGGTAATAAGAGAAATAATAAGTGAGGGAAGAATCACCTACTGAAAAAATATTCTCAAACTTGAAAAAAGTAAAAGTTTAGACTGTTTAAACATTTATTTCCTTGCATTGAGTTCAAGGAGGGGGTGGTGGTATCAAAACAGCAGAAAACCTGGCTAGTTCCTGACAAACAGTACATAAGTTCAAAGGCCAGAATAACTAACCAGCAAGTAGGTCTAGAGATTTTTTTGTCATTATTTATAGTTGTTATCTGTGTGGGTTTTATTGTTTTGAGAAATGACTTAAATCTGGATGATTCTAAACAACATATACTGTGTCCTGGTCTGAACCGGACAAACTGCTCGCTGACCTTGAAGCCTGCAAGGTTTTTGCTCCAAAGATAAGTTTGCCTGCTTCTTGGCATACACATCAGGAGTACTGTTGAAAAGACTTGAAACTCATAAGAAATACGAAAAGCCAAATAAAAAACAAATAGCGTTAATGTCTTTGTTTAATGCAGAGTTCTAAAATGAAAGTTAGGCTAGTTTGCACATTAAAGCTCTCCTCTTCCAAAGTTACCATTAGAAGAACCAAATGTTTAGAGGGTATTTGCTTAATGGCAAATTATTTATGGAAACCATGTCTGCAGATTCCAGGTTTTTTGGTTACACTGTGCTCTGTCATGGTCAGATTGACAGGGTTTTATTATGCTGGGACAGAGTTGAAAGCACTTTGGAAGTGTTAGGTGCCTAATGCAGAAGTTCCCTGCAGGTCTCTATGACAACGGCATTGCCTTCTTGGAAAGTCTCTCCCAGATACCACGTTCTTCATATTCTCTAGAGTTTTAAGAATTAGTGGATTCTCTTTGTCTCCGAACAAAGCCAACAGAACTAATGCTTGTAACAGCTGGGTCTATAACCACCTATTCTGCTTTTTATTGTACTTTACAAACATGAAGTCCAAACAGAATGTTAAGCACGATGTGAAGCTGATATTTTAGTGACCGAATAGAGTTCAGAATTGTAATGCCAGTGCTTATACATGCTTTGGCCCTCAAGATACAAATTTTTCACTCCATTGGACCAAATACAGTATCTTTACCTTAGAAATGTGAGGATTTTTTCCTTTCTCATTCAGTTGTACAAACACACAAGATTATCTGCTTTAAAACTCACAATTTCCTTGTACAGCATACCCGTGCAGAACTAACTGAATAAGAGAAAATTTGAATCTTGGCCAAAGGTAGTTTAAGGACAAATTTTACAGATCAAATTTTGCTGTTTGATTTCATTGGGATTGGATTCTACCTGAATGCTTTTAACTCACCCACCCACAACCACTCCCCCAAATAATTTGTAGGACTCAGGCTTCAACATAGGTACATAATTCATAGAACATTTGGTAAGAGAGAGCTGTGAATAACTGAAGGAAAGGATGGGGAAATCTAAACTGTAAAATCCACCTGGATTATGATGAGCTGTTCACAGGAACTGTGTGTTCTCTGAAAGTGGTATATAAGAAACAAATCTTAAATATTTTAACTCATGTTATTTAACATGGGTAATGGTGAAGCCAGGAATAATTCATAAAAAATGGGTTCAGCTTCAGAAAAAATTTTTAGGAAATCCACAAAGTGATGAGAAAGTACATTACCATGACTGTAAAATCTCAGGGTACTGATGGAGAGCTCACACAAGGGTTTAATGCAAAAGCCAGGTGCACACTAGAGAGAGACACAGGATGGATTGGACCTGGGAGAATCCTTTTTTTTCCATTTATAATTCTTATTACTAAGCACATTGTATGTTGTCCACTAATAGGAAGCCAGTTGGACAAAAGATGCAGCAGTACTAAAAGGGCACACAGGGGAGGGAGTTGGAGCAGTGCCCTGCTGCCCCAGGAGAGATCTCTACCTCTCCTGTAATGGCTGAAATTCTTTCAAACACTTTAAATAATTACTCCATAAGGTGATTAAAAATTCAGGAGAGTTTGTGGAGGAGGAGGTGGTGGTGATGTTAAGTAATCAAAGCTGTCAACTGGAAAGATGTGGATACCCCTGAAAAAGAGGAAGGGATTCAGTGGAAAGAACAGATCTGTTTTTCTTTGTCAAGTATAGGCACCATGTGTTTAGTTACAGTGCTTTGTAAAACTCCAGTGTGCTACGACTAAATGCCATGCAGATTTAGGACAGGCACAATCTCATTAAACTTGCACCATTCACATTTAGGTGGAATTAGGAGAAAGAAGAGAATTTTCTCTTCCTAAGTTGTAAGTAGCTCAGTAAGAGAACTATTTTTAAAAAATACATGGATAATATCATTTCATTGTACCTCAGGCCTTCTCAATAGCCATATTTCTTTTTTTCTTTTTAATGTGAAAATCTTTTTTTGTAAGCAGGATACAAGGAAAAATATTCCAGGTACGGTTGTTTTCTTGTGAAGTTTCACAGATGTAATTCTTATGCAAGCTAAATTCTTCTAACTGTTACCTGCATGGGGCGTTATTCTTATATCAGGAAAATTGAATTCATGTCTCCTCATGTGTTTCAGGTCGGCAAATTCCACCCTTAGATCCTCATGAAAACAGTAACAATGGAGCAATCAAACTTGGAAGGCAGACTTCACAGATGGGTAGGCGGTGCTGCTGACCCAACTTGATCTTTTTAGATTTACTTGAAAAACAGCACCATTTGTAACTTTTTTCACTGAGAAAGGACTTTGTGATCCCAGTGACGTGGCTCCTTATCTTGAAAGCAGTAATTTCAATACTTCCCATGAGCAATAACGCAAGGACCAGAAGCAGAAGGCTTTACTTCAAAGGGATTTTGCAAAACCCAGTTGGAAAATCCTCCCTAATATCCTGTCAAAATTACAATGTCAAAGTACTCCGATTCTCTGTTTAAACCAGTGACTGCTGGTTGTTTTTTTTTAAATAAAAAGATCAGTTTATATATAAAATTTAGGTTTGCTGCAAAAACTTATCTTCTTACATTTGCAAAGTGGACTTGGCATGTTTTTAGAGTTTTCTCAGTAATAATAGGGTGAAAAAACCCCCATAAAACCTGAATTTTGGCTTATGGTTTCTCTGCCATCTTTTTTGCTGGATTGTGCTTCACGATTTTTCTAAATCTGCAGCTTCATCTCCTACTTTCAGTAAACATCAGCAAGAAGTGGACTGAATTTGCTAACTGAAGAAAAAAAATGGATCCAAAGAATGAGCGAATGCAGTTTTTATGGACTGGAAGTCAAAATCTGTGTCAGGAAGTCCTGTGTATGTGGAAGAAGGAGTTGTCATGAAGGAAACTGCTGGACCCCATACAGTTCCAGTGTGCTCCAGAAAGAAGTGAAAATGCAGCCACTGTGCTGACTGGAATGATTCTCTGTGCAGGGTGTGGGCTTCAATAAGTATTGGAAATGTAAGAAGAGTGTAAATACAGGCTTAATCTCCACTACTTACCAGGGTTCCTCCAAATCTGTGCCCCAGACCAAAGTCATCTGTGTTCAAAGTTGCCTATTCCTTGGTTTCTAAAAGAGGGTGCCGCAGTGCCCCACTCCTCACGGTCTCACTGCTGTGCTCCAAGAGATCTTTGAGTTTGAAGAATTATATTTCTGTACAAAAACTGCATAAGAGAGCACAATATAATTTGGGGTTAGAGGCTAGAATCTAATAAAACAAACCTGAATGTTTGCTTACAACTGTAATTCCCTGAATTTGTGGAGTAGTCTCCTCAGTTGTGTGGGGATGTGGTGTGGAAGACCCACTGTGTGATATCTTTGAAGCGAGAAGCACTTGGAAATGCAGTGTAGGAAAAATTTCCTACAGAGGGTTATGAACTAGAAATAATGTAAAACTGTATCTGTTTTCCACTTCCATCCTTTATGAATGTGTGTGACTGAGATGATAAAATCCAAATTTATCTTCTTCATCAATTTCATTGGAAATGGGAATTAGAGTAAGAAATGCCGTATTCAAAACCTGAGCCCAGCTTGAATTCCACAACATTAATTTGTTCTCTTATGAGGAAAATTATCGCCACTGCACATTTTCAGGAGGGCTTATGAAAAGCAAACAAAAGGGAAAAATAACTTTCCACAATAAATCATGAGCAGGCAGCCTAGAGCGTGGTTTCCGTGTTGATACATAAAAAACCAGACCTTATTGGCTAGTTGTGAGATTGCTGAGATAAAATGTCACTAATTGTTAGGGCTTGAAACAGAGCCAGATAAAATCAACAGGAACATTTTGTCTCCAGAGGGCTTGTAGTAGTATAGGTGGGAAATATCCCTCTGGATTTTATCTAAGAACCTATGCTGCATTGTTTATTCACATATAATTAATTTCTCCTATATTTTGGTCTCCTTTGAAAACACGCATTCTAGAAAATACACCCTTGGATATTTTGGGTAAACTTCCAGTTTTCAGCTGTGCTGATATACGATCCATGTCTCTGACTCATTGCAGCAACTATTTTACTGATAGTCCAGGGTTATTTAAGTGAAAATGCAGTAATCATCATTGTTGATAGCTGGAGAGGGAGACAGGCTCCGTTAGGGAACATTTAATTCCATCCCTGTACAAGCAAGTCTACCAGGGATGCCTGGCTCTTTCACTTGGCTGGGGAGGGAAAAGCTTAACCGGGCCTTCAATGCTAAGGAAATACCAAACTTACTAACAGCACAGGTTCATACATTTTATGTGGCCTATGACCCAAAGCTGGAAGACATCTGATTCCTCCTAAGTAAAACCCGCTAAGAGGCTAGACAAGTTACCCAGAAAACAAGATGAGATCGAACCCATGTTTTTAGAGGTGTCATAAACTTTAGTTTAACATATAGCAGTTATCCATAACTGATTTTTAAGCTTTTGTAAATCATTGTTACATTTTTTTTTTTAACATGGCATCTCAAAACTTACCAAATCCTAACTGAGATGTCCGAAAGCTTTGTAAGACAATTTTGTGAGTACCTTGTGTAATCTAATTTATGTTAGAACTGGCAATTGATGCTGATCTTTATGGGATATTGACCTGAACAGCCAGCTCTTACAGTTGGCTTTGAGCAGTATGTGAATCAGAACAGGTTTATGAGTTATATGTTAAAATAGTTTTAAATTGGAAGTTTTTACAATGGTTCTCTGACAGATTTTAAAATTTAAATGGTGACTAAATAGGCTTTGCATTCAGGTGGGGCAAATCTAAATCACTTTATTCTGCTTTTAGTCAAGAAAAAGATTTAAATTAATAAGTATTCTGATTGTATAAGTTCTAGAGATTTGGGTTACTGGGAGCTTCATTAGGGAAGTCTGAAGTCAGAAGAAAAATAACACTGCTGTGCAGAGTATCTCACATTTTCTCTGAAGACAGGGCTCACCTTTGACAGTGTTGTTGCCTCTCTGCTGTTTGTCAAAGCTAAGGTGCAGCTTTAACGTGCCTCTTCAAATGGGGCAATGGTTTGTTATAAAAATAGTGATTTTAAAATGTAAAATTAATTATTTCTGCTTCCATTGGTTGCCCATGTTGCTTGGAAAGTACCACCACCCTTCATAAACAGCCAGAAAAATTACAGAAAACCCCCCAGTCTCAGAGTTGAAAGTTTCAGCAGCAACTGGAATTCCTCTTAGTAGTTAATGGCTGGTGAAAAGCTACATTACTGTACTGGAGCACCTGACTGTGTAAGTGATCTTCTCTAATAATAATAATAATAATATCAACGCAGAAGTTCTTGGTTAGCCAGCTGGTGCTGGCTTTGTCCAAGTCTGATTTTCTCAAGGGAGCTGGCAGCAGGACTGAGGCACAGGCTGTAGTGCCAAGGATATTTGGTGGAGCTTGTTTGCACCGTGACTCAAGACTGTGACTGTCCAGTTGCGGGTAACTTGCTTTTCTGGCTTGTCGTGAACTAGTTTAAAAAAAATTATGAAGGAACTAGTTTTTTTATATGCTCTGCATATATGTATGTATATAAGTACAGTTTTGTATTGTTCTGACATGTAGTGTTTTTTCACTATGTCTGGTTCTCATATACTACACGTTATATTCTGTAAGTACATTTTTTTGTTAATGATCATTTCACCTTTGTGAACTTAAACTTGTGGATCAAAGGTAGCAAGAAGATAGAGATATGCATAGGTACAGTTTTTGACTTGCCATTCTTGTGCATGAAAATGGCATATTCTAGAAAATGTTTGTCTTGCAGATTGAGAAATCTGAAAAGGGCCATTATTATTCAGGAATTGGAAATCAGAAGTAATAAAGTGACACTCAAAAGAAAAAACTTACTGTTTTTGCTCGCAGTACAACATGTCTATCTAAAGTGCTGCAATATAACGAGTCTGTATCATTACCTAAAAAACTTATCTGACATCCCATGTCTTCACTAATCCTTTCATGGCACATGGGAATAAGTGTGACTAGATAGGTTACATGTATGAGCATTCTGTTACCAGACTGTTTCAATACAGTGATATATTTTACTAACCTACCCTTAATTATTTAAACCAGGGTCAGTGATAAATTGCCAGTTTAAAATCACCTGCTAGGTACACTTCCTCTGTTTTGTTTATATAAGGGCTTTGATTGGGCTGGACCCACTCGCTTCATGTATGGGATGCTGCAATCTGTTAATACTTTACCTTCTGTTTTACATAATAATTGTATCATACCTAATAATATTTTTTCCCCTAAAATGTAGTTTTTGTGTTTTATTTAACCTACAATGATTAATGCTAATAAATGTTTTAAATGCCTCTGATTTGGGGATATCTCTGGTTTCAATAAAGCAGAAAAAAATAGCTCCCATTTTGCACATCATTTGCTCTTGAAAAAGGGCTGTCTGCACTCTGTGGATTACTTGCCTGGGATTTAAATGCTGCTTGAAACGTGTGTGGCTGGCCTTTTAGCAGAAAGTGAATGCATTTCTGGAGGATCCTGCAGTCCAGGTGAACTTCCAAAAACTGGAAAAAGAAGATCTGAAAATCCTTTTGCTAAGTTATTTGATTTATCCATTAGAGGAGAGGGACCTGAGTGGCCAGTATCTGCTTAGAAATTTAGAATAGTAGCTCTCAGTAGAAAGTGAGCTTCCAGTTATCACTTGAATAGCAGCAATGATTAGTATGGCTCATAAGACACTTCCTCTTTTGTATGCTTTTATTTTGGTGTACATTTATTTTTTCACCCTACTTTATGTCCCTCCCTCAGACTTGTGTCTAGGAGTTAAGAATTAACACTCTCTTAAGAAGTATGCAGTATTTCATTCCCCTTAGTGCTATTGTTTCAAGAGGTGTTTAACCACACCAGCAGTTTTTTGCACTCTTTGGCTCATATTTTCACAGTTCTTACAACAACTATGAGGACTATGAATGAAGATCATTGGGTTTTTTAAGGAAAAACAGGGGTTTAGACTAAGACTTTTCTGACTTTGATGATAAATTCAATGCATAGCAGTACACAAAGAGCACTGTAACTCAAATAACAGCACAGAACACCACTTTTCTGTGTAATGAGAAACCAATATTTCAAAGAGGTTTCATTTGTTATGAGTTTAGCTACTGCTGGAAGATACCAGGATCTGTTCCCCGCTTCAAAGCAATTACAATTACCTTGAAAAGATCATGCATCTTACCTCCAGCTGTGCATAAACAAGAAGGAACCCAGGTACATAACTGTAAACTAAAGGGTGATGTACTTAATTCATGGAAAGCCTAAGTAAGCCCCTTAACTATTATCTGTGTGTTGGAAAATCAGAAATGAGTGCTGTTTTGCCCTTAGGTGTCTCAAGAGAGTTGTGCCCCTGAGTGGATCAGTCCTTGTGTTGTCAGTGGGATGTTTTACATGGCTTGGAAGCACGTGCTTGTGGTGCTTTAGGTTAGCTTGGAGTTGAATTTAGTGATGACAAGGGACCTATACAATTGGCTGGAAAATAAATCTCCTCTGCCTTCCTTTTGAAGATTGAAGGTTGTGTCTCGAGGTACTTAAGGAAAAGTATTTGATATTTCGGCCTTTAAAATCTTCACCACTGCAGCTTCAGTCTCTGCAAAGAGCATCATAGGACACCCTGCTGCGATCTCCTGAGCACTGCACTGAAATCAGGACAGCAAGGCTGATGAAATAATCAGTGTAGCTACTTCATACCTCCACCCCCTCACCTAATCTGCAAAACTGTTTAGGCTACTACCAGGTTTTGCCTCCCTTACCTGAAAGGAAAAGAGTGCGCTACGGTATTATAATTTTTTATCCCCCCTCGGTGTTCTTTTATACAACGTTACAGAATAATTTTCATTAAAAGTGTTAAAACACTCATAGGAGGATAGACTTGCTAAAGGTGTTGTACAAATGCCTTTGTTAATTGGTGCTGGTTACTCCCTAAGGACTTGACATCAATGATAGGATGGATGTCTTCATTGTGTAATGGGGTTCTTGGCCATCAATAAGGTCCTCTTTCGATCTACTATTTTTTGCCAGCTGGACCAGGGATAAAGTCATTGCTTGGTATAAATGCTCTCTCACTATCGAGAAGTAAGACTTTTCACTAAAAACTATAAAATCAATAGTTAGCCACATTTAGCAGGTTGAAGTTGAGAAAGAATAAGTAATAGCATAATGTGTCATAATATAGCTTTTTTCATATCTGTTTCAAATGGATTTCTTGTGTTTCAATTAAAAGAGTCCTTACTGCAAAATCAATATTTCTGATACTACCAAGTGGGTCTTGATGCAGATCTTGCATTATCACCTACCAACTGCTGTGTATTTTGTACAAATAGGAAGACAGGCTTCTGATACTCATTTATAATCAGTGTTTTCAAGACATAGGTGTAGAAGTGTTACTGGAATTGTTTTGTAACATAGACGTTGTGAAGACTTGGAGATACTACACTGACAGAACTTGAAGTGTAAGAGACCTGTACAAACTTGCATTTAGTGTCACACCAATTAACAAGTTTTTAATAAGATATCATTATTTAGTGTGAAGAAGAGAATTTTGAGGCTCCTGTTTAGGTATTAAACATTTAACAGCTTGGGAAAGATTTCTTTTTTCTGGCTGTTAAAGTACTCATTTTTTATCCCTGAGACTGCCTGAAAGACTTAAAAAAAAAAAAGCTTTCTTTGAAAAGTACTGACCTTGTTTTCTCAAAACCTCCCTGAGAACCCGAGCTTTCTCTCTCCCATCATCAAAAGTTCTTTGAGACACCTTATTTATGATGAAACACTCAACCTTTCTGTTTGCTACACTGGGAATTTTAGAAAACAAAAATGCCTCTCCCCTAAAGTCCATTTAATTCACATTTATTTTACTTAGTCAGTGCCACTCCTGCTCCCTCCACAGCAGTAAAATACATGTTTAAATAAGAAGGTAAATACCGAACAACTAAATCCCTATTCCCCTACATCAAGTAGAGTACTGTGGGGAAATGATCTGTTACAGACTAAAACAGAAATGATCCCTACGCTTCTGATTACATATTGACAAGAACCAATCAATACGGAAGTCAGCTTACATGTCTGAGAGATGCCCTTGAGGAAAATGAACATCACATTCCTTCCTCTTGGTCAATATAACATGACTTGGGGGGCAAGCGATAGCATTGTTGTTACTGACTAAAAATAAATAAAAAATTATTAGGAGGATAGTAACAGTTTCTCTTCACTTGTTTAATAGGGTTGAAATGTAGGTTAATCACCTTATAAAAGAAATCCCTGCTTCCTGTCATCTTCAAAGACACTGGCAGCTTTGCTGACAAATATATGTTGGGAGTTTTCACAGGGGTTTAGCAAGAAAGAGTAATGGATGCAACGTGGATGACACAATGTATTTCTATATTTTGCCTCTGCAAAAAAACAAGTCATCACCAAACCTATAGAATCCCTACCAGATATCCAAGTTCTTGTCTATGTTCATCACGTGGGACAATTTTGCACCATAGATATTTACCAAAAAAGCATAAAATGTGTAGAAGGAATCTAGTAAGAGCCCTGAGAAGGAAGGACATTCAAAATAAAGATGTAACTTTTCTGTGCTATTTCTTGAGACAGTCAGAAACACAAATGAGAATTAAATAGCTTTCCTGGCAGCATTCCCTTTAGAGATACTGTTTGTCCTATGAGTTTTACCACACTCTGTAAGTCATTCCTGTTTCTCAAGGAAGGAAAATTTGCTTTCAAGGTGGCAACTTGAACTGCCTGCTGGCACCCAACCAGCTCTCCTCCTACACCACAGCCTTTGACACCAGAATGTTTCTCCCCATAATCTCAGTAACAAGGGACAGAAGTCTTGAGATATGCTGGAAATATGAACTCATATTGATATAGGAAAAGGTTTCAACAGATTAACTTGTTTTCTTGTGACAAAGATACCAGAAAAGGAAACAACTTTTTATATATACAAGTTTTTCACCACAGTATTTTTTTTCAATGTTTTAGGTGGTGAAATTTCTGGAGGAGAAATAGGTTTCTTGGAATGAGAATGAAGCCAGAATGTCTTGTTGATTATGAAATTCTGAAGAGGGAAAATAATGTTTAGAACTGAAAAGAAGAGACAAACAACATGAAGATGTCCTACCCTGGGAGATCCTCTTAATGATGGGTCACAACCCCATTGAGGTGATAAGAAACAAAAGCCATGTCTGAAGTATAAAATCTGGATTTGGGGTAAAAAGGATATCACGTCGTAAATGGTCAGAGTGCATATACACTCATTTCACGGCACAGCCATGCCACCTTAACACCATTGTTACTTGAGAACCCTAGCTAATAAATAAGCATAAACAAACACAAGATTAGAGTACATCAGGTGCCTATGCTCCACCTATTAAAAAATGATACCATATCTTTACCTGTGGGTATGCCTGAATTTACGAAGTGCAAAGTCCACAGAGTAAAAGATGATACCCATTCATACAGTCCATGACACGTTGGTTACTGAGTTGGAACTCTGAGCAAAGGGCTTTGGCTAATACATTCCAGTACATTTATGTAGCCACCCTGCCTGTGTGGTTTACCTTTTCATGAAGTGTGGTGCTGTCTGAATGATGTTTTGGAATGATGGGTGGTTTTGAACAAATTGTTCCAGAGAAGACTAAAGAAGAAAGGATGAGGTGGTGATAAATCTATCCAAGTAGATTTACATTGACTGATTTATCCACAGCATGGAGTATGTACTTAAGTAGTTGCTGCTGGCAGTATAAAGGCTTTACAATAACACAACATCCATCACCGAAAGGTAAAATGGAGAGAATTTTATTTTAATTCTCCCAGGAGGAAATTGATGCCTTAGAAAATCCGCAAGGCTTGAGTCAACAAGTCATCACTGTCAGTGGTGTGTCTTTCAGACACTTCACCTTATCTCGCTGTGACTCACACACCTGGGAAAGATGCACACCATGGCAAAAAATTGCACCCTCCCCTGTGTGATAGACACAGGCTGAAAAAATTACAGGGCCTGAAGCAACTACTAGATTAGGAGAGCTGCCATCTGAGAAACCTGTTTCTCATCACATCCATGACAGCGAGGTAAGGATGTCTGGGAGCCACAGGTTTCAAAGCTCTGAGAAAGTGGTTACTTAGCTCTTTGGCAAAATGACTCAGCCTATGTCTCTGGTAGTGCAGGAGAGCCTGAAGTTACTGAGGCAGCTTTCTGATAGGTCTGCTTTCGAAGACATCTAGCTTTCCTGGTGAAATGGTGCCAGGATTCCCATGAGAAGTCCTCATTTCTCAAGAAGTTCAAGGAAAGACATGATCCCCACCATTTTCAACCAGCTTTGGAAATTTTCCTTCCATGTAGTGGGCGCTCCAAGCCATAACAAAATCCTGAATGCTAGATAATTCCAATGTATATTTCAAGCTAGTCAGCCACAGGCAGGAAATTAGAGTTCAGGAACTTGTGATTTTCTACTGGTGTCTTCAGATTGTTCTGGAAATGTAAGGAGGCCATGTTTCAAGGTAGGCCATCTGATTTTGTACACAACCATGTCATAGAAAGTGTGTGATGAGGTGATGGGAAAACTCTATCAGATTTTGTAGTTGTCACCATTTTAAACATAACCATTACTATAATGTCACAGTTGTTATTTGCTTGCATCTTTTATAATCAGAGCTGATCTGTGGAGACTCTGCATCAGTAACAAAATATTTCACCAAGTTAAAATATTGGATGTTCAATCTTAGGGGTTGGTAGGCCAATAAGATTATTCTTTAGGCCATTTTCACATTCTGAGTTGGGTTTCCAAGCCAGGAACACAATCTTCAGCAAATCTTAGGAGGATTGATCTGGATAGCTTTGATGGACAGCAAAGCGAGGAGCTCTATCATTACATTTTTACTGAGTCACACTTTAAATGTGGGGATTAGACTCTGCTTTAAAAACCATCATGTATTTGGGAAAGCTAGTGTATTCCACTGACATCATGTGTGATATTTCTTCAGCATTTTTCCTTTATACTTACTGAAAAGTGAAATGAGGTTTTCAATCTTACATTGGTTTCTTAGAGAGTGAACTGGATAGAATGTGAAAATAGTCTAAAGAGTAATCTTATTAGGGTTTAGCCACCCCTAAGATTGAACATCCAATATTTTAACTTGGTTAGAAGTTTTGTTACTGATGCCTAGTCTAAAATCCAGCTCAGCTCTTTCTGTCACATTTGTATAGTCTCTGAATAGCCAACAAGAGCAAAATGGAGTGATTTCTTTTTTGCCTTTTATATGAATTCATGTAAGGACTAGTTTCTGGATAATAAAGCACAGTTTTTACTAAGCTACTTTGAAAATCTGGATTTTTTTCTGTTATAATAATGAAGTGATACACTTTTTTTCCCTCTCACTGTATGTACGACAGAATATTCATCAGTGAAAATGAAACACATTTTAATATTCAGGCTTCAGTGCTCCAAAAGAGTATGACAAAAAAATGGTGGAAATACTGTTAGAGCCATTCATCTTCATTCTGAAATAATATTGTTGGTGCACAGGGGAGATTTCAGATGACTGGTAAAAAGTGAATATGGCACACGGTAATGAATAAATGGAAGGAGACTGGATAATTATGAGCATTATATAGACCCTGGGCAAAATACTAATGAAAACAGATTAAAAAGACAGAAACAAATAGAAATTAATTCATAGGTAGTATCTTATGTAATGTTAATAAATATATTTTTTGTGTGGAAAATAGATGCATTCAAGCAACAAGATGAGACTAAAATGCAGTTGTTTAAGATAGATGTATTGAGTTAATACACATGGATTACTTTAAGTCATTTGATGTAGCCCTGCATGACAATCTGGTAAAAAAATGCAGTACTATACAAAATCAATTTACCTATATCAAATGCTCTGGGAACCAATTAGCAGCTACAGCAGCATGTTTCTACTCTCTTCTAATGGGTTATTTAACAGCTTCAAAGGAGCTAATACAGCTCAATATCTTTATCAGTGATCTGGAAGAAAACATAAACTCTGCTGGCAACTTTGCAAATTACACCAGAATTGCTGGAAAGGAAAGAATGAAGAGAACAAAATGACATAAAGGTATTGAAGATGGTGCTTCAGATCTTAAGCATTAAGCCACTATTTAAAAATAAGATGAATCTCAATGTGGAAGATATACTAGCTGCTGTCTTCAGATGTGGGATCCTCTGAAGCTCCTGGTGCTGGCCCGGAGGGGGAGGGTGGTTAATGAATGGAGACTACTCTCTGATCCACTGTAGGTTCCTATTGTCTTCATTTCTATTATTTGTCGTACTCATGGAAGGAAAAAATGCAAGGAATGGCCTGGTACAGGAAAAAAATCACATTCCAGATTTGCAGTGGCTAACTCTGTTTTTCTATTAGATAGCTATTAATTTCTATTAAATTTCTTTTTCTCATACTAGGGAAAAAGGGGGGAAAACCCACCGGCCTCCTTTGAAGAGGAAAGTAGGGGAAGTTTGCTGGCCCAGCTGCAAGATAGTGGGAACACAGAGGCAGGAACAATGTGAATTAGGAGAGAAGGAAAGGGAAAAAAAAACAGCAAAAGAGGACAGAAGTAGTTTCAGGGTAATGGTGGACTGGAAGCAGACGAGTCTCTCTCCCACTGTAATGTGTTTCCCACTGAAGAGCAGAATTGAAGACAGGAAACCTGTGGCATTAAAATAGAGACTACACAATTAGAATCTGTATTAAAGGCATGCTCACAAAATATTTACAAGCATTTAACTTTATGAATTTAACAGTGAGACATCACTTATGTTTTTGTCTGCAACAGGTATATTGGCACAGGGCCAAAGTAGCAGGTGAATGGGTACAGTCTCCTGACCTTCCCTGTTAGTACTTGGTGTTGGATGAGGAAAATAGTAGATATTCACAGTTGTAGGTGGAAAACTCGGCACATGGTTGCAGTGTCCATAGCATAGGCAGGACTCTGCTGAAGGACAGAAGGGACTGGGTTGCCCACAGGGAAGGGGAGCGTCAGAAAAACATGACAGATCGCTGCTGGCGAGCGCACGTGGGTGGGGAGAGGGATGGTCCCACGTGGGTTAATCCAGGTCAGAGCATTGTTTGCTACATGGGGCTTTCTGCTGGCCTTTTTAGCCCTTGCAACTTCAAAAATGCTATCAGGTATTTCTGCTTTGCCTCTGCTAAGTGTTCATACCTCTTTTAAGGTGACCCACCAAAGCACCAGAACAAAGTCTGAAAGGCATGGCCCTGTTCTTGTGCAGTGTATCAATTGCATATTGAAATCTAACAGGTCCTCATGGATATCATTTGTACAATTAAGTGATAAATAATTCAGTATTTGCCAGTCAAAGACTCCATCCATAATAATATGCAGACTTTTTTCTTTTTTTTTCTTCCCAGAATGCAAAGTAAATATTTCATAAATGATCTCTCAGGTAGAGTGTTCAAGCTTCTGTGCAGACACAGAACACATCTGCAACAAACAAACCAGCGTGGGGAGATGATTTTAGAAACCTCGTGTCTTTACTCCTAGACATAATAAATTAGTCAAAAGCAAAGGGTTTTCATGTGTCTATTAGCCCCATATTAGTAGGGGCTTCCTGCATCAGTTAAAGAAGCATTAGGAGCACTTGCCTGTTTCCTGCCACAAGACAAGGGTAACAGTGAAAGAATTTCCAGGAGATGCCCACAATCCACAAAAGCAGAGTGGCAATGGATGCCCACAGGAGCTGTGATCTTGCAAATATGCAAGCTCTTAACTTTATGTAGAGCTTCATGCATCCAGAATTCCTCTCAATTGCATAAAAGTGCAATTGCAGAGGCAGACCTTTAGCTGGCATAAGTGCTTGTGATTTAATTGATCATTCAGAGTGGAGAAAAATCCTTATGTTATTTGGTAACAGACTATGGGAAAATGGATATTTCCTCATCAGTCACTATACAAATGATTGAATCCACTGACAGTTTTAATGTCTCCCCTTCTTTTGCTCTGCTCATTTTCAGGCTCTCAGCTAATTTGGTCTTTTGGCGGAGACAAACATTTAATTCTCATGTTCATGATACCTATTTATTTTTAAAGTGTTGTTAACATAGTTTCAGCTGTCTCCTTCTGTCTGGCCCTACCTAATTGATGTAAAAAATAGCTGTCTAAAATGTTCCTCCTCGAGAAAAGTTGCTAGTTCCCCCCCAGAGATCTTCTCCTTGTGTCTGCCTTCAGTCAATTCCACTTAATTTTGTAAGAAAAATCTAGCACTGCACCTTCAGAGTGTGTTTACTTCCTCTTGTAAAACCATTGCAAACTAATGTACCCTGGGAAAAGGAGTTGGATTCTTCTCATTTGCAAATACCATTAACAAAATTGTGGACCAAATTCCACACGCAGCTCCAAATTACACACTCAATTAGGGCCTGATCCAATGCTTATTAAAGTCACTGGAAAAATTCCCCCTTATTTTAATGGGCTATAGCCCAGAGCATGGGAAGTGGACATTTCCACTGCAGATGATCAGTTTAATCTTTGAGCATACTGTAATTCATGCAATGATAGACTCATAGGGCTGGAAAGGATTTCAGAGGTCACATCTCAAGGCAAGATCAGCTAAATTTACATCTCCCAACAGATGTCTAACCTGTTCTTGAGGGTCAGTGACGGGGACACCATAGATTGCGCTTCCAGGCAATTTTTTTTGTTAATTATCCTTACTCTTAAAAAGTTCTTCATATCTGCTATAAATCAATTCTTGCTCTGATCTACACCCATTACTTCCTGTTTTATTCAAAGTAAATGAGAGAAGACTATTTTTTTTCTCTTTGCAATAGCTTTGAGTGTATTTGAAGACTATTACCAAACACATGAGAGCATCTTGTCTTCCTTAGGCTAAACAACCTTGGTATTTCAATCTGTTCTTACGTTTCAATCCATCTGTTTTCTGGATCTTAGTCAGTACAGGTCCTTTCTTCTGGACTCCCTTCACTTATCCCACATCTTTTCTGACAGATAGTGCCCGAAACCAGACAAATCCCTTCAGCACAGGTTTTATCAGTGCTTTGTAAAGGGGAAGCAGTTCATGTGTCAGGCACAGTCTCAGCACAGTGGTTGTCTTTCACACATTGGCATTACTCTATTTGCTCACATTTACCTTGTGACCCATTAGAACTGAAACTGGGCATAATTCAAAAATGTAATTTGAGGGCTTCCTGGGACCGCTGGGGAGATGCTGAGGGCAGAACTAGCAATGCAGAGCTGCTATAGAGCAAATGAGAGGGGGAATTTGAGTCCCGGTTGCCAGATGAGTTCTTCGAGCTGAGATTGAGAAAGACCACGACATTGTTTGCAAGAACATCAGTTTGAGAAAGAGATGTATGTGACGACCATAGGGCATTATCAAGCTGGTTCTGCAGAATTACTTCTCAGGTTAAGACTTATTTGAGTCTTTTAAGAGTCTTTAAGGAGGCTTTAAGACTTCTCTTCTGGAAGCAAGTTTCAGCTATGTACTTATGTTTGTATACGTAGCTACAAGTTTGATTTTTGGCTACTTTTTAGGAAAGTCTTTGTTGATTTTTAGATATGCATCATCAGCAAACAACAGCCAACACACACACACACACACACACACACACACACACAGTCTGTATTTTGTATATTGAATTGTCTCATTATATCCCTCATGAATGAGTATGAATGTAAGAATCAATTCTTGAAACAGTATTCAAAACTCCACTTCCTTAATAACTTTTTCAAAGGACTAATAGCTTTTAGCACATTTGAAATTGTTTGAGGAATCATTCAGTTCTTTAAATTGTACTTTAAACCACAAAGAAAAGACAACACTTTTGCCTTGCTCTTACAGAAGTTAATGGTCTAGGGCAATTTTGTGTTCAGTAGAACAGAACTGGGTCCAAAATATGAAAAGCACATTAAATTTTGTGCTATAGCTATTTATGAGAACGCCATTATGTGTTATTGGCTTCTTTCTTCATGAATATTCAACACGTATTGTGTGTTTTTATAGTAATTTACTGGGGTAAAGAAATACACTGTAGTTGAACCAAGCCAAAGATATTCAACTAAGATCTACTTTTCCATTCTGTGGAATGGCACCATAAATCTTCAATAATAGTACAGGCTGTGACTTAACCTCTGATTTACAATATAACAAATTGGCCTAAAATTATATATGGACCTTTAGCAGTCAAGTAAATGATGACTAGAGCCTGCTGTATGAACAGTTTTGTATTTCAGAAGAAAAACAGCAGCACCAAAAAGGCAGGTATTTCCTTCAAGAGAAATTGGAACATATTCTCAGCTTTATACCTTTGCATTTTGCAATATTCACTGACTTAGCAGTGCAGGATGCATGAGATACTTCACTGAGACCTAGAATTTTCCCATTAACACAACAAGTAATGCAGCACTTGGTTACTCTTTCTGACAGTCTCAATAACACCAAGAACTGGCAAAGAAGGTTGTGATATTGTTTTATTGCAAAGCATTTTCAACTTCAGAATTGGTGGGACTGAACAAACAACCTGCACAATAAGCAGTGGAAAAAGCTATCAAGAAACTGAATCTATTCTATTACTTCTCAGCTACAGAGAGTGCTTATTTAATATTTAATAGCAAACAGTTTTGAAAGATGTCAAACTATCTCCAAACTGAGATATTATAACAACAATACTGAATTTGCAGAGTGAAAAACGTCAAGATCTACAAATACACAGGACAAATGTTGACCTCAGATTAAGCAAATGTTATCCGTTTGCAAGCAGTGATGAATACACTAAAGGCACTTCTAGAATGACATTATTACCACACTGAAATCAGTGACAGGAGTTCTATTGACTGCAATAGATCCAAGGTTTCATTCCTGAGCTGTGGTGTGAGGTGATGAAATGAAATGAATCAGATGTTGTAGAAGGCTGCCAGATATTGCTGATCAACAGCACATGTGTTGTTTTAATATAAAAAATTACATCAGTCTGGATGAAATAGAAGCATTAGACCAGAAATGATACTAAATGCAATAAAACAGACCAGTGCATTATTAAGGTTCAAAATGTGTTCAAACAACAACAAAGACCACATTAAAAAAACAGCTTTGAGGTGGAAATTGAACTATGGCCTTACTGGGGTCCTCTGCAGCCTTGGCGATGATGTGACATCCCTCCACAGCTTGGGGCCGTGCCCTGTCCTTCATTCACTGCCTCTCAATATGCTGTTGGTAAGTATCAACCCAGTCTTCCCCCAACCCATGCACATCCCCAATGTCAGTCCCATCCACTGCACAGCCATGTCTAACAAGGTGTTTGCATGGGAAAACCTGTAACTCCTGCTACCATATTGAGATCCAAACTTCTGCTTTTCCTCAGTTTTTCTTAAACAAGAGGTGTGTAGAAGAATTAGACAACAGAGATACTTCTGTCTTCTAAATCTGCATATTGGAAGCTTCTTTTGCATTTGTATTCTTTACTATTATTTTTTAACCCCATTAAAAGGTGAAAAGACAGAAACTTCTGTGGCATTCAGCATTTTGCAGCCATTTCCTAGGTCTTGATTTTTTGCAAGTTGAGACCCAGTTCTTCTGGTACATAAGCAACAGGTAATTCTGGAGGCTGAATTACTGTTTCTGAGAAGTGTTCACTATGGCTTAATCTTTTTTGATTCACCAACAGAAAGAGAGAAAGAGTGGAGATAACAAGAGTTAACATTCTTCTTCTGTGTTAACACAAAAGAAGAAAAACCTCTGTTTTCCAGTTTATCTTCCAGATCCCAAGGGTAAGAATGCATAAACAGAGTGGAACATTGGTTTTGTTAACAAAGCCCAGCAGACCACCAGATAACAACCTTAAATATTGCACTGTAAATAAAAGATGTAATTTAAGATGCTGTTTTATGTGCATCATAAAGTAAGTCTGGAAGAAACCTGCAGCCAGAGTAGTTGCAGAGCTCTAGCGACATTTTCACACACAGGCCATGTAACTCCACCTATTGAGGCCAATTCCAATCAGGTAAACCTGCTCTAAGGTGCTTTTCTAGAGCACTTTTTACTTGTTTCTTCTTCAGTCAGTGATGGTACTGAAAGTCACGTGGGTATTGGTGTTAGCAAGAGTGGTGTGGGGAAAAGTCCTAAGTAGGCAGAAGTGACAGTGGCAGGCCTGGAGGAGGGGGAGGCAGCTGAAATGGAGGGTTTAGGCTCTGCCAGCTCCAGGGCACAACCTGAACCTAGATTACTCAGAGGGTCTCCCCAGCACAATGGCCCCATAGTCCTTCCTCCATGGCTCGGCTGAACTAGAGGTATTCACCAAAGAAATCATGTGATCCGCGAGTATTACTATGAAGAGCTGATTTTGAATGCAAACCATTTAAGACCTCTCAGTGTATTTATTATCAGGACATATTTTTCAAATGGGTTATTATGTCCCTATACATGTTCTTAGCCTACCTACACCAGATTTTGCAAGAGACAAAAAATGTGTTAATTCTTCTGACTTAATTTCCACCACCCGTACTCCAACCTTGCACGAATACAAACTTATATATTTTACAGCCAAATTCTTCAGAAGCAGATTTAGGACACAGAAATCATCAAGGTTTGGATGGATTTGGCTGTCTAACTGTTTTTTCTTGTCTGTTTGTTTGTTACTGGTGTATTCAAATACCCCAGGATGCACCATCTGCTTGAAAGTATGGTACTAATGAAAAGGCCCACTGTGACAACACTGTGTCTGACAAAAAGTGTTAGCAAGGAGGGTGGCAAACAACTCATGTTCCTGCCTGCTAATAAATAATGGCTCTTATTTTTCATTCAGGTTTTGCAAGAGCTCAATCTCTCTCAACTTTTCACAGAATTGCAGAATTGTTAGAGTTGGAAGAGACCTCTGGAGAGCATCTGGTCCAGATCCCCTCCCAAGGCAGGGTCACCTAAAGCAGGTGACACAGGAACACATCCAGGTGGGTTCTGAATGTCTCCAGAGAGGATGACTCCATAACCCCCTGGGCAGCCTGTTCCAATGCTCTGCCACCCTCAGCATAAAGAAGTTTTTCTTCGTGTTGAGATGGAACTTCTTGTGTTTCAGTTTATGGCCACTGCTCCTTGTCCTGTCACTGGGCACCATTGAAAAAATCTGGCCCCATCCTCTTGACACCTACCTTTGAGATACTTACATGTATTAATGAGATCCCCTCTCAGTCTTCTCTACACTAAACAGGCCCATTTATTCCCTGTTAATATTCCTAAGGCTTCATGTAACGACAATTTTCCTACTTCAGTGTTTCTGGCTGTTTTCAAGGCCAGAAGGTCAGATCCATCCACGATGGATCAGCGCCCGGGTCCCTTTGGACTGGACCACAGCCGTCCCAACGAGGGTGCCTGGGAGCAACTGGGAACTGCCTCACCCAGGAACAGCGCTGACCCGTGTCAGAGCCACCAGCGCCCCCGGGACCCACCACCCAGGCTCGGTCTCCCTTCTCCAGTTTAGAAGGAAAGGCCGGTCAAGCCACTGCCCCTCAGGCCCGAGGGAAGGGCGCCCCGTGGTGTCCTCCCCAAGACTACAACTCCCGGCAGGCCCTGCGCCCGCCGCGTGTTATGCCGGGAGCTGTAGTTCCCCCGGCGCGGCGCGCCTGCCCAAAGAGCGGAGCCATCGGCACCTCTCCCGCTCCCGCCCGAACTGTGTGTGTGTGCTTGGGAAGGCGGGGAGCGGGGGTGCTGCTTCTCCCCGCTCTGCTCCAGCCACCGGTGCTTGTGGGGACCGGACCGGGCCGAGCCGCGCCGCGGGGGAAGACAGACTGAATCGATGATGAGCCGAGACCAATGGTGTGAAGTTCAACAATACCAAGTGCCGGGTCCTGCACTTGTGTCACACCAACCCCTGCAGCGTTACAGGCTGGGGAAGACTGTCTGGAAAGGTGGTCAGCAGAAAGAGGTCTGGGGATGCTGGTCAACAGCAGTTGAACGTGAGCCAGCGTGTGTCTAGGTGGCCAAGAAGGCCAGTGGCAGCCTGGCCTTTATCAGGCATAATGTGGCCAGCAGGACCAGGGCAGTGGTTTTCCCCCCTATATACAGCATTGGTGAGACTGCACTTGAGTACTGTGTCCAATTCTGGGCCCGTCAATTCATGAAAGACATTGAGGTGCTGGAGCGTGTCCAGATAAAGGCAACGATGGTGGTGAAGAGTCTGGTCCTGTGAGGAGCGGCTGAGGGAGCTGGGGGTGTTTAGCCTGGAGAAGAGGCGGCTCAGGGGGGTCCATATCTCTCTCTACAATTGCCTGAAAGGAGGCTGTGGCCAGGTCGGTCTCTTCTCCCAGGCAATCAGCAATAGGACGAGAGTACAAAACCTCAACTTCCGCCAGGAGAGGTTTAGCTTGGACATTANTTCCCCCCTATATACAGCATTGGTGAGACTGCACTTGAGTACTGTGTCCAATTCTGGGCCCGTCAATTCATGAAAGACATTGAGGTGCTGGAGCGTGTCCAGATAAAGGCAACGATGGTGGTGAAGAGTCTGGTCCTGTGAGGAGCGGCTGAGGGAGCTGGGGGTGTTTAGCCTGGAGAAGAGGCGGCTCAGGGGGGTCCATATCTCTCTCTACAATTGCCTGAAAGGAGGCTGTGGCCAGGTCGGTCTCTTCTCCCAGGCAATCAGCAATAGGACGAGAGTACAAAACCTCAACTTCCGCCAGGAGAGGTTTAGCTTGGACATTACGACTAATTTCTTCACAGAAAGGGTGATTAGGTATTGGAATGTGATGCCTAGGGAGGTGGCGGAGTTACGGTCCGAAAGACTGGACGTGGCACTGAGTGCCGTGCTCTACCTTAGAAGGTGGTGTCCGGTCACAGGTTGGACGCGATGATCTCGGAGCTCTTTTCTAACCACACTGATTCGGGGTTCTGACTCGCTCTAGCCGCCAGCACAGGAGGGAAGGGTGTGGGTGTGCATATCCCAATCTCCGTGTGTGTATGTACACGACAACCCCGCGGAGCGCGGGTGCATGCGCACAAGGAAGACCGGGGGGGCGGGAGCGCGCCGCCGCCGTCGTGCCCGCGCGGGGGGCGGTGCTGCCGGGGCGGGGAGGGCGCGGTGCCGCGCTCGGGGGCGCGCAG
>VZTF01002075.1:1158074-1245541 GCA_013397755.1 Cnemophilus loriae
CGCCATCTTGGGATCCCGCGGGGATCCGCGGTGCCGGGTGGGATCGGCCGCCCCCTCCCTGCCCCTGCCCCTGCCCCCGCCCGTCCCGCCGTGTCACCGCTGTGCTCGTAGGCCCGGCCCCAGAGCAGCGGCGCCCGGGGACTCGGGTGTCGCTCTCCGGTCGCTGGCGGTGCGGGCTCCCTCTGGCAGCAGCGGGCAGGAGAGGCCCTGGAGCGGGCGGTGGAAGCCTTACGGGGTTCCAAGCTTCGCGAGGCTGCCCTCACGTCTGGCCTTGTCCCACTTTTCCTTTCAGGCGTGTTGGGGCCCCGGTGTCCGCGCGGGGCTGGTGCGGCTCTGCACCGTCACTGCCCGGCACCCGCGCCCTCGCCCCGGTGCATCCCAGCCCGGCAAAGGGCTCCCCGCCCTTTCCCCAAGGCTGTCATGTCTCAGGCTGCCTATCGGAACGTAAACAGGCAGCTCGCCTTTTCCCTGGGAGTGAGGGAAAAGGAATGCGTGCCTTTCGGAAGTTTTATGTGCGCTGTGTGTTGCGTGCCGAGTGCATGGCTTTGACCGCTGACGTGCTGCTGTCAAAATAGGTGCCAGCTAGTGCTGCTATCGTGTGTGTCTGTGGTTTTCTCTCCTCATGAATTAGATAGTTGTGAAAGGAAGGGCCCTGTCAGAAATGAGTGATCGTTGAAAGGCAAAGGCATAAAGAAAAGCGTGTCAGAACATGTAGTTTTTGGTAGTACCCCGTGATGATGTCTTATACCTGTAAGGGGCATTGACAAAAATCTCAGAACCTTTTGGATTTGGAATCATCAGTATTAGAATATTTTTTTAAAAAAGCAGTTAATATTATGTGAACTTACATTTAAAAATGTTGTGACTGATGTCAGCACATGTATGTGCCTAATCCTGTGCATGCTTCTATTTTCTACTTTTAGTAGGCTCATTTTTCATTGTTTTAGAGGACAGAGTGGAATTTATGATGTTGTAAAAATCTTCAAATGGACAACTAGAACAAATGAATGTTTGTATTAGAAAAGAACACTGTATTCCTCCAAAATACCTTTGGTCTGGTCTAGCATTGAGATAAATTAGCAAACTATATTTGTTTTATTGATCTGTCAAATCAATTAAACCCCAACATCTGTCTAATTATGCATATTAATTTCTTGATAGCTTCAATTTTAAAATTATTTAAATTGCACTTTCATACACCAAGTCAAAACCGTTACAAGAGCTTGTCATTTTCACTTGGGTTTTGTGTTGTTAAAATGCTGCCGGTCTGGCTGCACTCACATTTTGGTATGCTGTGTTCTTACTGCAAGAACAGGTTGGAGGAAAATGCATAATTTAAAATTTTTTTTAATTAAAAAACTACTGTCTCTAATTCGAAGCCTGCAAATGTCGAGCTGTCTTTGAGCTGGAACTAGGCCGTATTTGTGTGATATGAAACACTGTGTTGATAGAATAAATACTAGATTAGAAATTCTGTCTGTGTGAAGCTGTTGTCAGTCAGTGATCTTTTTTGTGCTGTGTGTTTATGCACTTAGAGCATGAAATGTGTATTCTTTAGGCATAAACTTTGGTTTCAGGCTAATGCATATATTAGGACAATTTCTGTAGAGCAGACTAAGCAAAAACAAAATATGAAGCCTAATGAGACTGCAGTACTCTATTACTGTACTATTGCAGTAATATACTGTAGAAGGTGCTGTGAATTGAGAGAACATCGAGTGCATTCTCAATAAATATTTTCTAACTGCTTATTACTTAGAGGTGTTTAAAAAGGTTTGTGGGCCACAAACTAACCCAGTTCTAAAGTACTGTGTTGAAGAATACAATATTGGCAGTAGGGAATTCTGAGTGTCACCTTTTAAAAAGTAATTGGTTAGTAAGAAAGAGAATACGTGACTCAGAATAAATGACGCATAGTGTAGGAAAAGCATAAAACTTTGTTAAAAGAATAAAACCATACGTTCTTTCAGTGCAGCAGGTTATTCAAAGTTATTTTATTGGTACAATCATCCATTTTTATTATTGACTTAATACTGTTGCTGCATATGTAACAGAGATCCAGTTTAAGTCTAAACATTTGGATTGAGCAAATAATTTTATTGGTTTTCTTGCTTCAGGAAATTATAATGGATTTGCTGACCTTTAGGGTAACAGTGAAACGTGGTAGTGTGCCCATGTACAAACAACTATTTCAGTTAAAAGATGTGTAGTACTTATCTTAAGGAGTTGTTAACAAGGCTTTAAATTCATCATTGCCTGATGAAACTGCTTTTTAAAATTAATATAACCTAATTTACTCTGTCAGCAAAGATAAGGTCTGTAGTACATTTATCCTTGAATTTTATTCAGCATGATTCAAGGGGAGTTCTAAAGAACACGTCCTGTGGTAGCTAGCACATTACGTATTTCCCATGGTGTCCAAGATTGCAATCCTGTTTTTGTAGTGCTTTGTAGTCCTGCAAATTTCAGTCATTGATAGTCTTTGGGTCATGGTTAATTCCCTCTGTCCCCCTATGGTGGTTAGGTTTCCTTGGATTCTGAAACTATCAGGAAGATCTAAGAAAAAACACAAAACAAATAAGTACTTTTCATAGTGTTGTGCAAATGTGACAAGGGGAAAAATTGTGCTTAAAAGTGATGAAACCAAGAGGCAGTTAATAAACTACGTAATATCACTTTCAGACACTCAGTGTGAAGTACTGAGGATTTGCCTCGTGGTTCTTGTACCCAGGTTCTCCAGCCATATTGCTCTTGTATGTTGGCTTTCTTTTGTATTCTAATGTATTTTGTTTAACTTCTCAAATCTGAAGTTGTTGGAGTTTATTTAGGACTGGATAGGAAGAATTGAAACACAAGACACTTAAAAGCGAACCATTTGGAAGGTGGAACATCTGCTTCTTACTGGTGTCTTCTTCATGGACTCATACATGTAATCATCGTCAGTGGCTCTAGTTTAGTGAAGATTATGGGAATCTGGAGTTGGTTCCCTGTGAGTAAATATGTTTTTAATTTTTTTTTGTGAGCCGTCGTGGAGTTTAATAGCAACATTTGAAGTTTTAAGCTGGAAAATTTGTAGCATTTTTATGGAAACTCCTTCTTTATAAGCTAAAGAAGCCAGTTTTGCAATTTTAAGTAACATGTATTTAAGTTGGTCTTTGATGATGGTCCTTTTTTGCAAAAAAACTTTGAAAACCTTCGCCGAATGTTTAAATCAGTCATAAGACATGCTTCTGCAACACCTAATTGAAAATCAACACTAGGTGATTTGATGAGCTTTGGAAGATTAGTAGACAGTGTTCAGAATTTGAATGTCATGTGATTCAGAGGTGTCTGACTAGCAATACAAGATTATAAAAGCATCTGAATATTCTAAATTGATATTCTTTATTGAACTTCTTGCTTACAAGTGTGTGAAGTCCAGTTATGTTACTTTTGTAAACATCTCAAAATAATGAGCCACTCTTTTCCTGAGCTGACTGAAATAAAATTTCGAATGTGTCTGTGTGCAATAAATTTTTTTTTTGATGGTTTGAGTTACTAGGAGGGATCAGTATAACAGAGGATGTTTAATTTCTGGTCGTTGATCTGAATCCTAGTCTAGAATTGTTAATGTATAAAATCAGCTATCAGCTGGTGTATGTTCAAATGAATTTGCACGGGAGATAGAGAGCACTTCACTCAAGTATTGCGACTCATTCTGAAATCAGGATTTCAACAACCTTTTAAATAATACAAAAATATTGCTGTAGATTATTTTGTAATCATTACACTGCTATTGGGAACATTGAAAGCCACAGGCTATGTGTTGCTGCAAATCGAGAAGGTGGAATTTAAAGGCAAAAATAGCTCAATGTTAAATGCATCCACTGCCCTCAAGTCTGTTGCCAGAATTGGCCTAAGATGCCTTTTGGTGTAGGCAGAGTTTGAAGTCCTCAGATGTGATCTTACTGCTTTACTCATGTGTATCTTGATTATGTCATATTTTATGTCTGTTCTCACTCTCTTCAAAGTACCAGTAAATTTGTGATGTCCCAATTTTCTAAGATAGGTAAAAAAAAAAAGGTGATTGGGATGTCAATTTTCTGGTATCTTCATTCAGGAATATTTTTGAAACTAAAGAGTGGGAGTATAGAGGGGGAAAAACTGGTTGTGTGTGATTACTAATATAGTTGTGACTTTCTGATACTTTGAAATGGTTCCATTTAAGTTAATATTTTTGCTGGCTGAGAATTGCATAATGGCAATAAAATGACTCAGTATTCAACGTGTAGTCTGACTTTTTTTTCTTTTAAATACAAGAGCGATTCTTGGCATCGTTTGCTCTTCCTGTATGTGTACTTCTATCCATTGTTTCATGGCTCAAATACAGTATTTTTTAGTATTTTAATTTCCTTAAATCATATGTATTAATGAAAATTGAAGCACAGGATGATTTGTGGGAATATGTTGAGGAAGAAAAAGAAAGATCATGTTTTTTACCTGGTGTTGCTCATGAGGTGGTATTATGTTATACAATCATCTCTACCACTGTGCTAGACTGCATTTAAAACTGCCTTGTAAAAAGGGAGTTATTGATCTGTGAAGTCAGGTGTGTTACAGTGTTAGATTATATTTTGGCAGAACTAGTTTGTCATTTGTTTTAAGATTCAGTAATGGAATATTTTCCTGTGGTGATAGAGGTATACACCAGTGAAGATTTACAAGTTTTGTCCTTTACCTGAAATTTATAGGGCTCTGTTTTACTTTATATTGCTGTTACTTCACTAAACAGTGAAACAGTATCCAAACCTCACATCTTGTCCTTTTAGTGTGTACCAGTGATTATTGATATAAAAGCTTCACCTTTGCATTGTAATTACTATAAAGCGCCTACTCGTGCTGCTTGTTGATAGCATAACCAGTTGTTCTAGATCACCACAAGACATCTTTATTAATATTATAAAAACATTCTGTATTATGCATGAACAGTGTACTGTTGTTCAAGGCCAGATTGAAAAGTAGAAAGTTTGACAGGATTGAGAGGAGCTGTTTTATTGCATCAGTAAATAGGTCTGAATATTTAGTGCACCGTTGTGGAAATATACATTGTTCCTGTTTTGGCTTGAGTATGGTTTGTGAACATTTTACTTTGTGACCAACTTCTTTGGGAGATGTTTGTTAACCAGATCTTTGTGACCATCAGCCACTAAAGGGTTTTAGATGCTCCTCTTATAAGCCGTGAATTCAAGTAGAAGAGGTTTCTGAAGAGAAGTTGCTGTATCAAAAGCGGAAAACCAACCCTGACTAATTAGATAAGTATTACATTTTCCAGTTTGGAAGTTGTCAGTTTACAAGGCTTGTGGTGTCAGATGAACCTGATATGTGAGTGTAAGCTAATTTCTTAAAAAAAAAAAAAAATCAGCAAAATGACTCTACTAAGATAATTTCTGATGTGGTATTGTTGAAAATAAAAATGCATAAACACAAGTTAGAATTTTACTAGCTTTGTTTTTCTTAAGGTGGTAAGACTTTACCTGGGACATGGTTATCTTGGCCTCTAGTTTCTGTTGCCTTTTAGTGTTGTTTTGTATTGTATAAGGTTATTTCCTGGCATTTAAAATTATTTAGCAATGTAGATGTCATATTACATATTACATTTTAGTATTTGAAAGTATTTAGAAATAGATGGTTATGTCAATAAAAATAGATATTTTCAGTTCATTCCTATATGAACAAGGTCTTGTGAATTAAGATAGTTTGCTGAATATTAACCTGGTGGAGGACTTCATGTGTTTAGTAACATGAAAAAGGAAGAAAATAAAAAGAAAAATAAGTGTTTGCCTGAAATTTAAAAAAATAGTCAAATCAGAATTTTTCTCTCCTTTGTTTCTCAAAATGTGGTTTTACTTGGAGCAAAATCTTAATCTGGTGCTTCAGTGCTTGAATTGGTCTGGCCTCAATAGTAAGCAAAGCCTTAGAGGAAAGAATAAAGACATGGAGGTAGATGGAACATGGAATAAAATGCAGTGTCCCAGGTAGAATGTGGCAGTCTGATCTGAGACCTTCTCTATCTGTGATTTTGGGGATTGCCCTGACCCATGTGCAGGACCTTGCACTTGGCCTTGTTGACCCTCGTGAGATTTCCGTGGGCCCACCCTTCACTCCTGTCAAGGCCCCTGTGGATGGCATCCCTTCCCTCCAGTGAATCCACTGCACCGCTCACTTGGTGTCCTGTGCAGACTTGCCAAGGGTGCTCTCAGTCCCACTGTCAGTGTCATTGATGGAGACATTGAATAGTACTGGTCCCAGTATGCATGCCTGAGGGACACAGATACCACTTGTTGCTGGTTTTCACTTGAACATTCAGGCATTGGCTGGAACTCTTTGGATGCAACCACACAGACAATTCTTTGTCCATCTAACAGTCCATGCATCAAACACACATCTCTCCAATTTAGGGGTAAGAATGTTGAGGGGGACCATATTAAAGACTGTACAGGTGTCCAGGTAGGTGACATGTGTAGCTCTTCCCTTGTCCATTGATGTCCACCAGAGAAGGCCACTAGACTAGTCAGGCATGATTTGCCTGCCGTGGTAAAGCCGTGTTGGCTGTCACTAACTCCTCGTCTTTAATACATTTTGATATATCTTCCAGGAGGGTCTGTTCCATTTTTCATTAATGACCTTCGTATGGGTGGGAGTGTGCTGGTACAGCTCACAGGTAATGCAAGGTTAGGAGATGTGATGAATGCAGAAAAAAAATTTATTGTGTGCTAATAATATAACATTTTCTTAGAAGTGATGAAAAAGAAGTAAAACTAGTGACTAGTACTTAATCGTGGGTTTATTGTGAATGTGACAAGTCATGAAATGGGGCAAGTACAGGACTGTAATTTTGTAGTGAGGGAAGTATTAATGTCAAGGTTTTTGGCTTTGATGAGGCTTCATCTGAATGCATCCCTGGCAACACCTAGTCAGATAAAATGAACCCAAATGGGAATGGTGCAAAGAAGACTTTATTAACACAAGTGAAGTAGAATAGCTTTAGCTTGTTAATCTTAGCAAAATGAAAACTGAAAGGGGATCTGATTGCTGTCTATAAATATATCAGCAAGGTAAGCACCAGGGAAAAGAAAATCTATCTAGACTAAAGGATAGGGTTGTTGGAAAAATGAATTTGCTTCAAGTGGCTATGAATGTATTTAGATCATTAGAAACTTAGCTGAATCTGAATCGTGTCAGTCTGAACCAACCTTCTAAAAACTGTGTCGGCAAAAATAGTTTTAAATTCATCAGATACCATCTTACAAAATCATTAGTTTCATGTGGACTTCAGAAGGCTTCTCCTAGGTCATGAGTTTACAATGTTCTTGAAAGTTTGGTAGGACATTAATGGTACAGAGTTATGTGCTTAAGCTAGAGCAGGTATGTTGTTTTACATTCCAAGACATTAGAATAGCTTGACTGAGATATGTTTAATTTTTTTTTCTTTATAAAAAGGGATGTCCATGAATTTAAAAATCGTATACATAGGAGTAACTGCTCTGTATGTGACATAAAGCTAGTAATTCCAGTTCATAGGGATATGATGTTAATTTAACATGTTATCATGTTTAACACTATGATGCTAATATGGCCACTAAACATAGTAGACTCGCCGAAAGTAAAAACTGTGTGTTTTTTTTAATTTGAATGTCCACTAGCCATCTACTAGCCACGTTCCATGTTACAGCTCAAGTTGGAACTCCAGCTGCTTCTGTAGAAGTGAGCTGACTGGTCCTGAGAAGTGTGGCTGCATTAGCTCAGCTCAGTACTGGGATGTGAAGTTGATGAGGAAGTGGAGTTTGTGGTCCTGTCTGATCGACAGGACCAAGTAAATGCAACTTTTGTTTGAAGCAGATGTTTGTTTACCTGAGTGACTGTAGCAAATGATAGTACTTGGCTTTCAGTGGCTTGGGAAATGGAGACCTGTAGCCTGTGCTTCCAAAGACTGAAAAGTCACCCTGAAACTGCAGTGAGCTGTTGGTGTGTTTGGGAGGCAGTCCAGTGTCAGCTAGACATGTTTGTAGGAGATGTTAGTGTCTGATGCATAAGTCTGTTTTGACCAGGCTCTCTGCCATGAGCTGAGGTTGGATGCAATATAGCAGTCCAACGGCTAAAACTGTTTGGGTTCTTTTCTTTTAAAGAGCTTTCTGGGCTTTTGTCCATGCTGGGGGACTTGTGAATTTGATTTATTTTTAAAGTTACTTTGTTACACTCTTGGGATACTGCTTGCAAGGAAACCAGTGAAAACCACAAGAACTCTGGTGGTCTGTTCGATGTTTGAGTCTGGCCTCTTATACACGGTTCTTGGAGCACATTGGGAAAGTGCAAGGCAACAGCTTTTGATCAGGTCTTCTGTGGAAAGACTGATTTTCTATGTGCCACTACAGCTGTCATCTGAGATGATTACAAGTGTTCTGATTACTGCTATAGAGTTTGAAGAGTATCTTGTATGTTGCAATGCGGATCAGTTAGGTGTATCCAATGGGAGATTTCTTATATGATGATGCATATGGATTTTAAGCTGCTGAATATTTGAATATTTTAAACAGCAGATCTGGGCTTTTCAGCATCACTGAAACCGTTTGTAAGCTATAGCAGGTTAAATACAAAGCAAGTTTAAAAGGAAAGGGAAGAGTTGTTTATTTAGTTCCGTTGATCGAATATGCTAGTATTCTGGAAATCTAAGAACCTCTGTAAATATCAAACTCATTAGTTATCCTGCCTTATGCAAGCAAAGAGAATAGTTACTCCAGCAGGAAAGGTTTATAACATAGCCCTTACTGAACTAAATCAGTACTGCAAGATTGCGTGTATATATTAGTTGCTTCAGGACTTTAGGGGATAATTCAGTGGTTTAAATGTTCAAGTTTAGCACCATTGAAATATTTCTACTGTTCTTATTATTTCAGCAGTGCTTTGGTATGGATAATACTTTATGATTAGATTCTGAAGACTTTATCCTAGTAGAATTAAGAGCTGCCAATTTTAGTATGCTCTTAATGTGTCTTTGGCAAGAATAACAATGTAATCAAGTAAAGCTAAATTGCAAGTAAGAAATTCACAATATTATGGAGGTTAAGTTTAAGTTACAAGCATCCCTTTGATGTTAGTAACCAGACGGTTCTTTAGTAATCGCATTCTTTCAGTAGGAAAAATGTCAAGAATAGACATATACGACTGACTTGGACCTAGACTGCTAGATTTTAAAGCTTAAGCTAAATACCAGCAGTAATATCTTTGGATGAAGTTATTCTGTGTTACACCATCTTACTACTAGTGGTGTTTTGTTGCTGTTAAGGCTAAAGAAACCATTGCCCGTATTTAACATTAAATGCAGGACAATCTCCACTTAGTCTGTATTTTATCTAATATGTAAAGAAGATAATGTTCTCTTTACCAGAATTCCCGGTGATGATCTGTGGCTGTACTTTAGCTTTGAGATAGATACTTACTGCATTTTTGCTGTGGTTTCTTGGCTGCTAACAACATTTCAGTCACAAGCTGGGGTGAATAAGAAGTTTTGATCCAGAAGAAATATGTAAGGAAATGTTTTGTCTGCTTTGAAATGTCACTGTGTTGTATTTTTGTCTTTTCTCTATCAGAATGGCAGGCAAAAGGTTTCAGCTCCCATTTCTCTTACACCAGCCCCCAGTAAAGCGTGCGTGCCAGCATCTGCACAAGCACCTCTAATAAGATGTGTAGCCATATGCAGGCTCTGCCCCTGTGACGGAGGAAGATGAGCTATTTTAGGATTAAAAAATGGGCATTGTCTCAGCATTTTTTAGAAAGACAAATCTATGATAGACATATCAGCAGCATGAATGCTGACAGTATGTCATCGTAGGGAGAGCAGCTAAAATCTGATGTTACCCCTTGTAAACAGTGGTAGCCTAGAATTAGCCCTCAGGAATTGTGGATATTGAGGTGTGTCAGCTTTCTTATAAAGCCTGTTTTGCATTCTATATTTTACATGCAGGTTGATGATAAAAAATAACTATTTCTCAAGTGCCAGGGTAGAATAAAAAGTGAAAGATTCTGTAATGCTGTTCTAATATATGAATGTCTTCCTGAGAGCCATGGTTATTAGTAGGTATTATTAATCTCTCACCTTCGTCCACTGATTATTCCTGATCATTCATATCCATGTTTAAGTATTAATCCATGAAACCTAAGCTATTATGCTTCATAGACCATGAATAATTTTAATGTAGGTGATTTGTTAGAGTTGGGATTTTTCTTCCAGTTGGGGAAGGTATTGGAATGGTCATGGTTCTGGTATTTCAAGAGGAAGGAGTTATTTATGTTCATTGGCAATGCATGTTATATATTCTCTTCAGATTTTTTTCATAGAGGTCTGAGTATTAATTTCTTAAAACTAATTTATGGAAATAAACAATATTTCACTCTCTTTTGTGTCAGCTATGTCACCTATGCTTTTTTCAGGAAGTACTATAAAGTTTGATTTTGAGCAATGAAGTGCTTTGTGTATATTTTAAGATTAGTTTTCTTATCTGATAGTCACGGTAGTTTTGACTTGCTACAGAACACAAGTATTTTTCATTTTTAGATATCTTTCCTTAAGTACCTCTAGTGGAAGATGGTCTGGTCAAGGAATACTTAAGTAAGCTAGACATAAGTCCAAGGACCCTGGTGGAATGCGCACATGAGTGCTGAGGAAGCTGGCAGGTGGACAAACAAGCTGACAGGAACCTTGTGAAGTTCAACAAAAAGTGCAAAGTCCTGCAGCTGGGGAGGAACAACCATCCAAGCACTAGTGCAGGCTGGGATCTGACCAGCTGGGAAAGCAGCTTTGCAGAAATGGCCCTGGGTGTCCTGGTGGCCACCGAGTTGATCATGAGCCAGCAATGTGCCCTTGCTGCAAAGAGGGCCAGTGGTGTCATGGGCTGCATTAGGAGGAATGTTGCCAGCAGACTAAGGGAGGTAATCCTTTCCCTCTGCTCAGCACTGGTGAGGCCACAGCTGGAGTGCTGGGTCCAGTTCTGGCCTCCCCAGTACAGGAGAGACATTGGCATAATGGAGAGAGTCCAGGGAAGGGCCAAAAAGATGATGGACTGGAGCATCTCTCCTGTGAGGAAAGGCTGAAAGGGTTGGGGCTACTCCAGCCTGGAAGACTGAAGGCTTGGAAGAATCTTATTGATGTATAAAAATACCTGAAGGGAAGATGCAAAGAGGATGGAGATGGGTGCCCATGAGAAGACTAGAGGCAATGGGCACACCTTGAAACACAGGAGCTTCCCTCTGANCTACTCCAGCCTGGAAGACTGAAGGCTTGGAAGAATCTTATTGATGTATAAAAATACCTGAAGGGAAGATGCAAAGAGGATGGAGATGGGTGCCCATGAGAAGACTAGAGGCAATGGGCACACCTTGAAACACAGGAGCTTCCCTCTGAACTTGAGAAAACACATTTTTACTGTGAGGGTGACCAAGCAGTGGCACAGGTTGTCCGAGGAGGCTGTAGAGTCTCTATTCTTGGATATATTCAGAAGCTGCGTGGCGTTGGTGCTGGGCGGCTGGCTCTGAGTATCCCTGCTTGAGCAGGGAGTTTGGCCCAGATGACCTCCAGAGGTCCCTTCCAGCCACAACCATTCTGCGACTGCTATGTCAAATGATGGGAAAGAAAAACAATTAAATTTTGGCCTAATTAAAAAATTCCATATTACATCATACAAATACAGATTACATGGAGCTGTGTTAATTTAACTTATTCTTTCTTTACTCCATTGTTGCATTTGATTCTGGCAGAATGAGTTGCTGGAGATCTCACTCTATTCCTCTCCAGTCTGTCTGAAAAGTCAGTTAACTTGGTCTCAAAATTTGTCTTGCTTGGTTTACAGCATCACTTCTAGTTTTTATTCTGCTGACTTGAACTCATTTCTCATTCATTAGGGCTCAAACTGTCAAATGCAGTAATAGAGTTTTCTTTGTCTGCCCAACCTGACTTTACTGCGCACCCAAAGAAAACTACCCTGTCTGAGTTTGTTTTAGTAAAGGTGCCTTGGAGTGTTCTGTATGTTTTAAGTGCTCTTGGAATTTCAAAGGTGATGCAGCAGCTGTGGAAAAACAGCATTCCACTTAAAACATATAATCCCCATAGTTTTTGAAGTTAATACTGTAACACATTTTAAGGAGTTTGGATTCCTTTTGCCAGTCTGTGTACTGTTTTTTATGTGTACTTCCATTGTTTTCAGATGTGGCTGAATGTATCACTTTGCTGTGCCAATTTACAGCTTAAATAAGCTTTAATTCAGTGCATGAACTAGAGTGTTTTCTGGCAGCATCAGCTTAGATATTGGCTTTTGTAACAGTTATAGTTCATTGTCTTAAATTGAAGAGAGCAATATGCTTAACACTTAAGCTGTTTCATAAAATGCTGTTGATTTTATTTAATAATGCGTGCTCACTTTTGTACAACTCTACAAGTGACCTGCCTTCTAATTATCAAAGACTTTGTGTAATTTAATAAAATTATAGTTTCTTTTTATACAATTTTAGGTAGAGGTGATGTTTTATGACAGGTTTTGTGTGTACATTATGACAGCCTTACTAATTTTGAATGGAGCTTCTTGCTGACCAAACCGACCTCCTTCTCAGAAGTGCGTTGTTTGCTCTTTACTGCCAACAACTGGAGATACTGACATGGGTCTCTCACCTTTCCCAGAGGTACCACAGCCTGTGGAGGTTTGTCTAAGCTCTTCCTTCCCGCACTAGGAAGGCATGTGCACATTATTTTTTCCCTGATGTTTGACCATCTCACGTGGTAGAAGAATGGGTTTCGAAGCTGGTACAGTGAAGGAGACCTGAATCTGAAGTGCAAATGACACTGTTGATGAAAAAGATCTCTGTACGGGTCCTGCCTGTCCAGTAATACGTATATTTTGGTTTTACTGCAGCATAACTGGCAAGCTTGTGGCGAGCTGGGAAACTTGGCACTGTGTTTCAGCAGTAGAAACTGGCTCTGCAGAATCTGTGGCATTTCTTCCTGCCCACTAGTTGCTGTAGTCCAAGCTATGTAGTTGCCAGAGGCAACCCTGGCATTAATGTTGCAGTGACTGCACTTCAAGATAGCTGAAATAGAAATTCAGCACATAAAGTTTTTGGATATGTCTGGTATTTCTGAGTGTGATTAGGCAGGTGTCTGTCCTTCTATTCTAAGGCCGTCGTAAGTCAAAATGACAGGAAAACTTGTGGCATGAATTGTCACTGCTCCATTCAAAACCAGTTGGAACAAACTGGCACTCTTACAACCTTCATTGCAGGAAGATACTGTAACTGGTGTCTTGAATTTACACTACTTACAGCGAGGGCACTCGCTGTCCCCTCTAAAGTAACTCTTGACTTCCAGAGGTTATTAGATTGAGATTACAGGTTTATAAAGTGATGACCTCTTGTCATTAGACATCATGTTACATTGGTATATAGCCTGAGGATTTTATTAGTTGAATTACCACAGCTTCTGTGTGTACGGTTAGACATAAGCCTGTCCGAGGTTTAAGTGCTTAAATAAAAACCTGCTTGGACCTGAGTGTCTCGCAAGCAGCAGGTGAGATCCTATTTTTGAGATTATAATGCTGCCCTAGTGTAGCTGAGTGTTTACTGAGATGAAGTGGGTGTGCATTTTTCCATTTTGATGCATGTGCAGAATGTTTGAATCCATCTTTGCCAGTTCTTTTCCTTGTTTACATGCAGCCTGTGTAGTACGGTCGAAAACATTTCTCCTTTCTGGTTCTTCTGCCCCTGCCCCACGTTTTTCCTCAAGAATGGTCATAGTTTAGGCTTTTACACTTAGGCTGTTACTGCCAGCTTGTACTTCATTTCTTCACTCCTCCAAAGGTAGTGGTGCTTATGTTTTTGTAATAGTGAACTCCAGAATCTTCTTCAGGTGTTGCAGTTTCTTTTTTGAAGGGTATGTCATGCTAACTTAGATCATGTGACTCCTCTGAAAGATAATAGATTTTTTTTTCTGATTTACTATCCTTCTGTCTGTTCCTGCCTGTCCCTACTCAGATCCATGCTGTTGGTATGCCACTAAACTACCGAAACAGCTGGGTTCTGCAGGAACAGTGAAATTCAGTCATCTTTTCCTTTTGTGCACCAATTTGTTACCACCTATTTAAAAAATCTGATGGTTGGAAGTCTTGAGAGGCTTTATACAGCTATTTTCTTTAAAGCTTTTAGGAAGCAGGTGAAAGGTAAAGCTGTCATGAGCATCCTCTAGACCCTGAAAAAAGATTTCAGTCACCTCTGAAAGAAATGTCTGATTCTAAAAAATGTCCCTGAGCTAAAAGCTTTTTTTTTTTTTTTTTAAGTATCCAGGGAATGCAGAAGAGGTCATTGCATTCATGTACCTGGGAAAGAAAAGCAGATTTCTTTTAATTATCTGAGGTGTTGAAACTGACAGTAAATATCAGAGTAACCTGAAGAATATTTTGAATCCTATCTCATTATTTCACACTTTAAAAAGGCAGGCATAAGGAGACCTTTCATGTCTCAAAAGAAACAGAACATCTTTTATTTTAGTTTAAGAACCAGTTTATCATCAGTTTATAAATTCACTGTTGCTTTGTCTTGAAACAAGCTGGTTTTGAATAGTATAGCTCCTTTTCTTGATGACTGTGCTTTTCAGAATGAGCCTCTGAACTGTGTCTTTTTTTCCTTTGTGCAGAATGTCCTTAGTAAAAGTAGTTGAGAAGATTGAGAAGCAGAGCTCCTCAGGTTGCCTAGAGTTGCAATTTAAAAAAAAGCAACCCACAAGTTTGAAAGCCAGATTCAAGGTGCTATTTGCCTCTGGGCACTGCAAAAGCAGTGGTTATTAGATGACTAATAGCTTAGGTGGTTGTTAGTAAAACTCCCAGAACAACTTCCTCAAAAATGTGTGTGTAGCTTGAAAAAATACATGTTTGGTGTGTTATGAGTGTATCACCAGTCTTAGAGTAAGAAGCTGCCTGATTTTAGTTCAGTTTGTGGTATGGGTGATGGGAGTTATTTTTGGATCTTCCTCTATAATTAAAGACAACTGGATCCTACAAGAACCATAAAGAGACGAGTGGCAGGAAACTTTCAAGTAGTTTTGTAAATCTTGGGGGCTGTGTCAAATTTGCGTGGATTGAGAGGATGACTTATTTCATCCACCATATAAAGTCAGATTAGAAGTGGAGTTTCAGACAAGTAATACCACATCCTATTCTGTGCATCCGTGCATCTGTTTTGTCAGAAGAGCCTCACTGAATGTAAACCTAGCTCAAATGTATCTTCATCTACATCTCAGTATTCTGGTTCTCAGTAATTCTCTTTTTATTTATTTGTATCTTGATGTTTTATGTTAAGACTGTTTAACGCTGTCTCATAATCAAGTATTTGGAATGAGTTATAGAAACAAAGGCATCAGTCAAATAGTGAGCCCTCTAGTGTAGTAATGTGTTTGATAGTGGGCAGAGCTATTTCCTTCAGAGAAGTGCAGACACCTCTGTGGAATAAGGTGTTCAGAAAAGAATTGACTTCCTGTGTCTCATGCAATTAGTGGTTTTGTTGTACCTTACCACTTCTTCATATCACTTGTATTTTTCATCCAATTTAATCTGAAGTTTGCTTTCTTTTTTTTAATGGAAAAGTGGTTGTTGTGTTTTCAATACTGATAAAAATTATTTTGTAGTAATTTAATGTGTATTTTAAAGAACTATAAAGAAGGTTCTTAAAAGTTAATGTACACATGAAATATGCTTGAATAAATTTCGTGTTCATATTAAATACCATTTTTCTAGGGCCCTTGCAGTCTTGCTTTCAGATGACACAAGCATAAAGGAGATCAACACAGCTCGGAATGCTGTGAACCTTATTTTTCGTGCTGTTAATGTGTGGTGTTGCATGAAGGTGATCTCTGCTGGAAGATACGCTTTTGCAGTTTGATAATGAAATTACGCCTCTTGTCCCAGTCTTGTCCAGTCTTGGAAGGAATTCCTATCCTGAAGGTTTAACATAAATACATTTTAGAGAGTACACTGCATTGAATACATATATGGCAACTACATAAATATAGTAACTACAACTTGCTTTTCTGGGGATCATTTAAAGTGCATGCATAAACAGAGTATCATCTCTCTTGCTTATTTTGAGTTTAAGAGAGGAGATTCATGCCTTGTTCTGTCAAGTCTGTAGGAGCTCAGAAGCCAACAGAAGTTGAAATCTCAAGAGCAGTGACTGTATTTTAGTCTCAGTGTTTTCTTTCTTTAAACAATTGAAAGAGTTCCAAAGAATGTGTTACTTCTATTCCTTAAGAAAAATTCAGCAAAATTTACTTTTGCATATGACCAGTACCTTCTAGGTATTTCAGATATTAACAGTGATTTGGTAAAATTAGCGTATGCGTGTATGAACCACTTGTGCCAGCAGCTTGAGTCTGTTGTGCTATTTAAGAGTTCTTGATTGCTGCAATGTATATGGTTATAACTAAGGTGATAGAGCACTCTGCATGTAACACAGTGTATGTGCCTAACAGATGCATGATTTAACCTGCTTTTAGAGTTTTGTTGGCAACAAGATATATTTTAAGAGTTACTTGTACTGTATAAATGGATTTCTTCTCCAGAGATACATGTGTGTTTAAAAAAGACCAACCTTTTTTTCAGGTCCCTTTACAGATGTAGTAACTACAAATCTTAAACTACGAAATCCATCAGATAGAAAAGTATGCTTCAAAGTGAAGACCACAGCACCTCGTCGATACTGCGTGAGGCCAAACAGTGGAATTATTGACCCAGGATCATCTTTAATTGTTTCAGGTAAAAACAAATATATGCAGTTGCAGGTTAAGTGTTTTTAAGGCCTTTAATGCAGTTTCCCTAATGCTTGGTCTTAAAGACTGTTTGAAGTATGTCAGCTTTTTAAAACTTTTTTTTTTTAAAATAAAAATTATTCCCTTCATTAGTGTGATGGCAACTTGATGTAGAGCTGCAATGATACATGAAAATAATCTTCCATATAGAAATACATGCCTTTGTCGCATTTATCTGTGGTTCTCTGAAAGGAGGTAAAGCAAGTTGAAAATGGGCAGTGACATTAACGGTACCTTTGCTTCAGACTACTGTAGTCATGTTTGTATCCTGAAGTAGAGCATTGCTTGGCTGCTCTGATGTGCTTAAAGTGTAACATTTCATAGTTCATTTAAGAAAAAGTTAATTTACAATTGTATCTAGTTGTTTTTCTCAAAAAAATGGGAAGACTAGATACTAGTCTTCAGATTTGGTAAATGATTTTTGTAGGTCATTCTCCTGACCATTTTGAGGTAGAATCTCTAGAATAAGGGTTATTCAGGTTTTAGAGATCACAGTCAATACAGGTGTGAACTCCTAGATCTCCTAGGTCTAGAAAATGGATTATTTTAGAACCCTTAGAGACCTCTGTAGCAAAGCAAAAAGGAAATAATGGAACAATCCTCAGAGCTTTTCAGATTCACGTTCTTACACCCTTAGAGAAGTTTAAAAGAAGCTGGAGAACTATCTTCAGGTGATATGTTCAAATGATGCAAAGAAAAACTCAAGAAAACTTTGATTGATTAAAACCTTTGGGTAATTTTCCTTGTAGGAGTTTTCTAATCTAATATGATCTGTAGAATGGGGCCCTTTAAAACTTTGTTATTGCTTACCACGGCCAATCCAGCGTTTGGACTCACGTGGTAATTACTCACTGACTTGGGGATGAAAGATCATTTTACTGAGAATTAGTTTAAGATTCAAGTAGTCAAAAACTTCTTTATTTCCATCTTCCGCTACAACTTACAGTCATTTTGCCTTAGCTGTGTGTTTGATCTGGGATCTGGGATCTTTCCAGTAGGTAGTTCGATATCACAATCAAGATCTTGCTGGATCTTTGCTGGATGCTGATCTTGCTCTTCAGGGAACTGAATAGATTGAAGGATTACATCCTGTGTGTTTTCATAGTTACAAATCATCCTTTTAAAGCTTTAAATATTTTGGTTTTTTAAATGAGTCAGTACTGGAGCTGTAAACAATATTGTGGCTTCAGGATCACCAATAAAGGCAAACAGTGTCACACTGCTCGACTCTTCAGTTGGCATAGCAGGAAGCCTTTGATGCGCCTATTTCTGTGTTACTGGATTCTCATGCTGTTATTCAGCTACAGTGACCTCAAGATGTTTTCTAGTGCGGTTGTTTAGTTACAGTGACTCCACAGTGCTTTTCAGAACTCAGTTCTCTTCCCCAAAGTGTCAGCTTCATCTTTTTGTTTTTAGGCATATAATTTCTTTTGGGTCATTTGCTAAGATAAGTGTGCTCATTATTTTTCTAGTGACCCACTTTATCTCATCAGTCTCTCAACTGAATGTTTTCAATGCTGAGTCATCTTTCATATAATTAAAAATAGATTTCTCTCGCATTGTTGCGCAGAGAGAAATAACTATAGGATACTGTGGGCTGAAGCTCTTATGTTCAAAACTGAATGCTGAGGTAGTGTTAGCTGTCTTCAGCCTGTTTAATGCATCGTGCTGATTCAGAGCCAAGTCGTTTTTAAATTCATTGTTGGAGATCTGATTTGACAGTCATTTTAAGGAAGTCTACAGACTTTTTTTAATCATTTATCACTTTTCAATTGTGAATCACTACATAACCTTCTTCAGCCATGTTTATTCATTTTTTTCCAAAAACACAAATTTGGTAAGAGCTGTTTTTCTTTACCTCGATGCCCTAAATTTACTATTTATTGTCCTGTCATGTATTGTTTGTTGTTAACTTGTTAACAGCAATTGCTTGTTGTTGGGTTTTTTTTCATAATATAGCGTGTTACTCTTCTTCCTTTACAGCTTGTCACTGTTTTTCCTTCTGCTTTTGCACTTTTCTAGCTATATCAGTATGTCAGCTATAGCTTTTTCATTGCTATAAAATAGGTACATATACGGATACCTGTTATAGGACTCCATGTAATTTTTCTTATATTTTTCTGAAAATGCTTCTGCTTCTCTTAATTTTGTATAAAGATATACTGAACTGGAGTTCCCATTCTGTGGAAGACAGGTTCATCTCTCCAGTTCGCTGAGTCCTCATCCTCTGGTAGATCTAGTTGCAAGTCTACCCCCACACACACATATTTAGATGTAATTTTGGTTTTTGTCTCTTTTACAGGATCTGTTTGTTCATATTTGTATGTGAAACGTCTTTTCCTATAGTAATTACAGAAATAATCACGTCAGCTACACCAGACTCTGACCTCTCAGTCCCTGCTTCTACAGTGTATGCACTGCCTTAGCATTTTAACTTTCAGTGTCTGTTCAAGGAGGAATAAATCTAAAGTGGATAGCACGCTTGCTGTAGTGATTAGCTGAAGAATCATGTTTCTTTTTTTTTTTTTTCCTTTGGAACAGTAATGCTGCAGCCTTTTGACTATGACCCAAATGAGAAGAGTAAACACAAGTTTATGGTACAAACAACCTATGCACCACCAAATATTACAGATATGGAGGCAGTGGTAAGTAAAAATGGAGTAAAATGACTGTTGTTTTTTTTTTTTTTCTTGAGAAATCGGGCTTAACTATAAATGATTCACTTTTTTGAAGTTTCTTTTTGAAGAAGAATTGGGTTTTCTCTGAACAAGTGTGACTTCAAATGTTATTCAGGGTTTTTAATGTGAAATACAAGGTCAGTTCTTAGAACTTGCCTCTAGTGATTAACCTAGAGGTTATTGAATGGAAATAAATAGTGGTGAGTCTAAGGTAGGGTCAGTTCAGTGTTAAAATATGGGCATGTTATACCTTTATATGCAGCTAATTTGAAGGGGATAAACAGATTGATTTTGAAGGAATCAGAAGTATATTCAAACAACAAGCCTGAAGCTGTACGAAGTGGGTTCATTTGGTATGAAAAGTGTTTAAGCGAAATGTTGGATGGGATTATAATGAATTAAAACATTTTGAAGACTAAGATGTGTCTCCCTGCAAGATACCAAGTGGCTAAACAGAGCACAAATGATAGATTTATTTTCTGTTTTAATAGAACATGTTGTGGCTTTAGCTCTTAGGCTGGGTTGGTCTGATGCAAGATCCAGAAAGAAGGTATGTAGGTTTGTGCTTGTTAGTTCAGAAGTAAGGTGCTTGTTTCTGATTTTACTGGCTGGCAGCAATGGGAGTGAAGCCCTCAGTTGTCAGAACGTGCCTTTTAGGGTGTGTGTGGACTCACATGAGTATGTCCTAAGGTGGAGGTTAATGTTGCACATGCTTCTAACTCTACAAACTGTTTTAAGGGGTGCCTGATGTTCACTCAAGACAGAGAAGAAGAGGGGAAACAAAGGATAAAGATGAGATTTTATAAATTGCTGAAATCCAGGAGACCTTTTCAGGTTTAGGCTCTGTCACCTTATATGAAGGCAAAGACTACTGTGGCATCACTCTTCACTGGAAGCAGTTGGAAAACCTTCTAGATTTTGTGAAGCTTTGGAGACATGAAAGTTAACATCTGTTTGCCTTTTTGAACTGGTTCATTTTTCTTAATATACTCTAGTATCTCTTGGTTATGTGTAGTAAATGAAGCATGGCTATTTGGTGAGGATATAAAAACCAGTTTCAGAAATACCTTTCAAATAACTGCTTCCTTAGTGTGCTCAGGTATACAATACTGAGACATGGATCTTGCAGGAAATCAATAATTGTAGTTATAAGTTACTGTATAAATAATGCTGCTGGAAAAAAAAAATAACAGGAAGGATGTTATGAAAAACCTGAATATTTGAGTCTGTAACACCTGCAATTCTAAGGTAACAGTAGAGGACCTATTAGAAAAATTGCTGCAGACTTCAGAGCAGTTTCTGAGCCTAAGAATTTAAGGCAACTACATGAAGTGCGTGCTTTGAAAGTTAATTGTCAGTTGACTAGAGAGATTCCAGCATATTTTAGTTATTTAAATATATTGATAACCATTAGAATTCGAAATGTTTTTTACAAACAGCTTCGAAAAATTTTCTCTAGGCCCAAATTGTCACATGATATGCAGTAAAAGGAGAAAGTGGTTAAAAGTCTAAAATTTAAAGAACTAAAGAAATTTACTCTAGAACAAATATAGAGTCACTAGAAGGTGTCTTTCAATCTTTTCTTTAAAATCAGTGCTTCCAAGAGTGCTTACTTTTTCTCATTTCCAGACTTGAATAAGCATTTCTAGCTTTTGTTACTTCACAGCAGTGAGTGTGAACAAAAAGCATTGTTCATGAGCAAGTCTGAAAATTGCAGGGAGGGTAAGCACCATATTCAGCTGTATAGGAGGCCAGTGCTAAGAGCAAGCTTACGAGCTGTTGAGATGTTTGCATGAGTCCAGCATGTTAAATAACTATTAATTGTTGTCTTAGTGGAAAGAAGCGAAACCTGATGAGTTAATGGACTCCAAATTGAGATGTGTGTTTGAAATGCCCAACGAAAATGATAAACTGGTAAGTAAGGAGTAAGAAACTATCGTGCGCTGGCTGGTAGGATCTCACAGAAATTTCAGGGTTTTTTTAACCTATTTGATTTAATGATTAAATGAATTGAAGGAATTTGTACTAAATTAGACAGGAGGAGTGTTCAGTATATAACTTTTTAAGGATTCACAGAATCATGGAACAGCCCAGGTTTAAAGGGACTTTGAAATACCATCTGGTCCAAGATCTTGTCCAAAAGAGAACACTCTGTCCAACCACATCTTTAAAAACTCCACCAATGGAGAGCAGTGCCAAAAAACTATCTTTTTTGTTATTTTTATACATTATAGTTTTCAGATGCAATCTCAGTTTAATCTTGGGGGGGAGGGGGCATTGGAATTGCTTTGTGGTCTGGTTTTTTTTGGTTGGTTTGTTTTTTTTTTTTTCTTTTTGGTAAAGGATCATTTATGAGATGAAGGTGTAAGCTTTCTAAGTGTGTGTTAAACAGTAAAAACGTGAAGGTTGAGCATTTATTATCAAGGCACTTAGTTATATACTTTCTGGCTTTATAAGTGTGTAATGTAGTGAGAGAAATGTAATGGGTTATACAAAACTACCTCCTTTTTTACTTTCTCCTAAGAAACTGTCCCTGGGGACAGAGGAGCTTACTCTTTAGTTAAAAAGTCAGCTCTTTACAGTCACTCTTCAGGGGCTTTAGGCCCTTTTAGGGCCAGCTCTTTATGGCCATTTTTCTTAGGGTGTAAGAGCTCTCTGTCCTGATGTGTAAGAAGTCAAGCAAGGCAGGCCGGAAAATGGCATGGCTGAGCAAGGATCTGCTCCTTGCATTGAGGACTAAGAAGGCAGTGCATAGCCAGTGGAAACTGGGACATGTGACTGGGGAAGTACAAGGGTATGGTTTAGGGGTGTATAGGGGTAGGAAAACTAAGGCACAGATGGAATGGGATGTGGCAAGGGATGTGAAGAGTAATGAGAAGAATAAGTAACGGAGTATGTCGGAAAAGAAAGGACAAGGAGAGTGAACTCCCCAGTAAACAAGAAAGGAGAACTGGTGACAACAAACACGGAGCAGGCTGAGGTACTCACTGAGTTCTTTGCCTCAATCTTCACTGGGTAGTCAGGCTTGCCATGTCTTGGGGGTTCTCATGGTTGAAGAGCTGGACATAGATCTACAGTGTGTGCTCACAGCCCAGAAAGCCAGTTGCATCTTGGACTGCATCACAAGAAGTGTGGCCAGCAGGTCAAGGGAAAAGATTCTCCCTCCCTCTACTCTGCCCTTGTGAGACCCCATCTGAAGACCTGAGTCCAGCTCTGGGTTCCCCAGCATAAGAAGGATGTGGACCTGTTGGAGCAAGTCCAAAGGAGGGCCACGAAGATGCTCAGGGGGCTGGAGCACCTCTCCTATGAAGACAGGCTGAGAGAACTGGGGTTGTTCAGCCTGGAGAACAGAAGGCTCCATGGACATCTCATTGCAGCAACTTTTAACGCAGGCAGATACTGATAGCACAAGGGGGAATGGTTTTAAACTAAAAGAGGAAAGATTTGGGTTAGATGTTTGGAGGAAATTCTTTACTCAGGAGGTAGTGAGGCACTGGAACAGGTCGATCAGAGAAATTGTGGATGCCCCATCCCTGGAGGTGTTCAAGGCTGTGTTGGCTTTGAGCAATCTGATCTAGTGAAAATTGTCCGTGCCCATAGTGGGGGGGTTGGAACTAGATGTTCTTTGAGGTTCCTTCCAACCCAAACTATTCTATGAATCTGTGATTTTGAGCAGAGCTGTGGGAATTAGATTTTTAATTTTAATATTGTTCTTTTCACACCTTTTTGTGACATTTCAAAATTAGTAATGTGTATTTCAGATGCTGTGAGACTTAAATTTCATGTTTGTGCAGCACTTTATTTTCCTTCACTAAAAGGTGTTATAAGTGCAAAACATTTGTGTCATACATACTTCATAGGAGTTCATGACATGACCTGTTTTGGTTTTACTTTGTTTTGTTTCTTACTGTTGCAGGATTACTTTCTTCCTTTTATTTCCCCCCCCTCCAAGTTCAAATGCTCTTGGGTGTATTTTATGCCCTCTTTTGGGTGCCTCCTAGGTCAGTGTTAAGCAGCTAAAATATTAATTTGTGTCTCAGTAGAGTGTGGTACCAGATAAACAGTGCAATCTTCTCTTGCTTTTTTAATACTTGACCTAATCAGAACTGAACTGTCAGTGTGTCTGTTCAGCTTACTGTAAAGATAAACTTCACTGAACTATATTAGTAGCTTCATTGTTTCACTTTTAAGCTGTGGATGATTTTTCTCTAGGTAGGTAAAATTCTCAAATAATTCTTGATATTTGTAGAATGATATAGATGCAAGCAAATCCGCCCCAGTGCTGAACACATCTAAGCAGGATGGACCGATGCCAAAACCACATAGTGTTTCACTTAATGATACTGAAACAAGGAAGCTCGTGGAAGAGTGCAAAAGACTTCAGGCAGAGATTATGAAGCTGACAGATGAAAATCGGCACCTGAGAGTAAGTTCTGAGTCCACGTTTGTATCAAAGTGGCTTCGCTCCGCTTGATTGAAAGGTCTGGTTTGTAATTAGGCCAAAAGATGTATATTCCAGCGAGTAGATAAAACTGTTAGAATGTCAAGGTTGATTCGTAATGTGACTTTACTGTCCTGTATATAATGTCTGTTTTGAACTTGTCAGTGATTGAGACTTTGTGATTGTCATGGATGAGACATTGAAGCTGCGTAATTTTCTTCTTAAATGAAGTGGTCCTATTTAAGGTGATCTTAGTTACTTTAAGTCTAAATCAAAGCTACTGAATTAGTAGATTTTTTAAAGTGCTTTATTTTTCATTAATAATGAGTAAATGAGATCCAGAGCAGTAATATTTTGTATTACAAACAGCTAATGAACAAGAGCAGTTGTTTGCCCAGAGGAGGTAAGCAAACACTGCTGTCTGGTACCTTTATATAAAGGTGTCATTTCAGTGACCTGTAACTAGTCAATACATGACTTTGTGTCTTTTCTTTATATTTGCTTTTGGAACAGTTCTGACAATTTCACTGGCCATGGTAGCCTTTTAAATAACTATGAAATAATTGATATCTCCACACCTGTAATTCTGATGACATTGACACTAAACAAAGCAGATATTTCTCCTTAACAATAAAGAATTACTGCTATTTAACTTTGACACATAGTAAGTAAGATCAGGATGCTTCACTGGGTCTAGCAAGATTTTTGGAATATTTTTTAGGCAGAGAGACTAGTGAATTATGGTCCTTATTTAAAATACGGTTTTCCGTGTCCATGTTTTGGAATTTGGTATGGTGTAGTGTTTATGTGTTGAGGTTTTTTTTTTTTAACTTTATTTAAATATTCAATAGTAAATATGGCCTTTTGAGTTTAATTTTTACTACTGTAATGATGTATTTATGGTTTTTTCCGTCTGTGTGTTTTCCTCCCCTCAGGATGAAGGCTTGAGGCTCAGAAAGGTAGCGCACTCGGATAAATCTGGATCACCCACAGCTTTGGCCCTCAGAGATAATGGCTCTAATTCTCTTCCTTCACTTCTTGTTGTAATTGCAGCCATTTTCATTGGATTCTTTCTAGGGAAGTTCATCTTGTAGAAAGAATGAGTGAGAGAAGCATGCAAAACTGCAGCTTCCTTTTTTTTGTTCATTTGTTTGGTTTTNTGGCCAGGAAAAGGTTTGTTTACCTACCACATCATGGGTAATACGGCCCGAGCAACCGTTCTTGTGTACAGCATCATAACAGGCTTTGCCTTTAATGATCTCGCACGGTTAGAAAACACAATCTGAAAAGACAAACTGTTCAGCTGCTGGACAAAATTGTACATTCAGTCATCAATAGCAGGTATCAGTTGCACAGTCAGTCCTTTATGAAAATTCATAAATAAAGAATTGTTCTTTCTTTCTGTGGTTTTAATAAGAATTCGAAAATTGTTCAGAGTCTTGTAAATGTTATTTTAATAATCCTTTAAAATTTTATCTGTTGCTGTTACCTCTTGACAAATGATTTATTAGATTGCTAATCCCACTCATTCAGGAATATGACAAGAGGTATTCTGGGGGAAATGGTGCCTCTTACTGTGTAAATTTTCTCCTTACCTTACTTTGCTAATATCATGGCAGAATTTCTTTCTTATTCCTTGTGAGGCATTGTTGAGAGTTCTTCATCCTTAACAGTCCTGTCCCATAATATTTAACATGACAAAAGAAATAAAATTGTTAACAGATTTTTCTGCTGGGTAGCCTGTTTGTGTGTGTCGTGCTTTTAGAGGGGATTCTTAAGAAGTTCATTGTTCATGGTAATTTGCTACTTGTAACAAATGGCTATTTTGAAGTTTATTTGCTTAAGTCTCTGGCTTTGACTGTTGTAATTGAAGCTTGGAAAGAAAAAAAAAGGTTTCCATTCCATTTGTTTAAAAAAAATGAACTGTTTTCTGGCTGCTTTCAGCTACAAAGAGGATGGTTATCAAACTTGTTTTGGGACAGAATAATTTGGATATCCAGCAGGTACAAATACCAGACATGAATGTTTTCAGTATATTAACAATTTGCTTGGATTGTGCAGGAGTGTAATAATCAACCTTCTGTTCCATCTTTGGATCTTCTGGGTGTCTTCCCGGAGTCAACATTATTCTTTGATTTCTTAAGGGTACTTAATTCACATATACTAACTTACTTAGTTTATAATTCTGTCTTAGCAGATATTTAAAAGTGCAAGTTGAGTCATTCAGACACCCATAGTGAATTCCATGATGCAGAAGAGTTGATATTTGCTGAGTTGCTCACCTTTCGCTCAGTTGCTCACCTTCGGGAAATAAAAATCATTTTATGCAACTCTTGGCAGATATACCTGTTTTAACCATGTATAGCTAGGTTTTAAAAAATGGATTTTTGGGGTCTGAAATGCTTCCCTGCACTTAATCTTACGTCTTGCCTCATCTCTGAATATGTCATAAAACCAAACAGTAGTATTGAAACAAAATATTATCTGTACTTCTGAGTAAGCATAATCCAATACAGGGAATTCCTTGTAAACTTGAAAAATTGTGGAAGAGGTATACTCCTGTAAGCAAAATTGTGTATGCTCTTGGACAGCTTGACTTGATGTGGTGCAGCTAAGTGTGTTAGACCTTGGTATATATGCACACCTTATGTAGCTGAGAAAAATGTTCTGGGGAAGATGTACGTTATCTTGGTTGCCTTTGATTTCTAATGCTTTTTTTTTTTTAAAAAAACTACATAATGTTCTGTCATAGCTCTCTGTGTTAAACTTTTTTATAAAATCTTGCACATGTACAAGGAAGATGATGGAGAAAATGCAAATACTGCTTATCTTTTCACTTAAGCATGCAAGCACTGATGTTTCCAATTACTTGTTCCAGTGTCTGCATACAAGTCTCCTTCCATCCCAGTGACTGGAAAAAAAACTACGTTAAGGTTTTGATTATTTTGGTTCCACTGGTTCAGAATGGTGTATTTCTTCTGATTTTTTTCTCTAACAGAACATTGCCACATCAGACTTTCATAGCCTGTTCCAAACTGATTACGTGGAAAATAACGAAAGCAATATTGTGCAGGATGTAGTTTGCTTCAGACAGAGCAGTCATTCCTGTGTTGAAGGGAGAAAAACCAAACAAAACCCTCTGGAAGATCTTAAAATGTTTACAGCATGGTGTACGGAGGTTTTCAAAGGTGCTAGCACTTAGAGGACTTTAAAGCAGAAAAACAAGTCATTGCTCAATGCAGCTGACTCAGGTTTTGATATCTGGCAGCAGAAACACGGTAAAAATAATGATAAAATCGGAATGAAATAACTTTTTTCATAAATAAGAAAACAGTTGGTGGTAAAACTTTGGTCATGGTTTGAGTAATGTTTTCAAGGTGAAAGTGTACAGCGCTCTCATAACCAGAGTTCTCAGTAATGCTCTAAGGAGACTGTCTTGGTTTCCCGTAATCCCTTCATAGCTGTATATAAAATGTAATGCTAAAACTATTTTGCTCTCAGGAGTCACTTTGGATGAGATCAACTGTATTCAGTGAATTATGTAATATGGATTAAATTGTTTGTCTTTGTTCCTGAAATGGTTAGAACTTCTTGCTTTGTCTGCCTGCTTACTTGTGTATGTAAGCACAGGTAAATACAGTGTCTCCACCTGCTCCTGGTGAGATGAGCTGACGGTGATGCCCATAAAGTTGCGTGAGGGTAGATGTGTAACTTCAGTTAAATGCACATTGCAGGTTGCTCTTCTGATTTCTCAAAAGGGCAAGATAATACAAGTATACAGTATCAAAGTAGTTATTTTAAAATTTTTATGAATATAGCACTTTAAAAAAGAGTAGTATGGTTCAGGGGGAAAAAAATAAACCTAATTAACTAGAAGATACAGCTTCTGTAGTAATTCTGGGCACCAAATTTAACCCACTTAAAAAAAAAAAATATATATATATATAAAGTTCATTTAAGAAAAAGTTGTTTGTATCAATGCACAAGTTATTTGTGCATTTCTACTCATTCTCTAAAAGCTGTTGACAAACACTATTGCCCAGGCTTGCATGTTTCTGCTGCTATGTTTGAAGCCAACTTACTTAAAAGAAGCAACCAAACAGTAGCTTGGAACTTCATTATCCTCCTGGGAGGAGGGAGGGTGGAGGGAGGAGTTGAAAGGTGACATTTTGCCAAAGGGGAAAAGACAAAGTCAATAAGCAAAACTTATCTTTCAGGCCTTCTTCGAAGTTATTAAAGGTTGAAGTGTTAATAAACTATTAAAAATGTAGTGGTGTCCTTTTTATTTTGGAACTTCTCCCTGACTCTGTTCTGTGGACTGCTGCTAGTGAGGAGGTGTATCTGGTCCCATGGGTGGTGTCACTGCTCTGCTCTAGGTTCTGCTGGTAAATGGCAAGAAGCTGCCTTGCGTGAAGAGTCAGTGTTGGAGTGAAGAACAGGTGCCTCGATCCAGGCAACACTGAGGATGCTGATGGATATGTCAGATTTGTAAGAATCATCTTGAGAAATCATTTTCTTTTTCCTCTTGAGAGTCGCCAGGTATTTATGTGTGATTTGGCTTGCTGGAGCAAACACTTGTTTCAATTTGTAGCAAAAGATGGAAGGAGAGCCATGAGTTACAGACCAACCCTAATAAATACAATACTAAAATGCCCTGCTTTCGAAGTTTGCAGGGGGGATTGAAATTCTGTAGCTTGTCTTTTTAGCCGCATTGCTGTGAAGATAATAGTTCACTACCTTGCCTGCTACTCTGGTTCCTGTGCAATAGCTTTGTAGGGGTTGTTCTGGAAGGGCCCGTCCGTGTTTAGCACTTGCCACTGCTGCCAGCGAGCCTCTGTCTTTGCTGATCCTGAGCTTCTGTGGTAGCTTTAGAGTGGTGGCGCATTGGAGTGTTGGACAAGAGGGGGAGCTAAATGCGGTTTTAGCTCAGTTTAGTCAGTTTTCACAAGGGTTTGAGCTCCTTCCTGGGGCAAGTACTGAAACTAATGATCATAAAATGGAGTAGGTTATTTCTTGTCCAAATGTGTTTCACAGGGGCATTCAAATAGTGTAACCAAGTGTCTGATTGAAGTTGGTCTGTTGTGTTTTTCTGTCTCAGTGCGTGTTAGGTATGTTGGAGAATTGCTGATTCTGACAGGGCTGCCTAAGCAGAGATAGTGCTGGTGTTGTCACCTCTTATTTATTTGCCCTGTATGTGACAAATGATCATGTAGAAAAGAGGTCTTGTGCGAAGACAAAACAGTTGATTCTTATATTTTATCTGGCATTGTCATTACTGCCAGGGAATGGTAAGGTCAGTGGCTGTGCCTCATTTGCTGGGACAGGGGTTTATATGTTTGTATGGTGAACTAGATCTGGAAACTGCTTTGGATGGAATTATTGTTTCATCCCCTACTAATTACGTTTGAACAGAATCCTGGTATAAGCATCTCCACCACACTGCAGTGCCATTTTCTTTAAAACTTGGTACCAGTTTATGTAATGCTGGTAGCACTGCCAGCAAGGTATTGAATCCCTGTTTCTACTGCAGCGACTCTGTTGCTGGCAGTGGTGGAAGGCTGATCTCCTCCCTATTCTTTAGAAAATACTTTAAGGGGTGTTTGTGGCAACCAGGCACAGAGGTGTGAGACAGACAGCCATAATTACAGCTAAGCAGTCTGAGCTCAAACTCTTGAAATAAATGAAACAGTAATTGGAGGGTGGCTGAGATAGTTATTGTTACCTTTTGAATTGGTTGGTAGGAAAAAAAGCATTGTGAGTTGTTTTGTTTAGTTGTGGTGTTTTTTGGTTTTTGTTTTTTTTTTAAGTTAGACTGCTGATCATCCAGCTTCTGCAAGGGAAAACAACAATCAACCAACAAATTGCTGTAGTCTAGGAATAATTTCAGGATATTATGGAAAGTTTTTAATAATGCTGGTGCAGGCTCACATGCATAGGTGAATTTAGAGAGACTGCTATTGGGGATCAGTATCTAGGCTTTTCTCACAATAGGTAGTAGTTTAATAGCAGTCTTTGTGAGTGTCTTGGTCTGCCTTTTCAAGGGTGGGTTATCCTGGCTTTTGTGATGGGGAAACTGAGGCATGAATGTTGAGGCAAATGGCTGGGTAGTTTGACAGCCCTTATTCTCCAGCACACATTCTGTCCTGTTTCTCATCAAGTATTCCTTGAGCCATGTCCAAGTCTTTTTTTTTTTGTTTGTTTGTTGGATTTCAAAAATGCTGCTTTGTGTTGCTTAGACATCTGTAATAGTCTTTTAAAGCAGCTTCCTAAAGACTTAGCTGTTGCTTTGTCTGTTCCTGAAGCCAAGTGTTGAACAGACAGAAAATGTAACTGTTAGATGTTTAAAAAGTGGAATGCGCTCACTGGGATTATAATTCCTGACCTCAGCCAAAGATAGTCGAGGAGGGGAAAAAAGGAAAAAATATGCTAAACATTTGGGTGTGTTGTGTTTGTAGTCCTGAAACATGAAAGTCAGTCTGTGTTGCAGAAAACTTCTATGGAGCCAGTGCTGTTTGCACTTAACGAGTAAAAGAAAGCAAACATTCCCAAATGTGTACAGCTGCCCTGTTAGTGGGGGTATATATTGCTGCACTGGGTTTCCATGGCAAGGTTTTGGTAGTGGGGGGGCTGCAGGGGTGGCTTCTGTGAGAAGCTGCCAGAAGCTTCCCTGGTGTCCTACAGAGCCAATGCCAGCTGGCTCTCAGATGGACCTAACGCTGGCCAAGGCCAAGACCATCAGTGATGGTGGTAGTGCCTCTGGGATAACATGGCTAAGAAGGGGAAAAAGGTACTGCACAAGAGCAGAGAGTGAGAATATGTGAGAGAAAGAGCCCTGCAGACACCAGGGGCAGTGAAGAAGGAGGGAGAGGAGGTGCTCCAGGCACAAGTGCTGAGACTCCCCTGCAGCCCATGGGGCGGCCTGTGGTGAGGCAGCTGTGCCCCTGCAGCCCATGGGGATTTATGGGGATGCAGAAATCCACCTGCAGCCCATGGAGGAGCCCACGCTGGAGCAGGTGGGTGCTTAAAGAGGCTGTGACCTTCTGGGAAACCTGCAGTGGAGCCGGCTCCTGGCAGGACCTATGGACCCATGGAGCGAGGAGCCAATGCTGAAGGTTTTATGGCAGCACTTTTACCGTGCTGGAGCAGTCTGCTCCCAGAGGACTGCACCCTGTGGAAGGGACCCATGTTGGAGCAGTTTGTGAAGAGCTGTAGCCCATGGGAAGGACTCACGTTAGAGAAGTTTGTGAAGGACTGTCTCTCGTGGAAGGGACCCCACACTGGAGCAGGGAAAGAGTGTGCGAATCCTTCCTTGAGGAAGAAGGAGTGGCAGAGACGACATGTGATGAACTGATCACAACCTCCATTCCCCATCCCTCTGCACTGTTTGGAGGGAGAGGAAATCAGGAATAAAACTAAGCCTGAGAAGAAGAGGGGGATGCAAGGAACATGTTTTAAAATTTGATTTTCTTTTTCATTATCCTACACTGATTTGATTTGCAATAAAGTAATTTGCCCAAATAGTCTGTTTTGCCCATGATGGTAATTGGTGAGCAATCCCTACTTGTCTTTATCTTAACCCATGAGCCTTTCATTGTATTTTCTCTCTGAGGAGAGTCATAGTGCAGCTTTGGTGGGCATCTGACATCTAGCCAGGGTCAACCCACCACAATTGCTCTGCCCGTGGAAGTAGAGAAGTATTTTTCTTTTGCTGCTTTGCTTTGATAGCCCAGACACAGATAATATAGACAGCTACTCTGACTACTTCAGAAGAGCCAAGCACTTCTTTATTTAAAACCTAAACATGTTTGACTCTTGCAAGCAAAGATGCTCCAGAATCCACCTGGCTCAGAGGTTAAGTCCACTGATGCGTTTTCACTCAAAATTAGTAAATGTTGCTACTACTGCTTTTCGGACTGCAGTAGACTTCTGCACTGGTATGAAGGTTGGTCTGAGGAATATTAGTAATGAGAATAGAGTAATTGTCTGTGTTTCTTAATGGTTGAGTGGTGTTACTTTAAATCCTTATGTAGTTTATAGAACCATGTTTTGGAAAGGCATAGGAAGAAAGTCTACAGAAAACAAAACCTGAACCTTGGGTCAAAGAGACAGCCTTCTGGAGCGGCAATCAGAGGTACGAAGAGTGCAGCTTTGATAACGAAGTGAGTGGTTCTTAGAAGATGGGGGCTTATATAATGGCTGTTTTTCACTGCTTACCTTAATCGCCTCTGGATAGTTTAAAATGTTGAAGTGATGAATATGAGATACGTGTCCCCCACCTCAGGAGTGGTTGGTGTCAAGTGAAGAGAATGGGAGTACGGTAGGAAGAGATGGCCATGACAAAAGTGAGGTGGACTGCTTCAGAAGTGTCCTTGTGATGGCTTTATGGTCCCAGGACACCTGGGCTGTTAGAAAGGTCTGTCTGTGCTGCCTTCTCTCCAGACATATGCTGGAAATTGCCTTGCCTTCTCCAGGCATGGGAATTGCTCTCCAATTTCAGGCTGTAAAACCTCAAACGTGGTGGTTGCCCTTGTAAACAGGAGAATACCAGGAGAAGGATTTTCATTTTATTCATGCCCAGGATTGTCTAACCTCAGAGCTCCAGTGCAGCCTTCAGCTTCACAGCAGCGCTTTCAGACTGCACTGAATACCTTGAAATACTTTAGCCCTTGGGCCTCTCATTTCGCATCCCAGCTTCAGGAAAATGAGAACAGATTGCCTTCCTGATTAGGTGAAATAATCTCTTCATCCTGCCTCCACAGGAACCAGGTTACAATGGCAAAGGAAGGTCAGCGTATTTGTGGAAAAACCTGACTTAAAAGAGACAAAGAGACAAGATTTATGTGATTGTGGCATTTTTATGCTGCTGTTCCCTGTGTGAATTTGAAATCTAGTTCAAGCCACGTTTGATAGAGAGGTGTGTGTTTCACAGATACCAATTACCTCAAATTAAAGGAAGATTAGAGCTCAGATGAAAGACATTTAAATTGAGTCTCCCAGCCTGGGCAAGCCTGCGTGGCAAGCTGGAAAGATACCTGTTCTTGCTGCTGTTGGACCAGTTAGTGCTGGCATCCTTGCCAAGCTGTGAGCATGGGCACAGATCAAACACCCCGGCAGCTGCCGGTGGTGGCCCCGCTCTTGTCAGCAATGGGGTGAGAGACGAGCGGGCTACAAGGGAGCAGGTTGGCAGGCACAATGGGGGCAAGAGCTGTCACCAGCTGGCGGGGGTGTGGAGGTGAGAGTGCAGCTTGATCTACCAGGGAGCGGGAGTGGGTGATGCAAGAAACCTGCTAAGAAACAGGCTGAAAAACGCTAAAAATTGGAAGAAAGTATAATCCTGCATGTTATGCATCCTCACCTCTCTGCTCTGCTCTGCTCAGGCACTTCAAAACCACTAATGGTTCAATGATTGCAAACAGATGGGAGGAGTCTGCTGTTCAGAGGAGCAAAAACGGAGCTCAAACCTTCTTGTAGACCAGTGCTTTTTTATAAATTGTGGATTTCTAAATCCACTTCGTGAGGTGTGTAGAGATTGCATTTGTGGCAGTAGAGGTTTAGAAATGAAGCAGCTAATCAGAAGTAAACCAGCAGTGTATGGAAGGGGCCTCCTGATTTCCTTGGCTACTGATCAGGGAGAGCAGCGGGGAACAGCAGTGTGTGACCAGAGTCCTTTGGTGCTCTGTGCACACAACATGACGTGTTAGGTGAGCCACACCAGCATTAGCTGCCCTGTGGGCAAGCATGACAAGGGGGTTATGCAAAACCATTCAGTGTGTCTATATGTTCATATTTACATGAACACAAATCTTTCTGGGATGCCTCTATCTTAGCTGGTGGTTACAGCAGACTGGCTTTCTAGAGGACTTTATATTGTATCATACATTTGTAATTGCTTCAGTTGACTCTAATCCATTTTCTTCCTTCAGCTGCTCCTAATTTTTGAGTTACTTAAAAATTGCTGATTTTGAGGGTGGCTGCGTGCAAAATCACTTCCTTTCTTCTTGCCAAATTGGAGCCATCTCATCCGAAAGCCCTCTGAAATGCACCCTGAGCCTCTGCAAGTGTTAATTTGAGACCTTCAAAGAGAAACACAAGGCTTAAGCAGGACAAGGCTCACACAAGGTGAATTTCCAACATCCAGGAGCAACTACTACTGCTTTTGTGAAGTGTAAAGGTCTCTGCTGTCAATGCAAAAGCAATTTTATATTTAAGAAACATAAATGTAGATTTTTTACTTTTACAGGAGATCCTGCCTAGTCTCATGCCTGATGGCCCCGAAGTCCTGTATGCTCCCTTCTGTGTCACTATAAATGGATAGTTATCTCCTAATCCTGGTTAAAATCATGGAAACTAAAGCACTTGCTTGTATACTAGGGTGAGACAATGATAATAGTAATGTAAGATTTATAATTATAGTATATCTGTCAAAATTCAGTGGTTCCCCCCCCCACCCCATATTTAGTGTATCTGAGAGTTTATATAGATCTTGGTTTTAGTTTGAGTGTATGATGCTCCTCATTAAAAATTTTGCTAATTCCCTGGATAAAGTACTTTCATATGAGCTGTGTATATATCATTACAATTTTCAGTTGCTACCTGTATATACATTTCTGGACAGATTTGGAGTATTGACAGATGATCATATGTTGAGGCAATGCGCAAGGCTGGCAGTTTAGTAACAGTATTTTCTTTCTATGGAAAATGCATAAATGCAGAACAGATTGGTACAGCTTAGACCATGTAAGCATTTCCCCTGTATTCCTTGCAGAGTGTGGAGAAGGGAATCGTTTAGTGCATAGGTTCAACAAGTTTTGCCCTGATCATATAGCACTGGGCACACAGGAGGGGCTGCAACGAAGGCTGCAGGGGCAAAGCTTCGTTTTGGCATTTCCTAGCTTTTGACAGCGTAACTTTGCATTTTTCTGAGTGCAATTCCTAATTTCTTTTATCACTACTGCTCCCATGAGTGGTGCGCCCTTCTAGTAAGGAGACAGCATCACGTGGAATGAAATTTGTAGTGTTAGTCTGACCCTCAGGGAAGACTTGTGAACAGGCTTTAAAAATGGATGTTTTATTTTCTGTATGCTAAAACCGTGACCTCCGTAGAGAAACTGGCTTCGTTACTCATTCAAGATTTTGGGTTTTTTTGCTGCTTGTGCTCGATAGAGGGGACAGAGCCTCACGGCTTGGCAGGGTTTGGGCCCCCTCTTCCCTCGCCGTGTTCCCGCTGGATTTTGGCGGGGGGACGCTGTGAGGGGAACCGGCGCTGCGCGCGCTCCCGCCGCCAGATGGCGCTGTGCCCCCGGCCCGCGCCGCTCCCGGGCGGATCCACGGCCCCGCTCCCGCCTCCCGGGCGGCCCGGGCCGGGCGCTCCTCCGTGCCCCGCTNGGAGTGTCTGGGGGCTTGGGTGTCTCTTGTTTGTAGTGTTGAAACTGTTAATAGTGTTTGCTGGAAGATGCGGATGTTTCCACCAATGCCTTAGAGAATCCTAGAATGGCTTGGGTTGGAGGGGACCTCAAAGACCATCTACTTCCAACCCCCTGCCGTGGGCAGAGACACCTTCCACTAGACCAGCTTGCCCAAAGCCCCATCCAATCTAGCCTTGAACACTTCCAGGGATGGGGCATCCACAGCTTCTCTGGGCAACCTGTTCCAGTGCCTCACCACCCTCACAATAAAGAATTACTTCCTAATAGCCAATCTAAATCGAACCTCCTTCAGTTTAAAGCCGTTGCCCCTTGTCCTATTGCAGCAGGTCTTGCTAAAAAGTGTGTCCCCATCTTTCTTACAGACCTCTTTTAGGTATTGAAAGGCAATAATAAAGTGTCCCTGGAGTCTTCTCTGAAGTGAACAGTGCCAAATCTCTCAGCCTTTCCTCACAGGAGAAGTGCTCCAGCCCTCTGATTATCTTCATGGCTCTTGTCTGGACCAGCTCTAACAAGTCCATGTTTTTCTTGTGCTGAGGACTCCAGTGCTGGATGCAGCACTCCAGATGCAGGTGGGGTCTCATATCGAGCAGTTAAAGCTGATGCCCATACATAATTTTGATTATTTTTTTGGTCTTTGGTTGGTGCTAAGAGCAAAGTGATCCCGTAGTTGGGCAGTTATTTAAAGAAATTAATAATGCATGTGTCTGTCCAGCACACATCTGTCCTTTGGATGAAAGTACATAGATCTGATCCTTTTTTTTTACTATGTGTTAATCTAGGAGATCTAATGCCCAACATCCCCAAGTGTAAACCTTTTTCTCCCAGCTTTTTTCATTTATTTATTTGAAGACAGCACCACCCTGTGCAGCTTGCTGTCTCATTTTCCAACAGACCGTCTTGGAAATGGCAGCAGACAAGGAGCACTGTGGTTTCCACAGGAAGGGATGTCTGCCTGCTTTGAGGTGGTGGTCATAGGCAGTTCCCATTATTGGATGACATGCCGGAATTAATTGCTGTCCTCAGGGCTCGGTAGTACATTAGCTAGAATACATCCCATGGACTGGTCCTATACCCTGGAACAGACTTGTGAAGAGGATGGATGGGCAGAGGGTGCCTGATAAATAATTGCTCAGGCCAACAGCACTTCTGCCTTGGCTATTAAGGGTACCCATGGTATGATTCCTCAAAACTGTGTTTGTCTCGGCCTGATTCAGAAGTGGAGTTCCTTCTTATTATTTATTGCTGGTAGCAAGAAGCAGTGAAAAAAAAAATCCAAAGTGATTGCTCTAGAGGAGAAGACTAAAAGGATAAAAATACTTGTAGAAAGAGGAAAAATTATGGAAAATTAATGAAACCAAATGAACCAGAATGAATGGTGCTGGATTTTGTTACCTGTCCTTCCCTGTTCTGTCAGGACTGAGTAAATTATACCAAGTAGAATCTTGCAGAATTTTGCAATAAATTGCTTGAATTCATCCATACTCACCATTTTGTAAGGAAGGGAGGCCACTTCACAGGCTGTGGCTACTGGAGTACCTTGTAATTTAGGGCGTATTTCCTGAAAACAGAACTCACCTTTCAGGGATCTCCTGAGTCACTTAGAAAAACTCAGGAACTTGTAAACTCCAAAGCTTTTGGTGGTGGTGGTGGAAGGCTCAATGACTGCATTTCACCTCTTTCTGTGAGTGAGGCAGAAGCGAAACTGCAGAGCACTGAGCAAAGATACTTCTGTTATCCTGTATCTTGCTTTCCCTTCACAGTTTGTTTCAAGTTTTTCTTTCTTTTTAAGAAATGTCCTTTCCAATCCCTCCCCGCTCCTTGCCCCAGGCTGTAGCCTTCAAAGCAACTGGGATGCAATAGCAGAGCAGCAATACTGGTTTGTTTGTTTACATCTCACTTATGAAAAATTCTTGGTTTCTGTTGAACCATACCCTTTGTCCTGACACAGCTGCTCTGACCACACTCTCCTTGCAAGCCAACACCATTGTTACTCACTGGGCACCTCCAGCCACGATTTTTTTCAGAAAACCTGATGCTGTGAACCCCAAATCCCATATCTTTATCCATCAGAGCTGTTACTAGTGACAGATATGTTCTGAAACAAAAAATGTTTTCTTGTGTATGCGGTAAAAAATGAGCTTTTATGTGCACGAGTTACTCAACAGTCAGGTTTTTGGCTGCTTCTTTCCAAGACGCCTATCATTTTTTTTAACATGTAGAAAGTCAACAGAACAGGAAACTAACATGTAGAGGAGACAAAGAAATCCTTAATTTTTCAGTTAGGCTTTTTTTTATTTCAATCAATAGTTTAACAAGTGCTTAAACTTCCCCAGCAGTTTAATCTGGAACATAGTTGAGAAGAAAAATATCTTCTATAACTTTACAAAAATAAAAAGATTTTTTTTTCTTTTAAAATCCTGCACTTTAGGCAAGTATGCTCCGACTCAAGCAAGACTGACATTATATCCTAAAATACAGACTTCTGTTCATAGAAATGACATTCTACCCCAGGGCAGCAGGCACAATATGTAAAATGGTATAGAAACAGAGCAAGAACACTTGTTTTGACTTTTCTGATCCCTTTTGTCCTATTTCTTGAATACAGCCTGTTAAAACAATTTGCCTAAGAATTTCTTTAGTTTGCCATTTCTTCTGTCAGGTGGATCCTTGAGTAGGATATTACTGAGGGAAAAGCTTTCACCTGTCTTGGCAACACTGCCAGCTACTGAAGATACCAACATTAATGGATTCATTTTTTTAAAACTTTTTGCATTTCAGCAAGGGACAAATCACCCAGTTTGCAGGTCTTCCACTGCTAAACCACTTGCACCTTAACTTCTTTAGCAGCCAGGGCTGCCAGCACATGAGGTCAGGTTGGAGAAATAAAATGAATGGAATATATTGTCACATATGTCTGTGGGGCTGTGCAGCAGTTAATTTAGTGTGTGATGAAACCAAAAGAGGGAGTAAGCTTAGCTCCTCGTTCTGTGCCTGCAAGCAAGGAGAAGCCTCACAGAAAATACAGACTAGCACATACACTATGCACTCTGACGACTTACAGCTTTGTCCAACTTGACTTGTATCGGCTAAAAGAAAAATAAAAAATATATAGGCACGTGGAGGGAAGCTGGTGCAGCATATGCTACGAACTCAGATCATAAAATTATGTTTCTGGTCAATACTACAAATTAGCTACAGAAGTCCCCAATCAGATTTCATATAATACACTGTGAAGACCTTTCTAAAATACTTTGTTTTTAAGTGTTTTTAAATGACAGGGAAAAAAAGAGCATTTATTGTACAATTTGTACAGTGAGTCAAATTTTCATGTAGTCTAACCATAAACTTTGGAAAACCTAGACCATTGCAAGTCTGTGATTCAAAACAGCTGAGACATGAATGTGCTTTCAGAGGTTAGATCTAGACAGATCTTGAAACTGTTGCAACATTTTTGACATTAGGCAATTTACAGAGGAGCCACAAAGCACTAACAAACTGTAGATGATTGCTCCGATGAATATAGAAAATCTTGCTGTGGAACAGTTCCTCTGGTCTTTGCTTTCATCCTGCATCACAAGCATGTGCAGATTTCAGCTGGGATCAAGCTGTGTGTGGCACTTGCACAGGCAAGGGACATGGGTTGACAACTCCTAACCATGGGTATTTTTTCAGAGATAGGACCACATGGGAATGGTCGATGGTGGTGAAAGCAGCATGTCTAGTGTGATCTAAGGAATGTCACACAATGCCCATCCTCTTAAATAAAAACAAGTGTGAATTCACTCATGCCACTAGATCTCAAAGAGAAGTCAGAAATGAAGCACGTACTTAGGTGACTTGACTGTAACAGCTCAGTAACCCAGGTAGAGATCTGCTGGTGTCACGCTGCTGACTACAAAACTCAATCCAGAGAAAACCAAACTCCATGCTGGTTTGTAATTACTCTGTCAGAGGCATCTTGTCTCCTTCTTGACCCTCTAGCTAAAACTGTGTCCCCCACCAGCAACTGATCCAGAGCTGGCTCTTCAAGTAGGTTTGACTGCATGGAGCAGAAAACCATCACGATACGCTGATCAGAACAGCTGTTGTTCATAGGGCTCAATTCACCACGGTTGAGTTGGCTTTTCGATCCTTCCAACAGGCTGAAGGAGGATCTGACATCAGATGGATGGATAAACACTTTCTCTGGTGACTACTGAGCCAAACAGAGCTCCATTCCTGACTCTTAAGTAGGAGTTTTCTGTGACTTTTCATTTGTCTGAGGAAAAAATATGAAAGATGTGGTCTGACTCGGCAGCATGTCTATGATCCTGCTCCTTTCCTCTGTCTTCCTGACATCTCAAAACCAGGTGAACTGGTTCTGTTCCAGCTTTGAGGAAATTCACATCCATGTTTTCAAGGAATGCTTCTGCTATAGTAGTCAGTATGGAGACTCACTACGTAAAGTTGAAAGACCTTCGTTCAAAACATACTTTTCCTAGGACACTGAAAATAATACATTAAAGGTTCTTTTTCTGACCTAGTACTGGGCTGGGCAGCTAGCAGCTGCTGATACTGTGAAGAAATGCAACAACCTTACTCCTTATGTTTCTTACAGATGTTCCTGCTCCTCGTGTGAGCCAAAATGTGTACATCAATAAAAGCCACAGCCCAAACGCTGCAATATTAAGCTATGCCCTCAGTTTACTCCCCATTAAAGCAGGACAACATGGTTCATCTATGAACTTCTAACTCCTTGCTGGCCTTAAACATCTCCCCTACTGCTTCCAGAGTCTGCTCTGATTTGCATCAGTGCACAAAAGGATGTATTCACCACTGAGGGAAACCTGAGAGCTTCCAGGACAGGCTGTAGTTGATAAATGCTCTCTGAGGGCTGTGTCTATCCACCTTCCCAGCAGTGTGTCCCCAAACCAATGCTGATTTAAGCTCTATGAAACCGCGGCAAGTATTGGGACAGTTCAGCAAGGAGAAAAGGAAGGACATGGTTGCATTGGTGCATCTCTTGCTCCTCCCTCGGTAAGACTGGGCCACTGTTCCTCCATCTGAGGGTGTGTTTCCAGCTACTTTCTTGCTCTACCAGGGACCACGGTGTGCTTGCTGCTGTAACCTTTTTCCCTGTTCTTACGTGAGGTCACATGACTAGAAAGATGCTGCTAAGTAGGGCTGCAGAACACATTAGATCCCACTTGCTTTACTTTGCCCACCCGGCTGACACAAGTACTGCATGTGGAGTATGTAGGGCCTCAGGAATACAGAAGGAGAAGTCTCTCTTGCAGCCTTGTATTGGCAGCTTACCTGCACTCCGTGCACCCGACAGAAAAATTGCTGCTGCTGGCTGGCTTTGAGGGGGCTTCATTTTAACTACCGGCTAGATACAAAGGGAAGCCTCGAAGCAATTACATAGCTAAGTTAACTGAATGAGAAAATACTGAACCACTGGTTATTTTTACAACTTAATTATTGTAAAAATAGCTTAAATTACTTGGAGTGTTTTTTTTTAATTACGGGGTATCAACCATTTAGCACTTTTTGAACAGAGGGCTGTTGATTCGCTGATTCTTTTTGTATTATGAGCTGTGAGATAACGGCAAGATAAATCTTTGTGGGTTTCCTCCTTATATACATATCTACATCAGAGCTGTGAAGTCAGAGGGGGAAGCTGCTATCACAGTACTGGCACAACACCGAGCCCTTCCCCAGAGCTAAATTCTGATGAGAAACCAGGCTTTGGGGATAAGAGTACCACAACAGTAAGATGTCAGAGATGACTGAAGCAGGATCATAAAGTTCATCCCAGCAGTTAAAAAAAAAAATAATAAAAGGAGACCCCCTCCCTCCCCCTAGAAGTCTGCAGTCCTAAAGTGCAATTACTTTTGTGCAGTCGTGTCAGGCCAGGGATCAGACTGGATGAAGTTCAAAGCACAAACATCAAACGAGTGCCGTTCAGGATTCGAGGAGGAAGAGGGAAGTAAGGAAAAGAACAACAGTTCTCAGGCATTCAAGTGCATCAAGAAAACAAATGTCTTTTTCTGTCGGAAGAAAAACAACCCCCGGTCTGGTGGAATCCTGGCTTTGTAGTCATGAAAAATAAGTTTTCCTCGCTTCTAGCTGAGAAGGTCCCAATATGACACAGTACAAATAAAAAACAAAGCAAGAGCTAGGGCACTGGGATATTTTTCCGGTGCCCTGCTGCTATAGAGCCTGATTTTATTCTCCTCTGGTGACTCTTCAGATCTAGGTACTGACGAGGCGCACTGAATTAAAGGCATCTGGTAGGAAGTGGCTCTTTTCTCGGGTCGGTCGGGGCTGGAGCCGTCGCTCGGTCTCTGGCCATTGTACAGCAGGTACCTGCCCAGGGCATCCTGCTCCATCTTGAAGATTTCGTACTCGGTGTGAGGTAGGCGGATGCCGAGCGCGATGCAGCCGTTCGTGTGGGTGACGTCCTGCTGAACCCCAACCTGCCAGGATCCCTGTGCTCCGCACTCATTCCCATTGAAGACGTTGAGCAGCGAGGCTGTGGATATATCCATGGGAGTGACCTTCATGTGATTCACTGTGAGAGAGGAAGAGGGGAGCTATTAGCAGAGGGACAAAAACAAAAGCAAAGCCAACATGCAGATTGGGGCACACCTGTTAAATCAAAATTGTCCCCCTTAGTTTTTCATATTACCAGCAAATCTATGAGCATCATTTTATGTCTTTGTCTGTGTCTGTGCAAAAATTTCTTTTTGCACAGAACAACTCCCCTCCAATTCAGCTGAAGAAAACCTGACGGCCACGTATCTCAGCCAGAGATTAAGCAGAGCTTTTCATAAATTCCAGACAATCCTTTACAGATAAAGCCTGGTTGGTTATACTAGGAGATAGGGAAAAAAGGAAACAATAGAACTTTACTCATGTTTTATTACCATCTGTATTAATCCGCAAGTGGAGCATTTATCACATATTTTTCATAATTTCTTAACATTTGCTAGCTACCCTGTAAACCTAATAAAATAATCAGTTCCAACTGGGAAATTTGGGAAACACCACAGTTGCACTATAATCCTGTATTACCTGTCCTTTTTTGCGTGAATTATAAAATATAGTTGACCTACAAAGAGATGTTTTTTCACATTTCTAAACATTGGCTACAGCTTGCAGTATCAAATGTAGAACTGTTGCAGCTTCTTTAGTTCTAACCTGCCTGTATTTCAAAGGAGTTTAAAGCACATAAAGTTTCATTTTCCAGCCAAGTTAAAAAAGTTGTGAAAAGCCAAAATGAATGAGCCTGCAGAAGCTGAAGAGAGATTTTTCCTGATGAGTGTCTGACACTGTATATCAAGAAAAGGGGATCTGAATGGATTGGTGCTGACCAAAACAGAAGCAAATAACCATCCCTCATGCCTCCCAACATACCAAAATCCCAAATTCTCTTGCAGATCATTTTATAGTAAGATTCGTTGGGAGCTTTTCCTGAGCTTTTATAAACAGCCATTTGACTCAATGGCTCTACAGTTCACATTATTTACTCTAGCTAGTGTAAAAGGTAATTTATAGAAATTGAACCAGAAAGTTTTACCTAAACCAAATTAGTGACCATGATCTGTAAGGTAAGTTGGCACAGCAAAAACCACAAATGCAAGCAAAAACTGGATTTCATCCCAGGAGCTGAGCTGGGACATGCTGCACATGCAGCTCTAAAGAGCAAAAGTTCTGACAGGCAAGGGTATCTCCCACCTCCTATAAAAATCTCAGATTAGTAAATTCTTTCTTCCAGTTAGACACTTTTCTAAATTAGACCCATGCAAGATGCTTACGCTTCTCATGTGGTAACTGAAATAAGGAGAAGAGCCTACAGAGGGCTTGAGGCTGCCAGAGGCTCCGCTGGGGCTTGTGCCATGGTGGGATGTTGTGTTTTGGAGATGTTTGTTTGTGTGAGTGGTTCAGGCCTCTGAGCTCTTTTTAAGCAGGGTGCCATGGGGCTGTTTGCACAGGAAGGCTTCTCAGCCCCAGGGTCCCGGGTGGTGTCACCACTGAGAGCTGCTTTCCAAAGTACCCTACGGGTTTGGGTTGGATACATCTTGTCTTCACTCCGGTGGCTTTAATCAGAGCTGTCTTTAGGGACGCCCTTATTTGCTTGAGGGCCCCTTGGGAGCATATGAAAAGATGCATGCTGCTGCATCTGTCTTCCACAAAAAATTATTTATACCACTTCAGATCTGCAAATGCCTTCTGAAGATGCTTTTTTCTCTCTACTAAAGGAGCCCTAGGACTCAGATTTAACCAGTTCTCTTAGAGGCTTGAAGTCTGGCCACTGGACTCCAAGATCACTAAGTAAAGTGAAGTCTTATTTTCTTGTGTGTACTTAAAGACCTCTGCCTCAAGTGAGTATTGCTTCAGTGGTGTGAAATATCATGCAGCTGTATAGTCTGGCTGGGCATTCACACAATGCCTGCCAATTTCACAAGAAACGATGAACTCCTGAAAATCACAGAGTGAAATGATCAGCAACCAAGTCGTTACGAGCAAACTGCTCTGGTCCACAACTACCCGCCCCATACTGTATCAGGCTACTCTACCTTTGAACACAAACTCCGTGCCACCCATGACTTTGGACGAGTGGACTCCCCGGCTGTAGCGCCCCTTGGCATATATGGTGAAGGTGGGGTGCTTGCAGATGGGGTCAGAGTAGTGGTAGTAGTGCCCCTCCCAGGTGTTGTTGTTGTCGTGGAAGATGAAGTGCCGAGTCAGGAACAGCACCTCCGGCCGCACCTCACAGCGCTGGCTCACCCACTCTCCGTGCAGCCCGATGGTCAGGTCTGCCTTGGGGGGCAGGATGGGTGGGTGGTGCTCGTCCGAGCGGTAGATGATTCTGCACGCGATACACGCGCGGTCGTGGTTCTGAAAGAAAGCAGAGAGAAACCCTCAGTAGGCATCACCCGGCATAGAGGGCAATGCATCAGGCCAGCCACTTCATGCTGAAGTGACACCAGTTCCACATTTTAAGCAATGCATTGTCATTTCTGATCTTGTTGGTGGTACCATTTGGTTTTGTATGTGTAAGACTGCACAGCAGAGGAGCACGTAAGAGATTAACTCCCTTCTCTGCATTTATCTGAAATTAACATTTTAATTCAGGATTTAGAAAAGGCAGACTTTATCCTTCAAATCATACAAGAAGCTGGCAGATCGTAATTTACTATAACAGGGATTTCGCAACACTTGTGTCAGAAATCAGTGCATTTGCTGAGCTCTTATTTATCTGTCTTTCTTTTAGTTGTTAACTTTAAGTACTGTAGATAAACATTGATGTCATAAGGACTTTTTTCTTTTTGGATGGCACCTTGGGAGAACAGTAACCAGTGCTTTTTAAACTCTTTCAGCTTTTCTGAGCCCTGACACAAGTTTGAAAAGTGTGTGATACGGCTGGTTGCTGCTGGACATGGTGAAAGCTTTATGGCCCTCTCCAGCAGGAACAGGGTCCGTGGTGCATGCCGAGCTCCAGGGTGGCTCACCACGGCCATGCAGCAGGGGGCCAGTACGCCCAGCCCCAAATGTGAGTACCTGGAGTGTCTTAGAAGGGGTCTGCAGGCTTCAGGTCTGTGGCAGGAGTGGAGGGAATTTCAGGCTGAGGCTTCCACCTCATGAGCGACACCATTTATAGCTACTTTGCACATAAACCATTACTCTACATCCCAGGGACATAGAACAGCAGCCACTTCATTGATTTCACTATTGCTGAAAAGACTTTGGATGACTATCTGGTCTGGGATGAGGCAAATATAAACCTTGTTTAATATGTGTAAAAGAAATGTATCGTGGGTGTTGTACGTTGATTCTCTGAAGCTACCTACGGTCATTTTATTGGAGAAATTCAGAGCACTAATGAAGATTGTGGGAATGTCACCCCTAAAGCGAGCTGGAACTGAAGGCAGTGAGTGGAGAAATGCTGACTTCACAGCAGCTCACATGGACTTTAAAGTAAGAGCAGTGACTACAAGCATTTATGTTATGGAAGGTGCTCAGAGAGGCCTCAGAAAAGAGGGCTGGAAAGGTGTACAATGAAAAAGTATTTCTGTAAATCTCCCAGATGGCTGCATGTTGAGCTTTAGCTCTGAACTTGATGCACCTCACAGCTTGAACATGGTGGATGTGAGTAACCCCCCAGTGCATCCTCCTCTCTCCAGGAAGGATCGAGGTGTGTCATTGAGAGATGAAGGCACAAGATATCTGTGCTGGTCGATCTGAGTCAGTGCTGGCCAACAGCCCTGCTCTGAGGAGGAAGGAGGTTGGACTTGGGTGACCTCCCGAGGTTATTCCATCCCAAAACACATGGTCTTTTGAGGAACACATGTCAGCATGCTCTGAAAGTGGATGTAGTCCTTTCCCAATGTGGAGCTGGTTACTAATGTTAAGATAAGCTTTTTTCAGCTAAATTCTGCAAGCAGGTGCAAAGTCTATTAGTACCTTAGCGAAATACAAAGAACATTTAATTGAGTAATTTAACTGCAACTGGTGAAGTTAGTGCAGATATATATACAAAAAGTATCTTTCAATTGTAATAGAAATAATGCTTTCTCTTCCTGGAGATCAACATCCAAAAGATGCCTCCACTGCCTTGCACGGATACCCACAGGGATCCAGGCCAAAGGGTTGCTCTGTGGAAGATGCCAGTGCCTTTTAACCACACATTTCTGTCCCGCCGTGGGGCAGACTGGCTGCACTGTTCCCTGACATGTTAAGGGCACTGATGACAGTAACTTTATGGCTGTGATTGCCCCACTCACATAAAAGTGAAGCCAGAAAGCAAGAAAAAAACAGTGCTATAAAACTAAACATATCTTACATAAGCCGAATCTGTCAATAGTAGGAGAGAAATTCTCCTACAGTCCCTTCTTTATTGAAGTGAATTAGAAAGCTTCTATTATCTCCCAGAGGAGACCCTGGCAGAGCAGTATATTGGTTTGGTTTATATTCACATTTTCCTCTCAGGAGTCTGTCCTCTAAAACCAGTTTGTGAGCCAAGGCAATTTAACCTGGGAACAGTGATTCCTGTTGCCCTTATTCAAAATCCGAAGAAAACCAAACAGCAACTCAGCCTGTTTTCTTTTTTGGTCACCACTGGCCACCATTACACTGTGAGCAGAGGTGACTCCTTTGGCAAACTCTAAGAAGGTCCTTGTTAACTCTCTGTTACTTGTCTGAAGTTCACCTGGCTCTCTGACCGCTGTGCTCCTGACCTACTGTAACTCTGTGCAGCCCTTCTAATTCTGAAGGCTTTGCACCAGCTGTGAAGGTCTGGCCATCTGGGCTGCTAAGGCATGTCCAACCTGATGGCCTTCTAGTCACTCACGGTGTGCCCAAATGAAGTGGCTGAGGTAACCAGGCACTTTTTGCATTGAACTGCAAGTGGGGCAGGGAAAGGTTGGGCTGGTGAGGGAGGAAGCAGAAATATCCCTTTCACAGCCGTGAGACACCAGTTGGCTCTGGCCCCTCACATGGACGTACTCTGAACACATCGCTTTCCTGAGACCAGCACTTGAATCTAAGCCCACATAAACCTTTTTTGCTGTGATACTATCTTTCACAATGTTATAAACCTCTTAGTGGAAGAATATGCCACATATAAACTCCCTCAGCATGGTTTTTGCCCAAGTAATGGGCAAGGGAAAGAGCTAGTTCTGTTATGAGGCAATTTGACTTAATTATGGAGTAATTTATGTTTAACAATTGACTGTATATTTCGCTCTTGCTTTTTTAGGTCAGCTGCTCTTGGCTCTTAATTACACTATCTGAGGCTTTGCAAATCACTCCCTTTCCATGTGTTTCAGGGAAAGATTATTTTCTAAAAACAGACATTCAAAGAAAATAGGGAACAGAGACAGAGGACGTTTGAGTCCGAACATGATTAAGAACTCTCTAATAAAAAGCTAATTTGGGCATGACATAAACTAAAAAGCAATAAAGTGAACAGATGACAGGATGAACATCTGTTCTACGTTTTGATTATCTTAGGTGCACAATGCAATATTTTTAATAGTGGGGCCCTGCTAGAACGACTGGGCCCTGAAATAGCTGGAAGATCCCTTCCCATGATGGGTGGCTCCTTGCAGCTCTGCAGTGCCAAAGCCACAGTGCCACCATTCCTCACCCTTCCAGGTGTTTCTTTAAAGCAAATTTCTGAACTAATCCATGAAGCCATGTGTGCCAAAACAAGCCTGAATCTCTGGCTGAAAACTCAGTTCTTGTAGTTGGAGAGACAATAGCTTAGGAACTGAAAATTCCCATCAACATTTTTTCTTATCCCTCTCTCCTGCTGTCTCAGCTGAAGTGGTAATAGGGCCAGAGAGCTCTGGAAGCAAAGCAGGGGGAATTCTAATCAAAAAAGCAAACAAGGATGAGGTTCCTTCACCTACTTCCCAACTGCTGTGGATAGTCAGAAACATAAACCCTTCCAGCACAGTTTTTCTCTTAAGTTCTGTGGAATTCTATGGCTGCCTAGGACTAATTGTCTGACATTGGCTATGCCACATAGCACGTGACTGGGTCTGTCATGTTGTACCCAGCACATCCTTTTTGCAGGGAGATGTGAGATGAGAGACCAGGCACTGGACTTCCTCAAGCACGGGCTCAGGCTTGAACTGTGCGTGCAGTACAGATCTAACCAGTATCCCGGGAAGCTGTAGGGGACAACAGCCACAAAAGCTGGGGTAAGAAATCCCTGCCATGTGAATGCATGTATTACCGTGAGGGGAAGTGCTGAAGAAGAGGGGAGAGAAAAGCCACACTCAGCTCTGGTCTTGCACACTTCCCGGATACCACGTCACGGGCACGACTAGGTAGGACTGGAATGAGTCATGCCTGGTCAGGATGCTTTAAACCTCACCACCCAAGGAAACACAGTACCAGGTGTTAGTGTTAGTAACTAGCGCTCCCAGGATGAGTATAAACGGAAATTCTTGGGAGAACATCAATTCAAGGAAACGCTTCCAGCTCAACAAAAAAAGTCGGATGGCTTTGCTTCACACTGCCAAGGAGCCAAGTCCACAGGAAGGACACATTTATGAACTGCTCCGGATAGTAACAGGCTCGCTCCTCCACCACTGTAGATAACTGCAGACCAAGACAACACTTTAAAAAATGACCACAGATTCTCTCCAGTACAAAAGTGATAATTTGCAGGCTTTGCATGACCTCATATGAAGCTGAGTTGACTAACGTGCATTAGGCTGGCTCTGGGGAGCTGACAAGCACGGCTGACATAGTTATAACTCAGCTTGCCAAATGGAATGAAGAATAATGAAGATTTAAAACTTTAATTAAAAATCTTGAGGCAAGTAAAACGCCGGAGAGAGTGGTAATTCCTTTGCAGAGTTGTCAGATGGATATTTCTTTTGGTGGGGAACAGAGGTGCTGGAAGCAGGAAGGGGGGTGGAGATATGCTCAGATTTATCTCTAAACGTGTACCATATATTCCACAATATTGAGGAATGGTTTTTATTAACTGCTCTTATGACGGTAAAGATAGTGAAGGAATCTCAAGGCACTACCATTACACAACTGTCTGATCTATGATGCTGATTCTGTTGCACAACCCTACATAAAACTGAAATAAACAAAACCAACATGAAATGCAAAAGTCTTCTGGTTGTTCTTTTCTGGTATAAATGACTTTAGCCTGGGCAAAAGACAAGAACAAAGAGAAAACCAGACTTCTCGGATGAATGTGCTTGCATGTCATCTATCCCATTAAAATGATACTAAATTATAGTGACATGAATGTTTTATGAAGTATTAACAAAAAATAATTCCTGGAAAACCCAAAGGGACATCTTGAATGTCCATTTTCAAGAACAAAGGATTCCCAAATAAAGCTGCCTTATGTATTTATTATGGCTTTAAAAAGCATCCTATTTAGCCCCCTAAACCATGCAGTATTACCAGTGAGTCTTCCCTGCCCTTTTACAAAAGACGAAGCCACTGTGCTTAGATGCCAACCGTAAGGAAGGTGTCAGTAGTTTAGATACATATGCTGAGTTGACCTGAAGGCCCAGGGTTTATTTGACTACGCTAAATAGTTAATTTTGATCCCTGGTGCTGCACTTGACTTGGGACAGGCTTTTACTGCAGCTGCAGAGCAGATAGTGGTAAGTGCAGACGTGGCACCTTCAAAGGTGCAGGGCCACAGCCGGCAGCGCTGCCGAGCACGGCAAGGGCCAACCTCAGCTAAAAGCTGTTTGCTTCCTCGTCTCTGCAGGGCACCACACACACTGTTATTGTTCATAAACCTGGAATTAACCCATTTGAGCATTCTTCTGAATATTCCTACTTTGCTTCCCCTCATAATTTTCCTAACTAAGAGCCCTTTTCAAGTCATAATGGACAAAAGGCACCCTTCAAGTGTTGGCTTAATCTAGAAGTTTAGTGGCACTACTCAGGCAAACAAAGGAGTTTTGTCTGCCAAAATTAGACTTTTTGGTTGAGTTTTGCATATTTCTCTGAGGCACTTCACATGTTTATCATCTATTTATTAACTTACGACTGCATTTCCCTGGGAGCTTCACAAGTACATAGCATTCCCCTAGAGATGAAGTCACTGCGTTTCAAAGAGATGAAGACTCAAACTTTTGAAAAGCACAGAAAACTTTGCACACTTTGTTCTTTCTTGGCTAAAGGAAAGCCCAAGCACCAGTCTTCTTACACTGAATCTGTATTAGCTGCAAATGCCAGATGCTGCTGGAAGTCAGGTCCCAGAGGTGAATAAAGTTGTAATAGAGAATTGACTCATTAGAGTTGCATTTTCAAGGGAAAACATCTTACTGAAAGACTGTGTCCAGCAACTGATTGAGCATGACAAAGAGTGAAGGTTATCCTAGCAGTTTTTAGGTTTCTTGTGATGTTCCAGACCACGTCAGCCTTGTCCTAAGTAATGATCTAACCAGAATGACCGGTCATCACAATCCTGCTCTGATATTTCCCGTTACTCTGTCACATGATAAAATAGCACAAGGAGTTCTTTGTTTACAAAGCAATATTGCTGAGGCAATTACATGTGAAATAAGTCTCCCAGTACTGCTCTTGTACACATTTTCTGTAGTTTAGAGCAGACAATTCTGAAGACATCTTCTGTCCTGCACAGAGAACGAATACTGCATTCAAGTCTTCCTTCATGTTACAAGTCCCTGTCTATGTTTGTGATATTATGACCAATCAGGCAGCCTCCTTGGTGTTGTCCTAATTTGGAACATTTCGTGTAATATACATGATGATGGCCGAGCAGTTTCCCCATCCTGCCCTTCCTACCCATGTGCTCTCTCATGCTGGCTGAAGAAGCTTAATACGAGATAGCTTGAATCACTTGATAAACTTGCAGCGTCAAGAGACATCAAAGACATTCACCTCCATTCATCAGCCAGTCCTAACTAGTATCTTGAGCCAAGTTACAGAACAGCCAAGACAAATCTATATAGTGACCTATTCATCATGTGCACTCAAGAACTTCCATGTATTTTACAGGAGGAATTTGTTTAAGGTATGTTCTTATCTAAGAGAATTCATAAAGCCTTAAGAGATGACATATTATATGTTTTTAAAAGCTCTCTGATTTTATATGAACACTTGAGATATGGTGATCTGTGAATTTATTCAGATTTGTAGCTCAGCATAAAGTTGTCTGGTTTTTGGACAGCCCTCTTGATTTACCATCCCGTGGTGAAATCACTGCAGGAATTTGGAGAAGGTCCAATTCTATTTGTTTAAAGAAGTCCTGATCATGTGGCTTTGGCATTCCTAACATATCCAGCAATCATTTGCTTTTAATTACTGTTCATTTCAACCACATAAGTAATGAATGTGGCTACCACATCCAACTTACAGGCTGTGTAAACTCTTGGGCTGGGTGGAACTTTCTTCTATATAGAGGCTTAACTATAAATTTAACTCAAAATGTGAATCCTCTTAACTTATTTTAGGCAGGCCTTTATGAGTCTAAAATATAAATAAATAAAAAGGAAATGAAAAAAGCCTTAAATGAAAGATTCCACACAATACACCTGATTCACTTCAGAAGCAATTTCCTGGCCTCCCCAACCTCTTGGTATGACTGTAGAAACCTTAAAAAAACAAGTTGATTTAATGTTTCTATTTATTCATGGTTTCCAGTTTCCAGAGGAGTCTGTGACTTGTAGTTTTAAACTCAATTTAGCATTTAAACTCATTTTCAGCTGGGTCCCAGTGGAGCAACAATTAGAAAAGGAAAAGAGTTCAAAAAGGAAGGGTTATAACCTTTCAACGGTATGTTTGCCTGGACTTAAAAAAAAAAAAAGAAAAAAAGCACTTCTGTTACTATTCTTCCTACATTTGGCAAACAGTAGGTCAGAGTGCCTGTTGAGAACCTGTTGGTATAAGGATCTTCATGCTTAGGTACAAACCAACAAACCCACATCCTGGAATCTTTCATGGCAGCTGAAGCAAAGGATCATTTTTTAGGGGTATTGCTATTTATACCATGCTGAAAGCTGCGTATCAGCAGGCCCAGCTTCTCTTAGCTAACCTGTCTCAAGAAACACACCTCTCTTATGCAAAATTTGGTCCCTTAAATTTGAACATTGTATTTTAGAGCCACTATATTTTAGAGGTAAAAAAGGATGCTACAGTAACAGAACAGATAGGCAGGAAAATCATTACCTGTGTGCGCTAAAATTACAGCAGGCCTGGACAACAATCTTAATTTTATAAAGCTGGCTGAGAGTACATCTGACTGCTCTGACTGTAATGAAATTACTACAAGGTGGAAGTGTAGGCATTTACTACGTTATATATCAGCCCAGAATAAGACATCTAGATTAGACCAGAAGAAATAGTCAGCTACAGTGATTTAAATCAAGATTTTGTCTCTGTTTCAAGTGGTTGGAAAAAGATCTGCAATATTTTCTAGAGCAGATACAATATAGCTGGTGTCTAATAAGTTCTATCTACAGATACCTGCAAGGAAGAGATCTAGCAAAGAACCCTCACTCCCAAATCAGTAAAGTAAAAGTTGATGTGGTTGTTTGAATCAATTAAAGAAAAGCAAAATTTTGCAGAGAATTGTGCTGTGGTGCATCTGCTGCTGCTGAAACTCTCTGTTTTGGGAAGGTAAGTTTAAAAAGAAAACTCGAATTTGTCCTTGGTCACTTGAAGACAGCATAAGAATGACAGAAATTACAGCAGTTTTCATACAGCAAAACAGTCGACTGTGGATTAAAATGATCCCTAGTCCAGGCTACAAAGCAATTAAAGGCAGATCACATAAGGACCTAACCTACTACAATTTTTTGTTCACAGGAGACAGAAACAACCCAGGGCAGATGGTTTTGTACGGAAGGGACAGCCAAGGCTTTTTCATCAAAACTCTTCCTTCTCCTGTTGTGTTTCCTGCTATTGCTGATAAGCTGTAGCTGATATTTGAACCATTTGCAATGAGATGATTAAAAATGGTGGTAACCCATTAGCTGGAAGTGATGCTGTGGCAATGCCCAGCTGGAGCACAGCGATGGCAGCAGCACCTGGCAGTGTGGTTCCAATTGCTGCCTGCCTTTGAAATGTCACCAGGAAAGATCTATAGACAGCCTTCCTGCTACAGGCCATCCATGTCTGCTCTTCCTGTTTTGAGTTTTATTTAGCTTACTACGGGTTGATCAGTTCCCGATGAAGCTGAGGGCGCTTTGAGGCCCCTTTGAAAACTGAATTATCAAATGGAATTAGAGCCCCATTCAAAATTCACCTGTTTTTCATTTCATTAACGTGTGTGCCTATGTCTGGATCCATGACCTGTGCAGTCCATCAGTTTTTTTCCCTTCATGCTGCCCCTTCCATGTGTTTACCTTCCAATTTCCTTGTCTCCTCTTCAGATTATGGATCACCCAACTTCCACATGCTGATATTCATATTTGATTTCCTCTCTCCCTGCCCCTCCCTGCAGCTATAGAAGCGTGAACTGATGCCTGTTCCTCTTCTGCTCTCTCAGTTTTACATGAAACCTTCCTCTCAGCTGCTAGCCTATAGCCACGGTCCCAGCCAACCGCTCCCACTTCTGCCTACAAGTCTCTGATTCCATCTTCAGAGTGGCCTTTATTGACTTTAGTTCACCAGATTACTTTTTTTTTATATTTGACGCAGTCAGATAAACCACAGCAAAGTTACTGTTCTCACAAAGTAAGTTCTGTGATCTTTTAATTGGCTACATAATCTCTAAGGCTACAATCGACCCCCTGTATTAGAAGCACATCTACATTTTAGGTTACACCGGTGCACTTAGAAGAACTGAGTGATTTGGGCTTTGTCACCAGTACCTTAAAAAGAGGGTATATACAAACACACACACACGTACCTTGGCATTTTGAAGAGGAGGTTGGTAGCTAGAGGGCCGATAGTACCTCCTCTGAGTAGCATCAGTGTGAATGTCTCCGAGGAATAGCTCCTCCACAAGGTGGTCTACATTGTGGTGCAGGTACTGCTTCTCCACGCGGATCAGCTGGAGTTCGTGCATGGCAAAATTCAGAGCTTTGGTGCATTCACAGCCATTCTCTTCTCTCAGCAAATCATAGCTCACATCCTGCTCCCAGGGACTATCTTCTGGGATAAATCCAGGACACGTCTGGTTCACCAACTCACTTAATTTTTTGGCTACTGCTTCATTGTGGCATATGATCTGTACGTTGCGGAGCTGATAGTCGGCCTCGGTGCCCCCCCGGATGATCCAGGACGCCTGTCGGAGACGTATTTTGCCACGGATGACTAAGGTGTAGATGGGGTTTGTGCAGCGATTGCCACCGTAATAGAACTGATAGGCCTTGAATGTATTGTTGTGGTAGAACCTGTAAGATCTTGTGATGAACTCTGGGCCTGCTCTAACTTCGCAGCTGTGAGAAGAAAGAAAGCGTGGAAACAAAATTTTAGCAAGGTGGCACATCACGTACACTACAGGCAACAAGACCCCCATGGGTCCACAGAGACACCTGGCTGCTACTCTCCCTCTGGCAGGAATGGGAGTGAATAGGAACTAGGCATCTGTGGCCTGTCGATTATCCAACAATTCCCTCTGCTGCTATTAATACGCTGCTTCATGGTGATCATATCTAAAGGCTTTATCTTGTAGGCTTAAATACCTTGAATCATGTTTTGCTTTTGCCTTTTCTCTAGGGACCACCATGTGACTCAATTCTTTGTTGAAAATAGTAGCTTATTAAACATCTATTGCTTTCTTTTGCACGGTAGATTTAGCAGAATGACTGATAACATCAGAAAGTGAAATGCCATACGTCCAGGGAACAGCACAAAGAATGGGCTTATAAGCTGCTCTAGAAGCTTCTCAGTGTAACTTCATGAGCTCTGGTCTGCTGAGGATATGCAGGACCATGTCCTGGGCTTTTCCACTCAAATGTTCAACAGGGGTGGCAGTTAATGCAAACTTGTAACTGTTAATGCAAAACTTCTACTTGGCTTGAATTTGGACGGTGCAATATTCATGTTTTGTGGGTTTTTTTTCTTTCTTCCCACCCCCCACCCTTTTGTTTTTTTCTAGAAGTGTTAATGGCAGTTAAATTCCACTTCCTGTAGAAAGCCCTTTTGTGCCTTCAAACTCGTTCCCCTTGTCACCTCTACTCTGCTTAATATAAACAGAATTGTAGATTTGTTAAGGTTGGAAAAGACCTCTAAGACCACTGAGTCCAGCCATTAACCCAGCACCACAATGTTCACCACTAAACCACATCTCAAGTGCCACATCCACACGCCTTTTGAACACTTTCAGAGATGTTAACTCCACCACTTCCCTGGGCAGCCTATTCCATTGCCTGACCACCCTTACAGTGAAGAAATTTTTCCTAGTATCTAATCTAAACCTCCCCTGCGGTAACTTGAGACCATTTCCTCTCATCCTGAAATACACTCATTTCTGTTAAAAACCCCCCAGTCTTTCCTAACGACAAGTCACTTCCAATGAGCATGTGAATATTGCCTGCTGAGACACAGAAAGCAAAACAGCTCTCTGAAATACAAGTCATCAGGTATAAAGAGTAACAGAACTAGTGAAACACAGCTTCTTAATTTCTTTCGCTAATAAAACCTATACTAGACTCATGGTCTGAAAACAAGGACCCATTCAACGGATGACATTGGAGACAAATACAGTACAATGTTGTGTTTGAATGAGCATCCATTTTGGCAGCTTGGTAGGCTCCTTCCTATTCAGAGAGATTTAAAGATATTTCACAGCATGCTGTTTAAAAGCCAGACAATATATTGATTCATCAAGACAGCTTTATGGCATGCTATTTTAATGTACGTAATGCTGCTCCTTCTTTTATGCATAAACATATAAAGAGCATCTGGAATTTAGAGCATTACCATATTAAAGAAAACATTTCCCCTGCTGTTGAAAATGGGAATATTCATCCTTCCCTCTCTTTTTTACCCTCTTCTCTTCCCCATCTCAAGCATCTTGTTTCATCTTTTCTTACCCAGTAGAGGCCCAGTGGCCCTCAATATTGGGAGGCATCTGTACAGTGATTCGGGCTCCATTGTGAAGGTGTTTCAGCATATGATGGCACTGTGACTCCTTGAAAGCCCTCCAGGCACTCTTCTCCAAGGACCGAGGGTGGGACCTGCTGTCCGGGTGAAGAAGAGCAGAACCTTCTCCCAGCCCTGTGACAGAAAGTGTAAATTATATCATGAGACCCTCCTGAGCAGGGCTTCAACATGATAAAGGACGTTGTGACCATCTCGTGTTGAGTAACCCTTGCTCATATTGTTATGTGTCTGGGAAAATACTGTTTACATTTATTTTCTCATCGGAAAAAAATAAAATTATGGGAAGCTCTTTGTTTCTGTCACACCACTAATAATCCACTACATAAATTTCCTTTACGAAATAAACTGGGGAAAAGAGCTCGAACTGAAGTGTTAAGTTTCCACACCCAGGAGATGTGGCTCTGAAACTGGATTTTATAGACACCTCTGTAATCTCTGGTCAGGACAATCAAAAACCTGGACTTCCAAAATTTCGGAAAGTTGCATCCAGATCCAGACACAAACTTTGCGGTTTCAGTCCACCTCTAATTTGAACGCTTCTATAATAAACTTGCAAATAAAGACTACTCTTTAAAGTCAAGGGAAAACAGATACTAAAAGCAAAGCCTCTGCACACAGGAAGCCTCTGTGATGACTGAGGTGGTCAGTTAAAGGCAGATTCTTCTATTTTTATTTTAAAGGGGAAAAGGAATTTCAAAAGCTAACTTTATCTCCAGCACACAGTAATTTTGGTTTCTAGTAATGTATACATACAAACTTCACCAGCACGCTCTCTACACAATATTAATTGAACAAAATGAATACATAGCTTCAAAAGGAATGTGCCTTTACTCTTTTAGGCATAGCCTGCTCTTAGCTATGTTGGAAAACATGGATCAAAAGAAAACTCCACATCTAAGGGTTAAAAGTTGACAAACATGAACCTTACATAACGTGTTAGAAACTGCACTACATTGCCAGAAGGAATTTGAGCACCAGAGGGCTAGAAAATGGATAAGGGGTGGGGTGAAGGGGCTGTTTGAGTGCCTGGGAAGTTGGGGCAGCCATCTCAGGAAAGGGATGTCTCACTGCAACATGCTCCCAGAGGCAGAGTCTGGGATGCATCCCCATGTTTTCTGGTGCTTTCTCAGCTGACCTGGATAAAAAACTGGGCTGTTGGGTATCACAAGTGAGAGCCACCCAGCACAGGATCCTATGCTTTATGCCCCAGGCCCCATCTAACACCTGGGCGCATGCTTGGGCAGTGTTGCAGCATGGTTACAGCAATTACAAAAAAAATCAATTACAGAAGTATTATTTGGTGTTAGGCAGACACTTTCTTAAGCCTTTCCTATTTCCTATTGAAAAAAAAAATGGTGTCAGTGATTCATTATGTTGGCTAAGTCTTAGATCTTCCGGAAGAAACTTGGGTAACACCTGGGAAAATGGCATTGCCAAAATTACAAATACATTGTCAGTCATTTAAAAACAGCAATTCCTAAGCTAAACAGAAGCAAGGACTTATCCAGGAGACAGGGTAAGAAATGATCAGAATGAATACAATAAATACCTTAACCTAAACAGTGCTCACCATTGAACAACACCAGGATTTAATGAGATTAATGAATACAACCTCACAAAATCTTTTCTGGAAAATCTGATAGCTTTGTTATGTTGCAGGTCACAAACAATTCTTCAATGTGAGTGAGAATTTATGGCCTTGCTTTCTATAGGGTAATAAATACTAGGAATACTTTGATATTTGAGCACACTGCCTGAGATGCCCTTACAGAAGCCTGAATTGCAGGAGTTCAGTATTTCTCCCTTTCTGAAAGTCAAGGCTTCTCAGGTATTTCTACATTGCAGAGCAGAGTCACCGTAACTCATGTTATAACCAAACAACTCCCCTTCTGCAGCCAGAAATGGTACGGCCATGACAAGGTGATGCTCTGCTCGAGCCGATAACATATTTGGAGAGGCAGGATTTACTAGGTTGGGTCTGTGCTTCACGTCCATGTACTGCCTGAAAGGTACATGGCAGAGGTTGTAGCCACCAGTGCTAACTTTCAACATGGTGTCTCCTGCAGACAAATTATCTCCCACTGAAAAAGACTTCAAAAATTCGCATTTCCTTTTGAAGTTGTTAAACATTTGAAATCTGCCGTCACAAGGAGGTTTTGAAATTGTTCAACTGGCTATTTCCAAGGCATATTTATTGTGCCACTTGCTTTTAAGCAGTTGTATTTTGCCTAGTTCATGTCATACGACTCATGAAAACAGATGCATTTAGAAATGATTTATTCATTTAGACATACTTGGGAATTTAATTTCTTCAAGCAAAAATCCTTCTGTGGGAGGACACCATCTTGTATGTGCACATAACAAAGAAGAAAATGCAGTAACCACATCAGACATTCCCAATTATTCCCTGAAGGACATAATGAAAAGAAGGAGTTTTTGAAAAGGAGTCAAACTTTATGTGGTATTATACAGTGTCTTTTCTTTGATATAGCTCAAAAGCAATTGTGTCTCAGCTCTCCATGTCCCATGAATGTAGTTCTGTCTGCAACTGGCAAATGATAAACTGCAGTCAGGGAATGGAAGGGAGATTTGCATTGACGGCCCTAGAGGAAAGAGGCTATTTGTTTGGGATTCTATCCATCCAACTGTGACAAAAGAAGGCAAGAACAAATTCAGGTAATCAAGAGAGGCATGAGAACATAATGAAAGCCACAGAGACATAGGGAGAGATGTAGAAAACACATACACATAGAACAGTTTGGGTTGAAAGAAATCTTAAAAATTATCCAGTTCCACTTCTCCCTGACCACGGGCAGGGACACCTTCCACAGGAGCAGGTTGGTCAAGGCCCAATCCAACCTGGCCTTGAACCCTTCCAGAGACGGGACATCAACAACTTTCCTAGGCAACTTGTTCCACTGCCTCATCACCCTCACAGTAAGGACTTCCTTCCTAACATTGAATCTAAACCTGCCCTCTTTCAGTTTAAAGCTGTTTCCCTTGTCCTATCACTACATGTCTTCGTAAACAAGTCCCTCTCCTGTTCTCTTGTAGGACCTCCTCAAGTACTGGAAGGTGCTCTAAGCTCTCCCCAGAGCCTTATCTTCTGCAGGCTGAAAAACCCCAGCTCTATCAGCCTGCCGCCTTAGGAGAGGTGCTCCAGCCCTCTGAGCATCCAGTGGTCTCCTCTGGATTTGCTCAGGCAGGTCAATGTGCTTCTTACGCTGGGGACTCCAGAGCTGGACACAGTACTTGAAGTGGGATCTCACCAGAGCAGAGCAGAGGAGCAGAATCCCCTGCCTTGCCCTGCTGCCCACTCTGCTTTTGATGCAGCCCAGGTTGTTTGGCTTTCTGGGCTCCAAGCCCACATTGCTGGCTCATGCTGAGCTTCTCATCAGCCAACACCTCCGAATCTTTCTCCTTGGGGCTGCTCTCACTAATGCTAAACAACATCACAGGACCACAGTATCAGAATATGAAGTACAGTATAAAATTAGGAGACAGCAATGGGACCTCTACCTGTTTGCCTTGCAGGAGCAAGAAAATACTTAATTTAGTGTAAACTTCTTCCTTCCGAAGCGGTCATTTCAACACTTTTGTAGTTACTGACACATGCTTGTAGATACAACTACCATACAAAGGAGATGTAACTTCCCCTGGTACCATCTGCAGGTCGAACACCGAGACTGGTGATACGCTTCCCACACAGAGCAGTAAATCAAACACCACGTTCTGTGTTTTACCTCGCAGCAGGTGCTCAGAGGCAGTGCAGTGTCCCCCTGCCCCACCCTTGGCAGCGCACACGAGGTGTTCTGCAAAACTGAGGAACTGCAGGGATGATATCACTTATTTTAAAAGACCCATTTGGCCATGTTAAATGAGACATTGCTGGAAAGGCTCAAGGTTAAAACATGCATTCACAAAACTGGGAAAAGAATTTCACGACTCTTTAGAAGCCCACTTTGGAGAGTAGATGCAGTTGCAACATAGTTGGAGCCATTACATTCATTCAGAGAGATCCAAGTCTGCTATTCTTTACAGCTCTGACAGATGGTAGGCTTCACTATCTCCACGACCGAGTATCTCAGACTCAACTGAGAATATCTTAGACTCTCTCTCTGACTGTTTGAATTTCTGTGTGTTATGAAGGAATATTACCCACTTGTTAAAAAATATAAAACCAAAATCCACCCACTATGTTACTACTCAAAAGTGTGACAGACTTCAAACAAAAAAAATCTTTGCGTGAGACCAATAACAATAATTTTGTGAAACCTCTGGTTGGCTCTCACTTTAGCTACACCACAACCAGAGATCATATGATTGTATCCCCCACTCCACAGCATTTGTTTTCACAAAGGAGCAAGTTCAAAAGGAAAAGGAAAATTCCAGAATCTACCTGAAACACCAGGTAGCAAAATAAAAGCATTTTATGATGAGCTGATATCCAGCTTCCCTTTCAAAATCAAGCCCTAGCAGTGACACAGCTTTAGCATGAAACTGATTGAATATAGCATAAAGAGGTGCTACAGCTCACTGGGGATCCCTGCCCAGACCCTCAGAGATCACACAGATCTTTGAGGGCCTGTGATCCCAGATCACACTTTACAGGGGCAGGATCCAAAATCCATCTGAGTGGGAAAGTGGAGGCCTGGACAGCTGCCATGCCACTATGACGTGGATAGGAGCACGCACCACACCAGACAGAGGGCTTCGGGCTCTCATGTTCACCTATAAACCAGTATCTGATGCGGGAACAACCATTCAAGATAAAAATAATTGTTAAGGGAAGATAGGTTACTTTCAAGTTCTTCAAAGATTTCTGCACATAGCTGCGAGTAAAATACAAATCTTAAAAGCGCAATCTGTTGGCAGCCTGTTACCCAAACGTGTTTCAAAAATGGTTACGACAAAGCTCTCCGCCAACATTTCTGCAAAAAACAGCAAGCTGCTAGAATGAATGTTTTGGTTTTCTGAAAAACGGTATGCAAATAGTGTACAATTGCAACAAAGATAATAAGTAGAGCTCTGCTTGAACACAGATAGTTTTAATTTCATTTGTGCCTAAACACCCTGGCCAAATTCTGTTCACAGCTATGCCAGACTGCTAAAGTACAAGGCAAATAATCTTAAACTCTTTAGATTTTATCAGTTTAATGAATGTCTCTACTAGAATCTAAACCACGGCTTCGAACATGTCCAAGTGTAGTGCTTCAAACCAGTCTCAAAGCTACCAGGTGTTCAGCAGGTTCATCCTTTGCTAGATGGGAGAAGAGATGTTACCTCAAAGTAGGATTCAAACCTGGATTTAGACTGGGATTGCTCAGCAGGAACCACTTTTTAAATTTTTTTTTAATTTCTAGTGATGTAAATACAGAAGAACGAAATTTTATTACGAAGTAAAACAATCTCGAGTGATAGCATAAATTCAAAATAAGTAATGGCTTCATCTCTCATAGAAACACTTTAACATTCATGCTTTACTCCTGCAGCAATCTCTTTTCAAGTTAGAACTTGTTTGAAACTGGAAAAACCTTACAACAGATAGAGAATAACTGGCTGGATTAACTTTATGGCTCTCCTTATCTGGGCAGTTGCCCTGCACAATTAAATAAACAGACATTTGGATTATGCTTTTTCTTGATGTGGGATAGTGTCAGATAACGCCTATGACAGGCTTTTAGCTCCAGTGCAAGCTTACATAATTGCCATGGAGAATATAATGTCCTGTTACCAAGCCACGAGCTGTGTTTACCAGTGTTTTCCCTACACTTGAAACTTCAAAGAGTCCTCGCAAGACTGGGGCCTAAATTAGCTACTACAAACAAAAGGGTTGGGAAAGGAAAGCTGGGTTTTATGGCCAGGGAAGCAGACAGGACATGACTTCCTTTCACATGTATCTGTCGCTTCTCTTGTGCACACAGAGTTTCCAAGCGCAGCTTTCGAAGAGAGGCAAAATGAATGCTTCAGAGCACAGAAGATCCTGAGGAAGGATCCAAAGAATGTTTAGATGGGACAGCTAAAAAGTAATTCCCTCAAAGCTGACAGGCCTAGCACGTAGGTGCCCTGTTACCCTACAGCTTGGTCCTTATTCAATGCCCTCTCTTGGAAGAGGTCAGAGAATGAAGTGCAAAGCAGTTACATAGCCCATAACCTCTGCTTAGCTGAAGTTCTTAATTGGGATGGCTACTGCTACCTGTGCAAGGTGAAATGGCACTGCCCAGGGTGCGGGTTTCTTTATGAAACTCTGAAGGGTTAAAGCTCATCTTCCTTGAGGGCAGTGGGAACTCTGCCCCTGACAGGAATGGGTGCAGCGCTGGGATGCCAGTGCAGTTCAATATCAACAGTAGTTTGGTCTTGCCCTCTTTGAAAGAAACATCTGCTCTCTGTCAGAGACATCTGCTCCATCCTGCACTCGCACCTTGGCACTGGGCTTTATTCATGCAGAACTGCCTCCGACTCCCATGTGACTTGTGTCCGGATGAAGACAGTGCTAAACAAACTCACGACATATAATCCTACCCTCTATCAGCCCTAAATAATTACCTCACTAATGAAATATTACCCTTGCCTCGAATAGCTGAAGGTATTTGCCTCTAGTGTGGTTGAGGCTACTTTTGGGCCCCATTGTGCGCCAGCCTACTTTCTACAGACACCCAACAAAGCACAAAAAAACTGCCCTTTCTGTGGATGACGTCGACATCTTACCACTGTGTTAGCCCACAGTCAAGCTACAAAGATGAGTGAAATGGAATTTACACTAACAAAATTGTGAATAAAATTTACTCCATCTTCTAACTCTCCCTGCAAACTCTCCAAGTCTTACACTAAGCAATGTGTCTTCCCATCTTTTTATTGTCTTCCAGATTTTGAAATGCATTATTTAACTGAGGAAACAGATTACATATGTCTCTAGCACAGAGCACAATATATGTTCATTTTATGGCTATGGGTATTTATATCTCCTGATGCATTTACTTATTATTTTCCTGAAAAACCTTTGAAATAAAACACTACTATGTAACTAATTTAAGCAACACTGCCAGAGAACTTTTAAAAGCATAAACAGTTTTGCTCTGAAAAGCCTATCAGTCTTGTTTTCATCATCTTTATTAGTACCATTTCCATGATGTTATCAACTAATTGTTTTAAAGTTTCTAGCTCATTACTCTAACAGTAGCATAATCAGAAATACACTTAAGGTTTTTTTAGCATCTGTATTTATTAAAAAAAAAGGCTATGTTTACAAAAGAAATTAGCCTAATTTGTTTTGAATCCACTTGAACGTAGCTCTTATTATTCAGGTTTTTTGGAGTTGAATGATCTTAGTGTTTGACATCTGAAAGTTCTGTGGCTTTTTGTCTAAGCAAAGAAAACAGTGATAATGGACAACTTCCAGCTGCAAACCCTTTTTCCTTTTTTTTTGTTTCGTGACACTGTACATGTACAGGTTTTATTTTGATTAATGAAGACTAGTTGTTCCAAATTTCAACTCAGTGATGTTAAAGTAGGCATTTCTTAATGTAATGAAAGCAGAAGCTTTAGCCTTATGAGACATTTTAACTTGTGTCACAAAGCTTTAAACCCTAAAAATCCTCAACCACCCACCCACACTCTCTCACTTTTAACCCCTACATTGCCATATGCAATAGAAATCCAAAAAGAAAAAACTGCACGCTGCAAAGAGGCTTAACACTGCAATCCCCTGGGATTGCTGGTTGTTCTTACACATTAGCAGTTCGGGACAGCCGCTGATCGAAGGATGCTTCTACAGGCTTTATGGCATGGAAGGAAAAGCTCTAGACCAAGTTAAAGCCAACAGGGTAAACACATTTCCACGGGCTACATTTCAGTGCATTATATGCCACTGATATAATTTTCAAGTTTGTAAGAGGGCAGTAGTTTCCAAACTCTTGAAACTCTGATCCAAACTGTGAACTGCTACATTACCAAGGTGTTTGTCTTCATATACAAGGCAGTGAGTTGTATCTTTCTACAAGAACTTAGGTTTATGTTATTTAGGTGAAATATAACTGCAGATGGAAGAAATGGATGACTTTCCTTCATCATCCTCTTTTGGCAGCTGCTGTTTTGATCTGATCACTGCCCCTGATTTGTTTCCTGCTCCAGCCAGCATTCAGCTCTGCTCTGTAATTCCAAGCAGATGAGCCAGGGAGTCCAACCCTGCAATTACACCTCCTCTCTTTACCCTCTAACTTCAAGTCTCCCATTTCAACTTTTACATCTCAGATCACAGAGTTTAAAGAACACCTCTGGCGTCCTGTCAGGTCTGGCTCAGCTAAACATGTTTCTGTGCTCTCCGGATCTCATAGCTGAGCTGTGAGAAGAGTACAAAACTCCCTCCTGGGGATCAGAGTCTCCTACTCTTCCTTTCTCAAAACAAAATGCACCATCAGAAGCCCATGCTCTTTATTATTTATTAAATACCATAGTGTGTGCTTAGCACTTGTACAAACACAGAGAGAGACAATCCCTGCTTCACAAAATCAACCCCAGGAATAGTTTTGAAATCCTTAACCCCAGCTCACAGATCTCCTACTGAATCCATGTAGGTCACTTGCATCTTAACAGATAAAAAAATTCCTCTTTTTACGACTAAGCTTGGGGTCCTAAGAAATTTACGGAAGGATGCTGGATGCTACAAAGGACTTCAGAATGAGGAACACTCTTCAAAGTGATGCTGTAACCGAGTAGCTTGAGTCACACTTTCAGAAGGATATCATACCCAGATTTTTCAAATCTGGCTGCCAAATGTTAGACATACCTAAGCAGCTCATTAAACTGCCTCCTTTTCAGAAGTTTCTCTTGAAGAACACCGGCTCTCTGGAAAGATGGGTTATCTGTTTAAGGGCCTAAAAACGGATTTACAAGCCGAACTTTTAAGTTTAAATACGCTGACTTTTCTCACTAAAATTTTGCCTACTGTGCAGTTTTAGAGACATGTCAGTCCAGGGTTAAACTGAGAGACTGTCAAAGCAGGACTGTGTGTAATAACACCCAGAATCTCCATGCTCTGCCGCAAAACAATTTTAGTTGGGCACAAGATCCGGTGCTGGCACGCTCTGCTACCGAAGGCTTCCCAGATAACACCTCCACGGCAAAAACTTTTCCCGAGAAGAGGTGGAACGCGGGCCCCGCAGGGTGTCGCGGCCAAACGCGCCGCAGTTCGGCAGCCAGCTCTTGCCCGGAGGTAAGTAAAACTTTGCGTGAGGTGCCCGGATCAACTGCTCCATCCAAGCAGTCCCAGGCTGCAACACAATCCGCCGACACACACTGGGGCTCGGGGCGCTTTCGCGTGGTTTTACCCACGCCGGCGGCTGCCGCTCCCACGCGTGCTGCGCAGGGGTGCCGCTAACACGGGCGGTGAGGCAGAGCCAGCGGGGGCTGCCCGCTTCCCATCCTCTGCCAGACCTCTGTCCCGGGCAGGCGGGACCCAGTGCCCGCGGCCACGACGGGAGAGCGCACCCGCCCGCGCCCCTCTGCCCCCGCCTGAGAGCTTCTGGGGCCCCCTCGCAACCCAGCCGCTTTTCGGGCCCCGAGCCCCGCCGGCAGCCGCGCCGGCCCCGCACTCACCGTGCAGCAGCAGGGCTGGGAACAGGTACCGCATGAGGCTGCCCAACGGGGCGGACATCTCCTCGGCTCGCAGAGCTCCTTGCCCGCTCCTGCGCTCCGGCCGCCGCCACTCCCGCCGCGCCGCCCNCCGCGTCCCCACTCGTCTCCGCGGAGCGCGACGACGGCTCCTCTTCATATTTCCCCTTCCAGCAGGAGGAGGAGGAGTGGTCGGGAGGTGGGGACTCCTCCCGGGGCGGGGAGGGGGCGGCCCAGCCGCTGGGCTGGCGGCAGGGGCGGACAGCGCTCGCACGGCGGGGGAAGGGGCGCTCGGGACCAGCCGGGCGGATCCGCGGGGGCGGGACAGAGCGGACACCGCGCTGTGTGGGCACCGGGCATCCCGAGGCTTTGCCAGCGGGCGGTGGGTGGGATGTGCACGTGGCGGGCTGGAGATCGCGTGGGGGAGCGTGCGGGGGCGGTCCGTCCTCCCGCGGCTGCGGGCACGGAGGTGCCGGCTGGACTGCGGCTCCCGGGGCCGGAATCCCGCTTCCCTGGGGGTGCGAAGAGGGACTTCGCTGTCGCGACCGTAAACTGAAGAGAAAGAAAGTTGGTGTGCGTCATCTCCTCGAAAAGAAACCTTTGTGTGGTTACTACTTTCCGTGTAAATCCGTCATTTCACAAGCTAAAAATGCGTATGAAGGATGCTTTTGGTGCTGCACTCTCCTGCACGCATTCCCCCATGTCTGTTGTTGATTAGTTTTGCTTTTTTCTCTAGTCTTAGGCCCTGGTCATGCAAATACACATGGATTTAATGTACCTGTGAGTGACTCGTGCCTGAGTTTAACCACGGGACTTTTCATTTGTGATGTCTTCTGGATAGGGACATCATATTTTCCAGTTTGTGTTTGGTCTTGTGGGCTCAGCTGTAGGGCCTCATGGCGAAGAATGTGTAACAAATTGGAGGAAATGTTGAGAAAATCAACATAACTATGTTTTGAACAGCTTAACTGAGCTAAAGTGTTTACATGCTGCATGCTTAAAAAGAAATACAAACAATGTTGATTCCTTCCAAGTCCCTTGAGAGAAAGGAATAAACTTAATCTTCCTCGCTTATGTTGGGAGGAAACTGAGACAGAAGCATGTAAGTGGTGAGTCAGAGTTAGTGCTCCAGTGCCTTAGATTCCCAGGGTTACGCTTGCACCTTCACACAAATGTCTTTCCAGCCAGAAAGGATGGTTTCCAGAGCACTTGGTGGTGGTCTGTACAAGCCTGTAGTGATCGGATATCCTTTCAATGACCTGGATAGACATGGACAGAGAAAAGCAACATCCTTCGAGAAACAGGTGCCTATAAACATGATCAAGTAACACTGGGTAAGGCTGTAAAAAAGCTTTTACCCCACGCTGGTTGCTCATCGTCTTCTCCTGTAGTTGCCACAGAGGTGTTTGTCAGGCGAGCGTGTGAAGGGAGGTGATTCATGCTGTAGACACGGTGCATTTGGAAAAAGTGCTGTGCATCCAGATCAAAATTCTGATTTTGCCACTTGTAACAATCCTACAAGGGCAGAGACACCCAAGTAGTTTATCTGCAGGTTCAGTAAGTGAGTCAGATGCAGTGAGCAAGAAAAACAATATCCACTCAAAATACAGTACGAGCATCTGCATTTCTGAATCTTGAGGACCTGTGATGTACTTCAGGTCTGTGCGTGCCAGTTGCCTCTCCTAAGAGAAGTCCCTGTCGGGGTTATCAGTAACCTAACGCTGGGTGTCCAAATGGGTGTTAGAAGGAGAAGGGAAAGGCGGTGTGTGTGGGAAAGTGGGTTGCCCTGCTGTTGGCCATGAACACCAGGTTATTACTAAGGAGTCCTGCCTGGTGGAAGAAGCCAGGCTGGAGAGTCCCACGTGTTTGGCACGCACTTGGGTAATATGGCGTGTAGGAAGTCTCCTAATGTAACTCTCCTGCTATTTACCTGAATATAAAAGGCAGGCCAGTGTCACTGTGAGCAGTAGTGAAGGATTAGGAGTTTTGAATATAATTGTATAAAAGCAGCAACATCCAAAAGGAGAGGCTTCTTATAGGCACAATCTGTTTTATCAACCCCAGATTGAGCAACATAATCATCTGCAAAATGATGAGGCTGAGAATCGCCTGCAAAAAGTTATTTCTTCCAAAAGGCAGTTATCCCAGAAGGTCGTGGTTTCTCCCCTGGGAAGTGACAGCCCCCCATGGCAGCATTACAAACAGCTTTTCATAAGAGGAAAGGGCAATGCCTTTACTGCTCCATTGGACAACTTTGTAAATTAGGCTCTGCTTGTGATTTACTATCAGTGCAGCTTCAGATGTGGTAATGAAATAAAATGAAATCAATACCCAGTGGGTTCAGATATGGGAGAACTTGCAAAAAACAGCACAAACTATACTTTGTTTGTTCTTGTCTTTTTTTTTTTAATTTTTGTCATTTTAAGTCTTGTGTGTTTTATCAACCTGATGCATGTTATTTTTTTTAAATATACCCAGTCCTACTTGTTTCATTACTGTGTCCCTCTTCAAAATGTGCAGTAATGGGAAGCAGTGACAAATAACAGCTCTCTGCGCTTTGATCTAGGCAGCATGTCACATCAGTACTCATTAAAAATAGCATTAACCAATCCAACCATGACTTTCTGAACTGGAGTTCCTGGGGTGTATACCTAATTTAGCTATAATGTAATATCATTCACAAAGGCATCTCTCATGCATATTCTCAAAAATACCATAGAGGTCAAAGCATTTCAAAAAGGAAGTCGTCAGCAAAAGTTTGCTCAGAAAGGAGCTGTTTTGAAACAAAAAAACCGAACCCCAAACCTGGTGGGAAATGTACTTTGTGGCTGAGGCCCTCTGCAAAAAGTATTAAAATAGGAGGAAAACTAACTTGTTGGACTTGTTGTGTGACACTTCAAAGATCTAGGCATATCAGCACAGCACTTGTCTAGGTAAAGTGCCGACTGGTTGGCTGCCTGCCAATGCCAATCTGGTGGTGAAAGATACTTAAAAGAGGGAGAGGATGGGAAAGAATGGAGGCAGCGAGTGTGTGGGACACTTTATGCTATGGAGAAGAATAGGATGGGGCAGCACAGCTAGGATTTGCTAATGGCTATATTATGTTTTTAAAAAGAAGGGACGTAAAGATTTATTGGAAAGGATTGGAGTGACTAATTTGCAAAGAATCAAGCATCTGTCAGATTTTTGTTTGTGAATTGTCCACGCCAAATTAATCAAAATAAGTAGAGAGAAGTTTTTCTACACATCCAGCTTGAGTTAGAATCCACAAGATGAGCTTGGAGCCTGTTTGATACAGAGAAATGTTCACTACATGGCTTCTTATTTTGGCTTCAGCTGCTTGAGGGAGAAGTTAATCTGTTTGACGATGTAAAAGAAATGGCAATTGGTTTGTTTCTCCTTTCAATCTGGACTGAAAGCACCATGGTTTATGGGGTATAGCAGTAATGGGGTTTATCCATTCCTTCCTCTATTGGTTTTATATGTCTAGAATAAGGTGTTTAACCCACTGATTTTTTTTTCTTCTTCTTTGTTAACAGAGTAATTGAAAGAACCTCTGGCAATATTTTCTAAATGTTTGGCTCCCAAATTGTGCAGACTAATTCACCTTTCCCTACTAGAGATTAATCTTCCCTACTAGAGATTTAATCTTCAGTGCAGCTACTGAAGCCAGTGGAATTTTATGATTGTTTTAAGGGATGCTGAATCTGGGTTTAGTTTAGTCAAACATGTACCTGTGGTAATGGTGTCCTGGAAACTAAAGCTCTGAGGTGGTGCAGATTACCACAGAAGTCTATCCTTTATTGCTCTTCCTTGTTTAGGTAGATAACTAGTCTGAGAAGTATGTTTTGGAAATTAATTTATTTTAGTCATCAAAGACACAATGCACATTTTGAAGTCCTGTTACCTGGTCACAAACATAGAAAATATAGACCAAGCATAGTAAAATGAAGTTATTGTGGCCATTGTTGATAGGCTCTTTTCTCTCTCTTTTTTTTCAGGTACACAAAGAGATGTGCATGCACATAAAAACAGAGTCCATCTGCTAGAATAGACTTGCTGGTTTCACAAAAATGAGGTTGGTTACCTGAATAAGGTTTTTTTTAGTTTTTCTGGAATGGTTTAAGAAGTAGGTGGAAATAAAGGTATAAAATGACATAAGAGTAGACCCTGCAGAGCTTGGGCCTTCGCAGACAAAAAAAAAATTGAAGAAAGAGGTAAAGAGCTCAAACATAGCCAATGGCTCTTCATAAAATAAGCTCTCTCCTTCTTGTTTCCCCACTTGCTTCTGGCATTTAAAATGTGGTTGTGATTTGATTATTCAGAGGCAAAGAGGAACTTGTCTGTGTAGAATCACTTTACTACAGCCATGAATTTCATGGTGCTGTTGCTGCAACCAGAGCTTGAGGGCCAGGTCCAGCTCCCAGTGAGCTTGGCTGGGGTCTTGCCATTGACCAGAGCGAGGGATGGATCAGGCCTTGTGTGAGGCTGTTGGAAACACCAGCTGGAACAGCTAGTGCTCATATGTTGATGACATTCATCTGGAAGCACAGAAAATAGGGGCCAAAGGTATTTCTTCACCCCGCATATGGGCAGCCATCCTAACCCTCTGCAGCACTGCCATCCATTCATGGCACTCAAATACCATGACAATGGGTGTGGTAAAAATGTCTTCATAAATGTTGTTTAAACCTTCTGTTGTTTGCACAGTGGCTTTGTGATATTGTGACTTAAGAGTACCATCTCAACCAGCTAAACCAGCAGATTGAAAATTTGTTGCAATCTGAACAAAAAATGCCCTTCTTATATCTTCTTGCTCTGAAGTGCCGTGCAACTGGTCAGAGAAATAATGATTTTGATTGCTGAAGACAAAAGAAAACTTCTGGAAAAATGTAAATGCATGTACAGTGTTGTTCACCATTGCTTACAATTTGTCAGGCTGAAATTGAACTTTGATTTTGATTAATTTCTTGGAGAAAATGGAAGTTCTGGCAATTATTTATAAACTATTTAGAGAAGCAGATTTCATTTCCAAACTGAAAAATGGAGTAATGTGATCCACCAAGCTTGTGTTTAAGAGTCTCAAGTAGCATCTAATGCACCTGGGAGCTACTTTCTTAGTTTTTATTCTTCTTGTAGCCCTTTTGGGGCCAATGATTCTCCAGGTTAATAACATCCTTTGGGAAATGGGATTTTCATCCCTTACAGAGCACTGCCCGTGGTCTTCATTTCACTTGGCAGACTTTTGCAGCAGAGGATGGACAACGAGTAGGAAACTGAACCTGTTCCAGGCAGCCCTGTTAAAAATAGAGCTGTGCCCTAGCGAGGCGAGGAGGAAGCCCTCCTGCACTTCTGACCACATCTGAGCCGAGTGGCCAGCTGGACTGGGTGGAACTTGAGTGTTGCCTGGAGGGAGCAAGTGGGAAATTTTCTTTCACGGTTTTGTTCAGTGTTTGTATTTGGTGATGAGTCTTTTGCAATGTGCCTTAGATACACAAATGGCCAAACAGAAATTGAAAGTATGACCCTGCTTTACAGTTTCCCTGGGTTTTTGTAGTAGTCCTTTGGTCGGCTTATATCCAGTCTCATTCTTGTGCTAAGGCTGGTTATTTCTCAGTGCGATATTACCGCAGCTATTTTCAATCTTGATCTTGAATCACAGGTGTGACAGTCCTGGTGTTCTGCAGATATCTCAAACATACCCACACTGCAGGCAGTTTTTCTTTGTTCATTACAAAGCTGACTTTTGTTCAAAGCATTCACTGAATTTTAGACTCAGGCTCTCAAAACCACTCATTTGTTCAAGCACAAGTGCATTTTATCAAAGCTGGGCTAACCAACACTTTCAGCAGTGACATACTGAAGGTGTCGGCATGGCCACCAAGGGCACAGTTGACTCCAAAAAACTGTAGAAGCATTTGTTTTCTTAAGTAGTTTGCAAATAAGGAGGAGGAAAAAAGTAAGCAACAACAATTCTTGGAGAGTTATGATTTCTAGTCTTGGCAGCTGGTTTGGAACAGAGGCCTGGGGCAAGCCTCTGCTCTGGTTTGATCTGCAAAGCCAGTGCAAGCCACTTGGTTTCTCAGGGCCTCAGTTTCTCTAACAGTGGGAAACAAGAACTAACCTGTGGATAACGTCATGAACTAAAAGAAATGTTTGTACAGTAAGAACTATGACTTAGAGTGGGAGTTCACACACAGAGAGAATGGCATTAATATGGCTTTCAATAAGAAATATCACAGAGTGGTTGAGGTTGGAAAGGACCTCTACAGTTCAACTGGTCCAGCTTCTCTGCTCAAGCAGAGCCAGTTGCCCAAGACTGTGTCCAGATGGCTTTCGAATACCTCCAGTGTGGGAGACTCCATAACCTATACAGGACAGCCTGTATATACATTGTCTCAGGATACTTCCAATCAACTGCAGTGTTTTGAATTCCTTCCATCATTTCCATCTATTTACCAATGTAAAATGTGTGTTATATGCATATATTTGTATGGGTGATGTGTGTACATATACAGTATGTATATATTATAAAATATGTGTATTTTCTATATGCATAAAGTCTTTAAAACATCTGGATAGTGCATTACCCATGCATATGTGCCTCAAGTCCATATGCAGCCAGCCAGCTTGCTGACTGCCTGAATTAAACTGCAGCCTTCCCAGACAATTCTGTCTGCAGCTGGAAAGTGTACTATGGGTTACCTAAAAGCTGCCAGGTTCTGTAGGAAAACTCTTTATCTGCTAAGAAAATATTACCAGCATCTTCTTGGACAGAAGCTCCAAGTTTCTCAGAGCAGTGGCTAAATTACAGTTTTAGGTAATAAAAGGAGAAGGGAAGAAGGAAAGGAAAGACACTAACCAGATGAATTCTGGCTGATTTCTTTCCTCTTCTGGGTCTGTGCTTGGTACAAGAAGTAGGATTATAACAGCCAGGGTTTTGTAAGACAGGTCTGTGTTTTCTGTGGCTGATGCTATTTAGGGTCTAGAAAATAGCTAGCAAGTAACTGCTCAGAGTAGCAGAGGGCTGCTCTGTTCTCTTTTGTGTCTTTGCCTGTCACAGACAACTGTGCCAAGCAGTTGCCTGGTCTCTGTGTCCAGAGGATCACAGAATCACGGAATCAGTTATGTTGGAAAAGACCTCTGGGATCATTGAGTCCAACCTGTGACCCATCACTACCTTGTCAATTAGACCATGGCACTGAATGCCGTGTCCAGATGTTCCTTGAATACTTCCAGGGACAGTGACTCCACCGCCCCCTGTTCCAGTGCTTAACAACCTTCTCCATGAGGAAGTTCTTCCTGATGTCCCACCTGAAGCTTTCCTCGTGCAGGATGTGGGTGCGTATGTCTTCTCATCCTGTCACTGGTTGCCTGGGAGAAGAGGCTGAACCCCACCTGGCTACAACCTCCTTTCAGATAGCTGTAGAGAAAGATGTGATCTTCCCTGAGCCTTCTCTTCTGCTGGCTCAAGAACCTCAGCTCTCTCAGTCGCTTCTTGTGGGACTTGCTCTCCAGACCTGTCACCGTCTTCTCTGGACGTGCACCAGCACCTCAATGTCTTTCTTGTATTGAGGGATCTGGAACTGGACGCAGGACTTGAGGTGTGGCCTCACCTGTGCGGAGTACAAGAGGACAATCACTGCCCTGGTCATACCTCCTCCCTCCTCTCCTAACTTTTATGTTTGGACAAAGTTGCAATTAACTTGTGGCAGACAGCACTCAAAGGTACTTTTCTTCCTGCAATGGAAGGAATAACAGCAGGGCAGAAGCCCTTTATCTCTATGCCATCCACTATTTGTGGTCCTAGGAGCTCCAGCACCAGTTTCCCAGCCCTCCTTTCAGCCCCTTCCCTTTGCACTGCTTCCTGGCCTTGCACCAGCAGGGATCACAGACCTGTAGAGAGTTGTAAAACACACCTGGCAATAGAGACATACTCACACCTGCATAGCCCCGTGTGGTATGGGGCTGCACGTGTGGGGTGCTCCAGGAGGGAAACAGAGAGCCAAGATGTGGACCATGGAGTAGGTAGCCAAGGTGTGCTGACCCTTGCATTGCTGTTTCTCTGTCGGACACATGCATGCACGAATAAACACTCCATGTGCAGGTGACGTGTGGAACTGTTTTTCCCATTGGAATAATCGCGGCTACTCGAATTATAACCACACGTGTGTGCGACTTACTCCTGACAGATAATTCAGTGATTGTAAAGCTATCAAGTTACTAAAAATATCCCCTTCAGCCTGCTCTTTAATTACTGAACTGTTTCCCATCACATTACAGGAAGAAAAAGTACATTTGGTAGTAATTGTCTGACGTGAGGGAGTCTACACACAGAGTTCTCTGCTCATCATGCAAGTGTGGTAAACTCCCTGAGATATTTATGAAAGAGACTTTTACAGAGGTTGCCTCCATTGTGAATCAAGGGGCAGACAGCTGCTGCTGCTGCTTTCACTTTGGTCTCTCCCAGATCTAGAGGAAGCTGATGTGGTCAAAGTGAGCAGTTGGCGAGTCTGCATTGATGCATGTCCTGGGAGTAGAATTTTCTTCTGAGCATTGTTGTGTGTGAAATGGGAGCAAGCTGCCTGTGATGAATGGAACTGCTTGGAAGGAAGAGGAAGGGGTCAAGTTCATATCCATATATGTCTTGTGGATTTTCATTCTTCCATAGGCGGCACAGAGAGGCACAAGCAGTGAATGGGAGCTGACATTTCACTTACGAAGTGTAAAACAAAATGTCTTGCTCTAGCTACTGTCTATTTTTAAAATTGTATATTATGAATATAGACAATAACATGGCTACTGTTTTCTGGCAATGCCACAGGGTCCACATTCCTATGGGCTAACACCTCCGAGGAATATGGGAGGAAGGGGAGAGGAGTACAGATGCTTGGATGTAAAGGGCCCTCTGCAATGTGCTCCACAAGTCTCAGGCTCCCTCTCACTTCAGCGTTAAGACTGGGAAACCAAGAACTCGAAAGAAGTGATTTTGATTGCTCACATGCTTTCTTTCATGGTCAGCCATTACCAAACTGTTGTTACTCATCTCGTTACTGTCTGACATGAGTCTGTAGCTATTTATGAATTTTCCAAGCCTTATTTGACGTGCTTATGCTTGGTTTTGGGCATGTTAACAGTACAGAAGCTTGCTCTGAAGAGCTGCGCATTCCTTATTCACTGGCGAAATGCCCTAGATATAAGCACTGGGAATGCTTCCTAGTGTGATAAGCAGGATAGCTCATATCCCGGGAACAAAGAGATGCATGTCAGTCCTCAAATAAAGGATGGCAACTAGCCTACATTTTGCCAACCCCAATGACCCTTCCAACCTTACCCATTCTATGATTCCATGATTCTTTGATGATGACAATATTTATCCTTTTACTTTTTTTTTTTCAATTCCCAACAAACCTCTATCACCAAGTACCAGGTTGTGCCAGGTTTTGTCCAAGTTTATACAGTTCTGAAGTTTTCTACTGCAGTCAGTGGGAGTTTAGCGTCTGATTTCAACAGAAGTGGGGTAGGTTGTAGGGCTAGTGACAAACCCTTTATAGTTCAGTCTGAAAGCAAGTGCGAACAACTAAAAGAAATCTCTTAATAATTTGCATGTTGAAACTTACATTGCATAAATGTGCCATTAATATCATTAATATCTTCCTGGAGATAAGATGCACTGAACTTCTTTGAAGATGAATTGCTCAACTCACCCCTGGCATGACTTCAGTGGAATCTCACCCACTTCTGACAGTGATTGATTTCGTCTGGAGCACTTTCCTCTGGGAGTCCAAGATGTCTATCTTTCCAAATCCGTACAACCTAACATCAGAGAACTCAGAAGCAGGACTCTCAAGTTCCAGTACTAGCTCACCCATGAACTAGCATTATGCTGGTTATCTTGTTTAATTTCTGTGGGCCTTGCCTTAATCATAGATCTCACAGGCATACTTATTTCTTGCAAAACTTATCAGAATCTCACTTTGAAAGATGTACTCATGAAAAATTTAAATATCTACAAATTAAATGCTTCTAAAATAATTTGCAAGCAGAGAAGAAGATTCATTCCCACAAAAAGGAAAGGAGGAGATGTTCCCTGAGGCTGTTGTATAAGTTTTTGGTCGTGTTTAATATGGTAGAATAGCAAAGCAATATTCTTAGGGTGTTTGTTTGCAAGAGGAAGGAGGCCCTGTCCTCAGCTTTCTCTGTTGTTTTATTGGTGTTTCTCTGTGTATACGAAAGTTAAAAGCGTTACTTCTGTAGAAGGAAAAGTGGCAACAGTCCAGGCTTGAGCATGAGTTGTGATGGGCTGCATTTAAAATTTGTCACATTTGACATGGAACAAAAAATTCTCTAGGCGAAGGTTAGTTTTAGAAAACAATGCCGACGTTGTAATCCTTTATGTTAAGTGAACAGCTGGGTTTCTTTAACCCACTTTTATGCCTCCTTGATGTTGGCTCAGATCTGTTTTGGGTCTGAAGTGGCTTTAAATGTTTTAATGTTTTGGAGGCTTTGCATCTTGCCTCTGAGAAGGTATGGATGAGAGTGGGAATGGGCACATTTCCATAGTCTAGGTGTCAAGGAAATGTGCCTGTATTGCAGCAGTGCAACATGGACTTTAAGAGTGGAGTCTTTTGCTTTTGTGCCTCCTCTCTTTTCTCACCTTGACTTTATGTTGTAGGTACTCGGGCTCCTTTTTCTCTCTGTGATGGTAACACCAAGGGACCTGTGGTCTAACCTGACCTCTTCCTTAACAAAGGGGCTTTAATTAATAGTGCAGTCACTTGTTGCTGAAGTTGAAGGAACCATGATTTATCTAGATAGTCTCAGACACTTAGACACAGCAAAGACAATTCAATACATCCTAAGGCAAAAAAATATTTTATTATAACGATAGAGGGAGTGGCACCTCAGAGATGTGGTGGCATTTAACACTTAGAGGGATCTGTTAACAAGAAAAGTTTTATAAGCTGTTTGTAAAGAAATATTTATCTGCTAGTGAAAGACACAATAAATTGTGGCAGCTGAAGAAACACTAGGTAGAATGGGGTACAGTTTGTCATACAAACTACACTGTATTCTGTTACTATTTCTCTTCTGCATGTGAATATTAGTGTTAAAATACTTAAAGTATATCTTAAGGTCTACTCAGATATATACATACATACAAACACACACACATATATATATATTCGTATCTATGCCAAATCTTTTTATGTCTGAACTATAGATTGTGTCACAAGATTAAACAGCTTGGTTTTGTAAAACTAAAATAAACCATCTGTTCGGAAAGGCCCTGGCATTGTAAGAAATTTTTTGCAGGCTGGATCTGCATTCAATGAACATTAACCCACATAAGTTTTTATAATTATTTCAACTCAAATAATCTTATCACATACATTCAGAAACTAAAACTAAAGGATCTGTTGAACTTAAGCAAAGGCTTCTCCTGAACTGCAGTTGTTAAGTTTGTGTAGCTTTCTCTAGGGTGGTCTGTCATTTTCACTCGCTTCTAATTTTCTGGGCTGCTTTAGTCAGCTCCCTACTTTAAGGTGAAATACGTTTTTCAATGATTTAAGCAAGAAATTATTAGTTTTTCACCACTTCTGTGAAATGCAATAGAAAAATTTTGCCTTACTTACCACAAAATCCTGCCTGTGCATCTAGTGAAGAGGTCTGGGGATAAAACAGGGGACCTGGGGATCATAGCCCTTCTTATACAACAAAACCAAGCATCTTTAAGAAATATTTATTAAGCATACAGAAAAATGTGACACCATCTGAGGAATAAAAATTAGTGAGCGTTTAAAAAATAATCTTCATTATTTATCCCAGGTCTTACAATCAGGTCTTGGTACCCAGCTTTCTGGGATGCTCAGCTCTACAAGACATCCTTACTTCTCAGACTGAAATGATTTCACATTCTGTTCTGTTCTGTTCCCTGGTGAGCAGAGGATATATTTACCCATCTGGGACAATCCCTTTATGATCTACTAGGGAAAAACACTTTGTAATTGCCATGCTTTCTTACTGCTGTTGATACAGATTGGCTGCCTGATGTACTGCTCAGCAGCAATGGAACAGCACAGCAGGTGGAGGCCTGCTTCTCCTCTGGAAATCAGATCACTTCATGTTACACCATAATTTCTCAGTCCTTTCTGTATTCCCCTCAGATAAGATAGCTCAGATTTGAATGTTTGCTCTGAGAGCAGGGCAAGGACAAAGAAAACTGTTGTCTTTTCATCAACATACCACAATCTGTGTCAGAGCAAAGAAATGTGGGCTCTGAAAAGGAAAGTTTTTTGCTTTATCTGCCTGAGTAGAAATGAAAGCAGAAAAATAGCAAATTGCAGTTGTGAAAAATTTCAGTTTTCCAGCTATAATTGTCCCTCAGTGAAATGCACAAACTGGGAAGCGTGAGTGATCCGGTTGTGTGGGCGTTTCAGCGTGGAGCAGGCTGGGTGTCAATGCCGTGTGCATTTGCCTTTTGCAAACAGGCTCAGTGAGGCGGAGTGGCTCTTGCAGCCATTCCCACTTTGTATGACTCCTTTTGCATGGTTTGTTGCACCCTACCTGGGGGCATTGGAAAGATCATAATTTATAAGCACCTCCGAGCCCTTAGTGATCTCCTGTGATTCTAGGAGTAAGGCTATTCAGTCTTCCACACAAGGCTGTGGATGCAATTATGTTGGACCAGGTCCTGGGACCTTTTAGATGTACAAATAGAGAGGAAATAAACATGAATAGAAGCTTTTAGAAGAGCAGAGGTCTAAATGTGCACCATATTGGTCTACACATGCAGGTAGGGGTACTTTAACATCATTATGCATCCAAATAATTGCACTAGGCTTCCAATGCTTGCCCCCCTATCCCTATTCTCGTGTTCTCTCAACCACACAGACTAAACAATCAAAGTACAGAATTGCTGTTTTTCAGTTTTAGGCCCCCTTCTTTCCCATATGCTTTGTGTTTTGGTTAGGCGACTGGCTAAGACTTTAGAGGCTGCTTATTAGTATCCATGTGGATGTAATTTAACTGTCTTTTATTCCAGTTGTGCTTTTATTTGAAATTTGAAAAGATAGTGGTACAATACTAAAAAGAAACAAAGAAAAAGAATTTAACATGTGATCCCTTTCAGAAAAGACAAATTATGCTATGAAATGGTTGACCACTGTGCAAAATAAATCAGGCTATTAAAGAATAAGAACTGAAAAAGAGAACCAGTGAATAAGTATTAGTGTCCAACAAATACTAACCTACAGACTAGGCACCACAGACAAAGTTTAGGCTCCATTCTTGCATATTCTTATGCTCCTGAATAATCTAATAATATTTATGGGAATTGCCTATACCTGTGTTTAGAGGATATGGTTCTGTGTGAACAACTCTGCTACTTGGAATAAAATGATGTATCCATTTCACTGTTAGAGCTGTAGGTAAGTGGCACTAAAGCACTGAATTAAATTCAATCAGATTAAAATGTTCTCGTAATAACCTTAAGGAGTAGGTAAGCCTTATCATGTACATTCAGGAAAAGATGAGGCACACCATAAATTTTCATGCACGTACTCTGTAGGCCAGGCAGCTAAATTAATTTTGAGTGAGGTCTGTTGCCTGTCTTTGTTAAGTGTATTGGATCCAACAGTGGGGCACACGTGCTTTTAATGCGGAATGAAGCAAGATCCCATATCCACATAGTTTGTTTCTGATGAAATCTCATCTTATACATTTGTAAACATTGCTATTTCCCTCCTGGAAGCTCCTAACATTGTGCATAATTTCATCAATTTCTCGCGTAACCATTTCTGACACAGCACGTACTTGGGCACGCAGCACATGCACACGTAGCGTTTAGCGAGGCCAGCATCAGCTGTGCTCTCATGAAAGGATGGATTTGTTCTTGCTGTTAGGGATTTTGGGCTGTGGAGTGGTCAGCATACGTGGAAGGGGCAGAGTTGTGTCTGTTGGTGGGATATAGCCAGTCCCCTCAGGGCACCCTCCTGGTGCTGCCTGTTCCTCCTCTGTGGCTGCTGGCACCTCCAGGGCCAGGATTACCCTGCCCTCGTGGTGGGAGCTGGGCAGTTCAGTCCAGCCTTCCTGGAGATGAGGTTGGTAATTTAACAAACAGGTTCTGAGAGAACTGAGCTGGATTTCTTGGTTTTGGATGCTTGTTTCCATCTGGGAGAGCAGTTGCTTCTTCTGGCCAGCACAAGCTGCTCTCTGGTTACCTGGTGATCCTGACCAGGGAACTGATCTGCTGGAAAAATAAGCACTCCTCAGCCCAGCCACTTTTTAGCATGAGGAGATCATGCCTACACCAGTGTAGTGGTAGGAAGGACTGGCCAAGGATTAGGTGGTGTCCCAAGGGACATACTCCTTGGGAAGAAAGAAGAGAGATGCCAAGCACCATGAGTCTTGGAGTGGAGGGAGTTCCAGGTGAAATGGACTTACAGTGCATCATGTCAGTTGTATTTTAAACAATTTTTGATTGACACCTTTGTTGTCTCATAGGTTTGCTAGGGTTGAGTACAGAAAGGTAAAAATATTGATTGTATTTTTCATCTTTTTTATGACATTTTTCTTTTCAGTGTGAAGAAAAACATAAATAAAGATAACAAAGAGAAGATCAGGACTTTTCTTGTGCTTTTGAAGTAGCAAATGTCAAAGCTTTTAAAATGGAAAAAAAAAAAAAAGGAATCAGTTGGGATTGTTTAAAACACACAAACATCAAAACTCTGTGTTTACAAAAATCACATTTTTTTGATAGAAGAAAACCCTATTTAATTGAAAAAATGCCTGCCATCACGTTGACTGAATTATACAATGCTTTGGTGACAGTTGCAGAAATGAAACCAATAAAATTTAGTTCTTCATGTCAAGCAGGCCACATTGTCCCACACTTTTCCAAGCAGAGCTAATTTTTAGTGCAGGATGTCTCACTAGCATGAAAGGCCTATTTTGAGAGCCTTCTGAAAAGCTGACATTTGGAATGAGTCCAGGATAAGTGTTACTGACCCTTTTAAGGCTGAATATTTATTAAGTAAGCCCAGAGGATTTTTAGCTTGACCCTGTCAAATTTAGCAACAAGGATTTTTGCTGGATGTTCTGTTGTTGCTGCATTGGTGTTTTTGCTTTCAGTGTGTATAAATAAATTTAAAAGTATCTTTTTTGAACAAATGCTGGAATGTTTACCTGTAAGTAAACAAGACAAAATATTCACAAGCCCTGAATTTTTAATCACAGTTGGACAAGCTTGAAAATACCACAGTTCATCTTGACAATCAAGTATATTTACCTGTTTCCTCCATAATATCTGAAGCTTTCTCTGAAATAAATTTTTTTAATGTCTTTTCTTTGCCTTGGAGGATGAGATAATCCAATGTTGCTATTGAAATATCATATAGGCATTTATAATGTATATCAGTAAAGCAGGATTATTTTATGGCTTTTTTTGTTTGTTTGCTTGTTTCAGTTTTTTGTGTTGTTTATTTGTTTGGGGATTTGTTTTGTTTTGGTTTTTAAATTATTTTGCTTTGGCTTTAAGTTTACAGATTGGGTTCAGACCAACCTATCCCTTACTCATTCTTCTCTGACAAGTCATGCTGATTAAGTGCCCAAAGCATGGGGCATCAGGTGTTCTGTGGATTAATTTATCAATTTTCTTTACATCTTCTGTACTTCACAATGTAAATGCCAAAGTCTGTTTGTCTTCCAGCTTGTGCAGCTCCCTTTGACTTCAATACAGTTGTGGTTCCTTATCAATTGCTAGGATGTTCCTCAGATGACTCCAGAGAAGGTTTATCTTCAGAAAGGTCTTCTTCTGTGGCGAAGAGGAAAGATTGAGATGTTGCAAGCAGGGTGCTGAAAGCAAGCTGTTTTTCTCACGAGAAGAGGGTTGGCAGGTAACTGGGATGTGAGATGGCTTAGGTACTAACAAAAATCTGTCACTAGAAGTGGTTTTCAGCATCAGAGATACAAAATAGGAGTGTAGGAATGGCAGTGCCGATCAGATCAGACACCCATCTAACCTAAGGTCCTCTCTCTGGTGTTGGTGAGCCATGGATGGCCAGGTAAAATAAGAATAGGGCTTAGTGAGCAGTACTTGCCTGGTGTGCTCTCCTGCCAGCCAGCAATTTAGGGCTCAGCCTCCCCTGAGCTGGAAGTTGCATCTGTAAAATGCAGCAGTCCCCTGCAAACCTTTGTTCCATGAATTTGTCTGGCCGCTTTTTGAAACTGCTGGTATCCAGAGCATCCTGAGGCAGAGTGCTCCAGAGCTTAATAACACGTTGTGTGAAGAGCCTCTGCCTTTCCTTTGTTTTCCACCTGCTACCTTCTCTCTTCACGCTGTGCCCTGGTTCCTGCCCTGAGGGGACAGTGCTCCCATTGTTCCCAGTTTGCTCCCCCCGTGACACATGTGTGTGATTTATGGACCTCTGTCCTACTCCCACTCAGTCATTTCATTTCCAGTCTATTCTGTTTAGTGATTCCTGGTGGGGAAGCTGATCCACACCTTTGATCATCTTTGTGACCTTTTCCTGAACCTTCCCCAGCTCAGATATATCCTTTTTGGCGTCAGAGGAACAAAACTGCACAGAGTATTCAAGGTGCAGTCACATGAGAAATAACACAGTGAAATAATAACAACTTTTCGGTCTTTTCTTTCAAAACCCCACTGTTTTATTTTCCTTACTGATGGCTTCTTGCTACAAAACCTGTATTTATGTGACAATATCCATGTAAAGGATTGTACTCTAGAGGGATAATTGTCTTAGAGACCATCATTTTATATCAGTCTGGAGAGCTAGACTAGACCAGCCTGGACGAACCACAGCAATAAAAAAATAATAAAAAGGATTTCTTTAAGGATAAATAGGACAGGATGATTTTTTTAAAAATGCAGAATGAAAATAAACTCTTTTAGTGCAATTCACCAAAATTTTACTTTCACACTTTTTTCAAAAAGTTTTATTTGAAAGTTTTCTTTATTTGTCTTTCTTTTTTTTTTTTGTAAAGAAGTATTATAGTGGTTTAGAGATGATTCAGAAAGTTTCAGGCCAGGAACCTTACATTCAAGCCTTGCAAAAGGCTTTGAACTACTGAAATAAAATTAATCTGGAAGATAATAATGAGTGTTTGTAGTGGAGATTGTGCTGGGCAAATCCTTGGACTTCTTTGGCTATGTCAATGAAGTGGTCAGCGGATAAATTAAAATGAGTTAATAAAATTTATTTAGACTTTGAAAGACCTTTGACAGCAGCTATTAAAAAATTAAGTAGTCACTGCTGTTGTTATTAACTGAAAAAGCAGGAAGAAATCAATTTCTATCAGTGATCAGTTTTCATTATTACAAAATCCTAAGAGCAGGGTCTGACAAGTTTCTGTATTACGGCCAATGTTTCGTGTATACAATAATAACTTGGAAAGGATGGTGAGCCCAGAGGCAGTAAGTCAGCAGATGGCCCCCAAATAATTTAGACTAGTCAAGATGAAAGATGTAGATAGGAAGACAAAAACTGGGAAAAATTTGGTGAAGTTTAAGAAATCTAGATAAATGAACTCATAGCAAATGAAGTTCAGTATGGCTAAATGCAATTTATAAATGCAGTATTAGTTATAAAAACAGTGGAAAAATACAGTGCAAATGTACAGAAGTGCTCTGTACGCTGTAGACAGTCCTGTGTTACAGCAACTCAAGAAAACATTGAAAAATATCTGCTCAGCACGTAGCTACTAAGCTGCTACAAGTAGCATATGCAGTAGGGAAAATCCTACCCAAAGAAGAAATAGAAACTATTCATGTAGTCAAATCACTCCTTTTACATTTAAGAAGTCTCTGAACCACATGGGTTTGGAAGACAAAACATTCATACAGAACATAATTTTGAAGATGTTACTTTGCTTTGCATAATTATAGTCTTGGTAACTAGCTAGAAAAGTGTTCTGACTGGTGAAACTCCTGACTTTGACTAAATTAGGTTAATTATCATTATAAGTTGTTTGAAGATTATAAAGATAACTATCTTTTGGTGTACCAATGCTACCTGTAAGTTTGAGAAAGTTCTCACATCACAGGCTTAATTTACTTAAGACTTGTGGAATTGTGGAATTGTTTCTCTTTTGTGACTGACCTGTGTAGTAATATAATCCTGTTGATTGTCAAGTTAGGGGATAAAGGCCATTTAAAATTTGTTTCTCCCTAATATGCAGTGTTGTGCATTTCTGCCTTGTGCAAGCATTTGAACTAGTAAAACCCAATATCATAAATATCCAGAAAAAGCAAACATAAAGGAGGAAAAAACAGCTGGGAAACATTTGTTTAGAAAGTTGATCAAATATTTGCACACTTTTTTTCTTCTCCCCAGTATTCACTTTCCCGTGTAGGCACAGAGGTAGTTTTACTTCTTTATGTAGGCAATATTTTTCATGCAGATAATTCAACCAGTTTTGCAAACAACAAGCAACACATAAACTTCAATTATGTTGGTGTGAGCTGAACTGCACTTGCCTGTGGTGTGAGGTAGGCACAGCATATCAATTAGAAGCCACCTCCCCTAGTTTTGATAGTGTGCCAATATTGTATGAAAGAGCAAAATAAATGGCAAAAAGGGAATTTGACCAGCAGACTTGAATCAACACTTTCATTGCAATGAAGACCCATCCTAGATCTTTCAGTGGCTGCAACTGGCGAGGTGCAGTGCTTCAGCCAGACCCTCTGAGTGATTCACTGGTCAGGGGGGGATTGCAGCACTCGGAGCAGAAGTTTGTTAGAAGTCCTCTGGTATCTTACAGACTCCTTCCAGCTTTTTGTGATGTCAAAGGAGGTACGTAAGGCATCAGAGAGTAGTCACTGTGGATTGTACACGGGGCACTCAGTGAATTGCTGCCTGTCTCATCTTTCTGTTTCTTTCTTCTGCTCAGGTAGATTTGCTGCAGCTTGAATCAAATGGATTCCATTTGTCAGTTTTTGGGGTTGATGCAGTATCTTGCCTTACATCTTGATTGACTTTTCACTCTGTGCTTTTTGCTCTGCAGCTGCTTACAATTCTTTACTGTAAGTTGTCACAGATGCAGACTTTGACTCACATGCTTGCAAAGTGAATCAGTGGCAACATCTGTTCCCCCAGAGGGATGGGTGCACCAGCCTCGAACCACCCACAGCGGCAGTGCCTATGGAAGCTGGTATTTCCTGGCTTGCATTCTGGCAGGCATGTTCATTAAGGGGGGAAAAGAAAATCAATCCACGCTACTGTGCTTTTGTGCATAGGTGTGAAGATCTCCCCCGTGTTCAGAAAAACAGAGTCAGGGAGAGGGAGTCATGTGGCATTACTACTAACAGGCATCTGAAATTTTCAGTTGAATCCAAGATTCCCTATATGGTTATTGCAGTCAGAGATGGCATTTTTAATGTGTGGCAGATGTACCAACACACTGTAAGAAAATACTTGTTATTAAAAGAAAAACATTTTGTAGGATACATTTTACCCTCTGTTGCTTTAGTGGACCTGCATGCGTGTACCTTAAGCTGGCCTGTGTGAATCTTCCATGGAGGACTGAATGTGGATCCTTGTGGGTTTCTACCAATCTGCAGAGACATCTGCAGTCTGACAAATGAAACATTTTGGGCAGTTCAGAAGAGGAGATACCAAGAAGAGGAGAGCATATATGAGGCTGATTAGGCATCAGTTTCAGTCCTAAATCATGACCTGGGTCTGTAGTTCTTCTGTGATTAGATGCATATTCTTCTTTAAAGACCACCTTTGAGAAAGTTCATGTGATTGAAAACTCTCAAACTTCAGTGGTAAAATGGGAGAAAGCCAGGGATGAATGGTCACAGAGTCAGGAGCTGAGGCATTGTTTTATGAGGAAGGATTAAAATGAAGGGAGGTTTACCAAGATGGCTTAGTTTCCCCTTCCCTCTAATAGTAACACAAAGAACACTGCAAATTGTGGGTGAAGTGATTGTGAAAGAGTCATGGCAAGGTGTGGTTTCACATCCTCTTTATGACTGCATTCCTCCACGGAGATCTGGGTGGTCAGTGGAAATGTGCCTTTGATCCTGAGAGATCACAGGCTGGGTGACCAGGCTGGCCAGGGTGAGACATCATGGCCTTCCTGTATTTTGAGGCTCTAAACTTCTTATTTCTATAGTTTAAAGGACAGGAATGCATAATGACAAGACAATTATTCTCCCAGACAAAATCTCGGGTGTAAATGCCTCCAATCCTGGTGTAAGGAAATATAGAGCAGGCAGGCTGAAACCTCTGTGGTTTGCTGGCAGCATCTGTGCTGAGGGAATCACAAGGGAGTTACCTCTTTACCAGACTCTTGGCACACCGGTTTACAAACAAGAGGTCATGGTACTTAAGAGGTGGCTTGATGGGAAGTTGATTGCAGGAATAGGGCTGGCAATCAGAAGTGGGGTCATGAGCCTGGAAGTGCACTGGAAAGTGAGGTCACGAGAGGGAAAAGTTTAGAAACTGCCCAAAGATCTGTGTTTAGTGCACTGCCGCCCTTGGCCTCTCCCGCATGTTCCCAGCTCTGTGTCCGCAATGCTTCCAGTGAGGATTAATAAACCTCTTCCCAATGTATGAGAATACTCACTTTAATCCTATTTCTTTGGTACAGTTCAAAACACTTGCCAGCAGGCTAACAACAATCTCCTTTGTCAGTGTGAGGAAAAACCTGGGAACTCTGTGATCAAGGACTATTTTTCATTTTCATGAAAGCAACAGGAAAGGGTTGAGCCACAGGGGAGACATTTAGAGTCAAAGAATAGAACTTGCCTCAGCAAAGCTATGATGCATATACACACATCAACTAGTAGAGCTTAGAAATCACAGTCTTGTAGCACCAGACCAGATTCTCTCTGAGAATGATCTTGCATAAGAAATGAGACTTAATAGCTATTTGTAATTTAAAAAGGCTATTTGTTTATATGTGCTGTTCTCATGAACCCTGTTTTTTCTCAGCCTGAATAAAGAGAAAGTAAAATAATGTCTCATATTTTTATTTGTTTTCCTATGTATTAATAGAGAAACTAAAGTTAAGCACGTAAAAAGGCTAGTGAGATGCTTAATTAATATTAAAGCATTAGAAAGGGAGATGGCAAATCATTCTATGCAAGCAATAGAATAATTTGATGTGCTATCCTGCACAATATTTGTGGCCCTGTAGTTTATGTTTTATTAGGAACATTTTCCTGAATGTGCAGTACCTTACCTGTACATATTAACGATGTCTCCTTACAAGGAGGCCTTAGAAGGGGTTTCATGATCTTTAGGAGAAGCAAGCGAGAAGCAGGATTTCCTTGGAACTGCATTGATCTATAAACAAAGTTTCTCTCCATATCTCTGAAAGTTTAACTGGCACCTCTTAAGGAAGAAGCAATAGAAGTATCTCAGAGTTTGCTCATTTTGAATAATTATTTTAATTGAAATGTTGGATTGTTTTCTAATTCCTACACCAAAATGTCTTGCAGGCACAGAGAAGAGGAATTATTCGTGGAATGCAGCATCAGCCAAGTCTCAACACACATGCTGGAAAGAATTGGCGTAGGCTCACCTGGTTTTGCGTGCAGAGGAGCCTTGAAGCGTAGGAGTTTAGACTGATTTTTCTTTTTAATTCTTTTCATTAATGCTACAAAACAACAGATGCAAACTTCCCATTGCCTGCTTGCTTTTCACATTTCTCAAAGTCAGAATAACTGTAGCTGTCAGTGGGACTTACCTTGTTGCAAACAGTATCAGACAATTCTCTTCTCTCTTCTCTTCTCTTCTCTTCTCTTCTCTTCTCTTCTCTTCTCTTCTCTTCTCTTCTCTTCTCTTCTCTTCTCTTCTCTTCTCTTCTCTTCTCTTCTCTTCTCTTTTATTCTCTTTTTTCTTTTACTTTTC
>VZTF01002075.1:1245548-1484374 GCA_013397755.1 Cnemophilus loriae
AGTTTCTTCTCTTCTCTCTTCTCTTCTCTTCTCTTCTCTTCTCTTCTCTTCTCTTCTCTTCTCTTCTCTTCTCTTCTCTTCTCTTCTCTTCTCTTCTCTCCTTCATTTTTCCTTTCCCTTTTTCACCTGTTTTACAATAATCCTATTGTCTTCTACTTAAATGTGCTTAGTACACCTTTTCGCATTGCAGCAATTTTTTTTTGTAATCTGGAGTTTTTACAAAGGCCAAGGAAATGAGACCTAACAGTTGCAATTGACTGAATGTATCACTAAGGCTATGTGAAGAATTGATTTTGTTTCCCTCTGGTGACAAGGTAAAAAAGGAAAAAGAAAAAGAAAAAGAAAAAGAAAAAGAAAAAGAAAAAGAAAAAGAAAAAGAAAAAGAAAAAGAAAAAGAAAAAGAAAAAGAAAAAGAAAAAGAAAAAGAAAAAGAAAAAGATAGAGAAAATAAAAATCAAGATTTTGGTTTAGATTAAAATAAATCTAGACTTTTAAACATTTTTTTCTCCCCAAAGAAGAATGAAAACCCCCCAAATTACATTTTATGTTGAATGAAACCATCTGTTCAACCCCAAATGAAACATTTATTTTCCCAAGCATTTGCAAGAAAAGCAAAGGAAATGAAGGGATGGATTCGCAAAACTGGAAAATGAAATGGAGAGTCGGACACTTTTAACTTATTGCCAGAGAACTGTTCTGTTTTGTCACTTTTCAACTTTGTGTAAATATTTATTGGAAGACAGAAATGAGCCCAGAGGACTGTTTCAACTTGAAGGCTACCTATCCCTCCTCCTGTATCTATTTCCCTCGAATATTTTAAAAAATATTCAACAAAAAGTAGACCAGAAGGCAGCATCTTCACTCCCATCCTGTTCTGAAGCACAGCAGTGGTAAAGACGAAGGGTGAGTTCACACACACCTTCTTTGCATGCCGTAGCATTTAACCACTCCTGACATGCACAGCTCACTTTTCCTGTGCTACCAAGCCCCTGGAGCACAAAGCAGTGAATTTTAAGTCAGACCTCTGTAGCAAACACCCAAACCATCAAGTTTTAGTGGAGATCCCTCAGTTGCTTCTGTTGAAGCTCTTCTACCCTGTTTTTCAGTTTTTTAGGAGCTGAGACAACTGGAGGAAGTGAATGTGGCTCCTTACCCCAAGGGCTAGGATGCTCAGCTGGAAGGTGATAAACCTGCAGTTCAGGGGTTTTTTAAGTTATTGATTGCTAGTGAAAGAAGATAGCAGGGCAGATTGAGGTAGATGCCCTGCCCTGAATATGAGAGGAGTTGGTATCATGGGTGAACTTCTGGGACATGAGGGCCACTGGTTACATCTCCTCTGGCAGAGGAAGGGAACCAGTGTTTTCTCACATCCAGCTGTGTTTTCCCACTGGTAAAATACTAGTTAAAAGTATGCCACAACTAATACTCTCCCAAGTCAGCCTTTTTAAATTTTTCTTCAAGCCAAAATGATTTGGTGAATTGGACCAGCCTGCCCTTTGCTACATATATTACATGGCAGGTATCCCACCAAATAAAAAATGTCCTCTAACATATGTGAATTTACAGTACAAGTCCAGGGTAAACTGTGGGCTGAATTAAGCCTTCAAGGTGAAATTCACCTCTCCTTTCAGAAAGCTCTAGAAATCAAGACTATACATGACATTTCTCTCAACGCAAATAGAGTTATAGCAGAGTAGTCTATAGGCAGCAAAGAAATTTGAATTGTAGATTTTATAGGGTAGACACCATATCTTCTAGGTATAGTTTTATGCTTGGATTAAGCCCTTGACTGAATAATCTTTGCTGAAGTTGCCTGTAGCTTTTGGGTGTCTGTAGAGAGAATATTAAAGAAGAATAAGAGGAAACAGTCACTTCAAACTACTTTACGTGTGAGGATGAGCTTAGAGAGGCCTGGTTTAGCCCTGAATAGGTTTTCCAGAATTGTACATTTCTGTGGTAGCATATTCGTGAGCATGGAACCTTCTTGTGTTTTCCTGATGCAGACAAGGAAAAAGGCTGAGACCAAGCCAATTGCTCTGCATGGAATCAAGTTACTCATCCCTTAGATTGTGGAAGCTTGCAGTCTATTTCCAATTCAGCTTTAATTTTCCAATTTACTGCATTTTTGTAGAAAACGGTACCTGTATATGTGACTCTGTTTATGCAGATGAAGAACTTTTGTTGGCAACTTCAGCTTATGCTCAGAAAGTCTCTTTAATTTCAGCAAGCTGCATTAATAGCAGTCAAGTATTAGCGTTCATAGCTTGAGGGTAAGCAAAGGGAGAGAGTGAAAAATGAGATTTTTTTCTTTCCAATTCTTTACTAGAGATAGAAAATGAAAAGTAATTTTGAAAAAGTGAGAAAGTTTTATTTTGTCTGTAAAATGTCAGGAAAAACAGACAGAAATGAAAAGGGAGAAGCAAGCTCTGACCTAAGTGTTCCATACAATGTCTCCACTGAATTTTCACTTGGGTAGCTGAATTAAGGACACTGAAATAGTCTCTTTCTATACTGGTGACACCTAAGTGACCAATACTTGTTTGTATTCTTACTTGTCCTGTTCTGCCAGGACTCAATATCAGGACTTTCTTGTGGCATTAAAATACAAAATTTCAGTTTATTTCAGAACAGATAAAGAAGAAAATGGTCTTCTCTGTATTTTACCACTGTGGCTGAGTAAGTAGATACACGTAATTTACTTTATGTTTTACTTAGTACATATTTGTACAAAATATGAACATTTATGCTAAAAGTCACATACCTATTTGTAATTATACTATAAAACCAAAAATAACTTAGGATTGATCAAAAACTTTCATTTGACTCAAAGTCAAATATTCTGTTTCCTTTGTAAGGTTTTAAACTCTTTTTAAAACCCCTTCAAATTAATTGGACAACTTTGAAGTAAAAATGCCATTTCAAAACAAGAAAGGGAAATAATACTAAAAATATAAAATGAAACACTTTGGCCTGTCATTCATCTTTCTAAGATCTCACTGTCAAAACTCTTAATTAAATTTCATCTATCCTTCCGCTGCCCCCTTGCAAAAAGTGTTTTTCAGCATGTAAAATACTCACTGAGGATAAATAACCTAATCTACCCAGAGACCTCATGCTGCACTCCTTTTTCTAGTTTGCACATGTTTTATTTGCCATTATTTGCATGCTCAAATAACTGCCCTGATGTTCACTTACCCAGTGAGCTGTTCACAGAAATGTACAAGACACACTCTTCGGAAGTTTAAAAAGAAAGATCTGTGATAACAATATGCTGTGATTGCTGCAGAATTTGAACAGCTGCCCTAATAAATTTCCAAAAGCGCAGTGAGCAGCGTTAACTGAAGCTCCAGCAATGCCATGCTATCCTGCCTCCAGTGACCTGCCTCCCTTGGGTCTTTCTCTTCTGCCTCCTCATGGTCAGCCACGCTGGTGCTGCAGGATCTGCTGAACTTCAAGATGAGGTCTGCGTGCTTGCAGAGGAAATTGGATTATTTTTTGCACATTTGCATGCTTGTTTTGCTTTCTTCTGTCAAAACCATTTTTGACCTGAGAAAGAAGGAGTTAATAAAAATAGGCTTTTTGCTCTTGAAATGTCAGCCACAGCTTCTCATCACCCCATGAAAAGCCCTCTTGTTTCCTTGCTCAGCTCCTCCTGAACTTCAAACAGTCCTATAATCCCTTTGACCTTAGAAGGTCAAAGATATAGAAAAAGTATCATTCTTTGTGTAAAAGCACATTAATCATTCTTACCTAGCTTTTTATTCTCTTTTGAGGGCCCTGTGATATTTTAATTCATGAAACACCTTCTACCATTAACATATATAAATTCAATTCTTTTCTTAAGCAGGTAAAAGAGGAGAAATCCTTTCTGTCCCTGCTTTTGCTGACTCCCTGAGTACAGGCATCTAATTTATTTTCATGATTAATTTAATTGCATAATTTAAAATGTTAATATTCACTCAAAATGCACATACATATGACCAATTGTACTATAAATATTGTTTAATTAAAATAAAGAGTGGAAGCAGCTTTTTAACTGTGCTGCTCTCAATTTCTATGAATTTGGCAGGACTTGAAAGTCCTAAGAGTAAATTCTGATGTCAATGCAAATCTGGAGTTTAATTTAGGTCAATGAAAAAAACCCTCTGGACTTTCAACTGAAGAAAGAATTTGTTTTCCTTGAGGAGCTGTATCCTGCAGGGGAAGGGGAATAGGCAAAATGAAACCCCCTCTAAAAATGAAGCAACTTCAGACAAACTTAATTAACTGTGTGGAGCCTGTCAAAGGTCAGGGCGAGATCACCGCGGGAAACGCAAGTGCGAGGCTGAAACACTGGCGACGGGAGAGCGAGGGCGAGGGCAGAGATGAGCCTTTCGGGCAGGCATGGCTCCGTGCTAGAGAGCCAAGCCACCCGTGGCTGAGGTGAGTGTCCCTCTGCCAGGGAAGAGCTCCTGCCTCCTTAGGTCCTGCCTCTGTCTGACAAGCAGCTCCGTGAGTATTGATGCCAGTGGGTGGCAATTGTCCCAGAACAAAATCACACATCGCTCCTGTCATTATGCAAGTGCTCGGTGCAGTCCTGCGTCAGGCCCTCAGTTCAGAGCAAGTGAAGGCATGGGCTGGATGGAGGAAGTTGTGGAGAACTGGGCTGGCACTGGAGTTGTTTTAAGCCTGAGTTGCACTTTCTCAGCTACCTATGCTTGATGCTCTTGGAGGAGTAGCTTTCTTGAACTGAAATACCTGTTCACTAGTACTTTAGTTTTCTTTTCTTTTTTTTTTCTTTCTTTTTTCTAAGTAAGATTGTTTGCCAATGGATTGGCAGAAAAGTTTTTGACTCTAGTTTCATGAGCAATGTTGTGATTGTCGCATATTTGGAGCAACTCTGCAAGAGGTGCTTGGAAAGGGAGTGCACAGAAGCATTTTGGAATGGTATGGCTGCAAGGAAAACCACAGGCTGCAGAACTGCACCAAAGTGTCACAGCTGGTGAAGGCTCCTCAAGGTGATAGATACTACCTTTTGTACTGTTTTTTTTTTTTCCTGGGTAAACAGCATTTTTTTTAACCCAGTGTTTAGTGCCTTGCACTATAAGAATTTAAGTAGCAACCAATTGTTGTGTTGATAAGTCAGGGAGGTTATGTTGATGGGTCCAGATCTGTCCACCTTTTTCTTGACCCTGCTCTTTTAAGACTGGAAAACAGTCTTAGGGACATACAGGGGCACAGCAATGTCCTGAAATTTGGGTATCTGACACACCCGTTCTCAGCTTCCTTCAGCCTTCCTGGCATTATTCCAGACTCAGCATAAAGCACTCACTAATCCCCTTAAACCTTTGGAATAGAACCATAGGATGGTGACAGAAGGACAACTCAAAGTAGATGAGCAATCCAGGGAAAAATGTGCATTTTTAATGTGCTGTGCTTCCCTACAGGGAGAGGCAAAATGCCTCTCACTGATGGTTGTCTCCTGCTGGCTACAGAAACGCTGCTTCCTACAGTTGTACAGTTCCCTGGTATTTTTATCTTTCCTTCTCTCCTCCCCTTGCCAGGAAGCAAGGGGAGCTGCAGCAGCTCTGACGTTTTACCAGTAAATTCTGTAAGCTGAAAATGAAATTAAATTATGGATTGATGCTGGGAGGGCAAGGGTGCACTACAAACAAAATGCTCTCTCTGTTCTTAGCGTGAACTGATGAGCCATGGGGCTGCTCACACCGGATGAAAGCATGTTGTAAACCAGAGAATTGGAATACTCTTGTACCTGTGAGAGAGTTTCCTGACTGTAAAATTCTCTGGCTTCTTAACATGGGATCCTGCTGTCAAATCAATCTCAGACCATCAGCCCTTGACCCCATCACTTGTCTTCCCAGTCCCTTGGCACTCGTCATCCTTGCAGCAGGGCAGCTTTCTGGAGCTGTGATGGGTGCCCTAAGCTCAGACTGACAGCTCCCTTTTCCCCTGAGCTTCCCTATTAGCCCTTCTTCCCCACGGTGTGGTGAGGCCCAGCCTCCTTTCTGCTGCTGCAGCTGCCTCCTCTCTGTTCCCAGTAACAAAACTCAAAAATCCCATCACTGCCACCCACCAGGACAAATAACCTCTACGGGTTCTTTCCCTGGGTCCTCGCGAGGGTGTAGGCAGCACTGTGCCCTTGGGCTGTCTCTCTGGTTTTTTTTGTTTTTGTTTTTATTTTAATCTTCTATTAGCTTTTAATTTTATTTTATTTTCTGAAGCTTTATCTACTCGTGTCCTGAAAGAGCTCAGGTGCTTCTCTGCCCCCCAGGGATGTGATCCATTTTAACCTCCTACCTTCTTCACTGATCGTGGCTTTTATCTACCCCTCTGCTATGCACTGCTTTGGCCACTGAGCCAACAGACTGTACAGGAGGGGCTTTCCTCAGACCAATTCCCATATATGAGGACTCAAAATCACATAATGAGAGATGTGTATTTACTATTCTTTGTCAATACCTATTTATTTGCCCAAGCCATGAGGGGCTTGCTGTCTTAATCCTGCTAAAGGTAATGGCCCAGCCATTACGAATCCCCACCTGGCTCAGACATTTGATATTATGCATGAATTTCACTAACTTACCTCCCAGAATTTGAGAGAGGTGGGTCAGTAGTTCAAGCCTGATTTGTGATTCCAGCTTAGCTTGGAAAACCATTGAAATCAAACCCTCCCTTAAGGTAGAGGGGACAGAACTCTCCCCCAGACACTTGCAGAGGAAAGTATGTAGTTGCCTGCAGGTTTATGGTGTGTGTGTGTGTATATATGTGTGTGTGAGAAAAAGCATAAAACCTAACCTAGGAACCATCAGGCCAGGTGTTTTACTCGGTGTTATGGGTTTCAGGGTATTGGCAAGCTGTGATGCTCTTAATGGACGTCCCAGGTTTCCTGCTGGGACAGAGAAATGGGGAATTTAGATATTAGCAAAGAGCATTTCCAGATACACATGTGAAGGAAAGAAATGAAATTGTAAGGGCTTGGGTGAAAGCTGAAGAATCTCTTGTTTATATATTTGGGAACAATGAACAATTATTCTGGGTACTTCAATGTGCAGGAAGAGTTCTGCCTAAGCCCTCTCGTTTCAGTGGAAGCCCTGACACTCTGCTTGCCTTGTCCTTGCTCAGATCCTTCCCAAAACAGAGAGGAATGCACATAGCCTGACATGTGCACCACATACTGAGCTCCTACCTGTTTCTAGTGAAAATGAGGAGGAGTTCAAGAGAAGGATTGGAGGCATCCTCCTCATCCAACCCCTTTGCTTTCTTTTCCTTTTATAGTGGAGCAAGGCTAGTAAGCCTGCCTATGAGAAAGACTTTTCATGTGTTACAAAGAAGCTGGATGGAGGAAGCTGACAGTTCATTGGTATCCAGGAAGAGGTCGATTTCCTTCTTTCTAAACATATCAGAATAAGGCTATAAGAAAAATAAAATATTAAACCTCCACCTATTTAGTTTCTTGGACACTCCATCAGAAGAGAAGTGAGGGAGAAAGTAAAAAAATCATCAGTATGCTTGTGCATACAGATTGGATTATTTCTCCAGAAAGGAAAGAAAAAAGTCAGTCTGTGAGTATCTTTTGCAGGTAAGGAGGAAAATCACATAACTTGTAGCTGTTCGATTTACAAACATCCACCCAGCCCACCTTCCTTTACTGGAGAGGCCAACAGCTTTCTGGATCATACTGCTTCACAGATCTTAGAAGATGATTAAAGAAAGGATCTAGTACAGGACCTAGAATTTATTCAAATTGCTTGTGACTTTGAGAAAACCTGCCTTTGTGCAGCCTGGAGAAGAATCTGTGCATAATATCTGCCTTGTTCTTTTGGTTTCCTATTATTAGTCAGAATGATTTTTCACCTGTTTTTTTAGTACCCTGTTATGGGAAAATTATTCTGAATAGTCATGACTTAACTAACAGCAACTATAGCCAATTTTGCTTGAGTAGCTTTGAGCTGATTCAGATTTTGGTGGTAAGGAAGAGGACAATACTTTTCCACCAGTCCCATACCGAGTTTACAGAGCTCTAATCTAAGCTCTTTGGGAGTGTTGTAGCATCCAGAGCTTGAGTGCTTCCAAAGAGCTTGGGCATGCAGGCAGGAAGCATCTTGCCTTCTTCATCCCACGGCACTGGAAAGAGCCAGCAGACCCAGCTAGGATGTGGACAGGGGAGCTACCTTTGTCAGTGGGGCTGGGCTTCTCTTTCTCAAGAAGAAGTGGTTCACTATGAGAAAAAGGACTTTCAGTTCAGGAGATGCAGACAAAGGGAAAGGCAGTGACCTCATGACTCCTCGGAGTAGAGTCACTCTGTGATATTGCTGAATATTCAGATATGTCACAGTGACAACATGCTGTGCAAGATGGGACCAACAAGAGGATGGGACCCGTAGGAATCCTCTCTTGGTCAACACATTTGTTGGACTATGAAGATCAGGATGTAGCTGGGAAGGAGAGGCAAGGTAATACAGGAAAGTATCACAGGAGATATGATAAGACAGGAAAGGTGATGTGAGACTTGGACATTTAAATGGTTAGCACTGCCTTGAGCTGATGCTCTCAGTTGCCAGAGGATGTTCTCTGCTGCCTTTTGTAACAAAACAGAAAAAGACATCTTTTACTTGGAGTGTGCAAGGTGGATACAGGATATCTACTGATAGTTCAGGGCCTCCACTGGATTCAAATGCTGAAGTCCAGGAATATAAAAAGAAATGGAAAAAATTCAGCCCAAAAAACCTGCCCAAAAGGGAGAGAATTTCTGATGTAGAGGAGATGGGGTGTCTTAGCAGTCAATGTAGGCCAGATATTGGTAGTCCTCACAGATGACTCCAGAGCTAATCTGCCAGGTTCCTCTGCCCTGGCAGATAAAACATATACAGAAGAGTATGGCTAATTAGGCTCCACAATGAGAACCAAACTGAGGTTTAGAGGTGAGATGAAGGCACTGCAATCAGTCAGAATCTGGGAAATAGACTGCACTTCGCCAGAATGTCTGGTCAAGAAGGTCCTTAGAGGCTTAACCACAAAATTAGGGACTATAAACTGCAGAACAGATTCTGGGATAGCAGATGAGATAAGGTTTAAGCAATGTAAGACAAGCAGGTCAGGATTAGAAGAAAGAAAATTAGCAAAGGTCAAATCAGAAGTCTGTGAAGAAGGGTCAAGAGCTAAGTAGGGAATTACAAGTGAGGTTCAAAGGCCAAAGCAAAGACTGAGGAGACAAGGAGCATTGTATGCCGAAAACATACATATACCCCATAGCAGAGTCTACCTGTACTGGATTAACTAGGACCAGAAACTTCGATTTTGTGCTGGGTCTCAAATACTTACAGGTACCCAGCTTGGAGGCTGAACTTGTCTTTCTTCAAAGAAAGGAGTTTTATTTATCACAGACAGAATCCTCTGAGATTCTCCTTTTCCTAGACTCTATGAAGATAACTAGCCATGTGATGGTATTTCTTTCTTCTCGTTTCAGGCAAATATTCAAAATAATTTCCAGTGTCCAAACCTTTCTAATCTAGACCTTTCAAGTCATCCAAGTCTGACTGCAGGAATTTCTGAATTACTTCTGTGGTCTATGTGCCATAGGCTGTGATCACAACAGTCCCTCTTGTCAACAAGTGCCAGGATGCTTTGGAGGATGTCACACCTTGTGGCACCTACAAGAGCTCCTTACCTGTTGCTGTTGATTATTCTACTTAGTATTCTCTTTCCTCCAAGTCAAAAACTGGTGAGCTGAGAGTAAAGTTGTTACCATTTTTCTTGGCCTCAACAGGCTACAGACCCATATTATCAACTGCAATAATACGATGCTGGAAAGGAATTGAATATTTTGGTGCAGAGTACTTGAATGAGCTTCAAAGTCTTGTGTGTTCCAGCTGAAAGATCAACATAATTTTGGTTTCAAAATGCTGACTCTGCTCTGGACGGCTGCTGCTGTTATGACTTCATTAGTGTGGCACAGATTCTTGTCTCCCTCGCCCAGGCTTTACTCTGAAGTAGCTCTGTCAGCTCACTGGAGATGTATCTGACTTAACTCAAGCTGAGAAGAGAATCAGGCCACAAATGTCATCTGCCTAACTGTTTCAGACAGGAAGGAACTTCTGGTTTGGATCCTTTTGGGTTAAGAGAAAAAAAAAAAAAAGCGAAAAAAAAGCTTTAAAACCTCAAAAACAAACATAACCTTTCCTTCCCCTCAGCAGCAGGTTTTGCTTATAGAGTGATAGTATATGACTCTATTTAACATGCTGGAGCTGCCCCACAATGAGACAGTATGTTTTCTATTTTTCCTTCTGGGAAGCAGCCGGCTCCCCAGCAGTGATGTGTGGACACAGCTCGGTTTGCTGCTGGAGCAGGAAGCAGTGGGTTTGCAGAGCTGACGCACTTTGGCTGCCTCTGCCACCTTCCATCCTCTGATGGCACAGACCAAGTTCATCCAGACAGATGTGACCTAGAAGGATGTTTATGCAATAAAACAATGAAGTATTTGTTTCAGGCAGCTCTGATGACACTGAAATTATATCACTAGAAAAGCATCTTTTCTGATGATAATTGCAGCCTACTGCTGGATTTAGATTTTGACAGGTTTTTTTTAAATTTTACTGCCTACCTGACCCAGTGTGGGTGTAGTGCAAAATATCAAGTTAAAGCAGAGATGATGAGAATGACAAAACATTGACATGGCATGAGTAAGGTCCCAATGCAGAACAATGGCAGACCTGGGAGTTTGTTCTGGGTTTTCTAAGTCACAGAACCTGAGGTCTCCTTTGTACATGAAACCATGATTTCAGTGTTGTGGTGGGTTGTCCATGGCTGGTTGTCACTCTATGCCACCCAAGCCATTCAGTCACTCCCCTCCTCAGCTGGACGGGGGAGTGAAAAAGTAACAAAAGGCTCATGGGTCAAGATGAAGACAGGGAGAGATCACTCAGCATGAACTGCCATGGGCAAAACACACTTGACTCGGGTAAATGAGTTATTTATTAATAGACAAATCAGAGTAGGGTGATGAGAAATAAACCCAAATCCTAAAATACCTTCCTCCTACACCTCTCTTTTTCCAGGCTTAACTTTTCTCATGAATTCTCTACCTCTGTTCCCCCAGCAGCACAGGGAGATGGGAAATGGGGATTGCAGTCAGTTCGCCACATGTCTCTGCTGCTTTTTCCTTCTCAAGGGGAGGATTCCTTATGCTCTTGCCATGCTCCAGCGTGGGGTCCCTCCCAAGGGATACAGTCCTCCATCAGATTCTCATAGTTCTTGCATGGACTTCAGTTCTTCACAAACTGCTCCAGTGTGGAGCAGCACCCTCTCATAGGGTGCAATCCTTCAGGAACAGATTGCTCCAGTGTGGGTCCCCTGTGGGGTCACAAGTCCTGACAGAAAACCTGCTCCAGCACACGCTTCTCATGGGGTCACAGCCTCCTTCAGGCATCCACCTGCTCCAGAGTGGGGTCCTCCAGGGTTTGCAGGTGGATCTCTGCTCCATCATGGACCTCCATGTCTTCAGGGAGAAAACCTGCTTCACCATGGTCTTCACTATGGGGCTGCAGGGGAACTGGTGCCTGGAGCACCTCCTGCTCCTCTTTCTTCACAAACCTTGGTGTCTGCAGTTGTTGCTCTGACATATAAATTCTTGCTCCTCTCTCTGGCTGCAATTTGCTCTTGTGTAGTAGCCTTTTCCCCTTTTAACTACGTTATCCCAGAGGCTGTATCACTGCTGCTGGTGGGCCCAGCCCTTGCCAACAAAACCCAATAAAAGTGTACAGGTACGGTGGTTTGCCACAGGAAAACAGATTGGAAATTTCTTGTCCTGTGCAAGCTCTTTCCTTGTGAGTACAGTTGAAGATGTTGATACAGAATTCTGTGTGACAACCTGACACAAAGCGTATTGGACTCAAGGATTTTTGATTCCTTACACAGGTCAGAAGAAGACCTTTTGAGCTGTTATTTGTCTTGCCAGGACAAGTGATGTGAGTGGATTGTTAGTATAAACAGTGGTTTATTAGTACTAATTGATTATGACTAACTAATGGCAGATCTACTAATTGTAGATACCAACCAATTATTCTTAAGGAAAAATACTACCCCTGCAACTTTTCTCCCATTGATCAAGGAGAATTTGAGGCTCCTGATCTTCTTAAGATGATATGAGGCCCAAGGTCACTCCTAGACTTCTGTCTGATGAATGGGAGTTGTTGTCTGGGTGTGGTTTTTATTCAGTAGTTTGGTTTAAACCAATGTATGACATTGTCTACATATTGTCAGAAGCTTTGGAAATAGAGGCATCTACAAACCAGTCATCGTAGTACTTTGCAGACTGTACTGTAGCTCATGCAAGCCAGCACTTTACTACACAAAACAATAGGCTGAATTCATCAAAGTGATAGCGGGGTCAAAAGAGTAGAGTTGCAAGGCATAACTCACTGTAGTTAAAGGTAATTTTAGTTTTATTTCCTTTTTGATTAATGTTTAAACTTTAATTAAGATTTTTCCAGGGGAGAACAATAGAGCTGCAGGATAGATGTTTAAGTTCAACTGATAATGCAAAACAATTAAAAATAAAAAGTCCCCCTAAACCTCTCAGCAGAACTTTTTCCAAGAGAAGTCCTTCGCGTCAAAGCTAAACAGGCAGTTCCCTTTCCACCTCTGTTGTTTTGTGAATGAGGGCTGTCTGTAAATGAAACTAACATGTTGCCCATCTGTTATGCACAGCTAAAGGAAATTTAAAGACAATACTACCAGAACTCCCAAAGATACCATCTAACCCCATAAATAATTTATTTTTACAGCTCAGATCAAAGAGCTCATGGATACTGGACTCATTCCGTCATGGCGTGCCCTTTGGAAGAAACTCCCACAGTCATGTGATGGTTTTCCCACTGCCCTCTGAAAAAGTCCTCAGGCTCAGAAGTTCCTTTTGCTCTGACTTCCTCTCCTGTCCCTTGGATTATGTTTCATACCACACATGCTGAGGCTGTTCAAACCATTCCCTCTAGATTAGCAAGGATTTTTACTTTTCCTAGGTGGTGCTGAGATCTCCTGTTGCCCTGAGGAGAGTGTTGGGTAACAGTATGAATGATGGGCTGTCAGAAACACCTTGAACTTGAAGAAGGAATTTTTCACCCCAAAGTGTGAGGCTTTAGGAAAATGTTGGTGCCATGCATACTTCTATATAAAGCAAGGAAGGATTAGGATCTCTTTGTGGACCATGCCATGGCCCAAGGGTTCAGCCCTTATGTAGTGGATTAGATGTGATATCATGGTGTTATCACACATGGGAGACTGGCACCTGTTGCAGTATTTTTAAAGCAGGCCAGAGCATGCAGGGTTATGTGTCTGGTGTGTCAAGCCACAAAAAAGTGTAGAACAGGCTGCATGGAGGGGCAGACAAGTGTCAGCTGAGACATACTCATGATGGTCCAAGGCAAGCAAGCAACCAAGGCATTGGCTTTTCAGTGCTGACTGTGAGCTCTGTGGCTGCTCTGTATCTATGGACAACTTGGAGTTCACAACCAGATGCAGAATAATGTGGAGAAGCCAGACAAAATCAGTCTTCTCATTTCTATTTAAATGATCACTACCGATTTTTCTCATGAAATAAGGCATATTGTTTCATCTATATGGCAGCCATGGATAATGGCTGTCATACTGCTCCCAGGGAATACTTTTAGGAAACTGGTCCTTTAAATTTGGCAGAGCAAAATGTCTTTGGTTCTAACATAATCATTTTGAGATTTGATCTTCCTCTCAGACTGGTAAGCATTCTTAAATTCTTTTTCTTCCTTCTTTTACTTTGAAGTGTTGCTGAGGAAACTTGATGACTTTAATACACTGCCTGTGATAAAATTGATAAAAATAATCTCTGTAGCAGTCTGGAGTCCTCTGAGAAGCAGACTGCATGCATATCTCAGACAGCTTACAAAGCTCTGACAGTAGGAAAGCGTGGCCATGGCCTGAGATGTGTGGTAGAACAAGCTGTGTTTCTTGTAGACTGTTCAAGCAGGAGGGGCTGGGGAGAATGGTCAGTTCAGATTACTTTTGCAGCTGCTTAAGTTTCCCTGTTCTTAGCCACTTTTCATTCTCTGGAGGTTGGGGTACTGATTTGGTGTATTGAGCAAATCTGTTTTGAATTGCTATTCACTGTATGTCTGAGCAGTGAGATGAACTGTAGGGCTGCTTGTAGTTCAGATCAACATACATTATGTTAGCTCACAAAACACCAGGAATGGGACCACTTATTTTTGAGGAATCTCAGCTATACCCTCCTCTAAGCTCTAATTATTTACACATATACAGGAAAAGAGACTTTTCTTAACTTTGCATACTTAAGGCAGTAGCTAACTATCTAAAGATCTCCTTACTTTAACATACTTATTGCTTTAATTAACCTGCTTTAATTTATTTATTGTGTTGGATCCATATCTTTTAAAAGGACAAAAGGCGATATGAGTAATTACGGAGTAGCAACATCTGCACTGAATGATTCTTCTTGCTTAATAAAGAACGTTGAAAGTGAAATAAAAGATTAAGACTATAATGATATACCTGAATGTAACTGGCATAGCTTTTGCAGCCTATTAATAAACTTCAATTAGGTAATAATACAATAAAACAACAGATAAAGGAAAGTTGGTTGATGCATTTAATTTAATTGCTCATCTTGGTAAAAAGCTTGCACTAGACAGTTACGGTGTGAGAAACAAAGTGTTTTGAGAAATTCCCTTTCCTGCCTTGGCAAACTCCAAGAATATTATAGCAAAATATTTCCAAAAAGGGAGCTGAATTCATATCTTGTGATAGAAGTTGCTTTATTTGTTAATGATATGCAATAAGAGACAAAAAAGCAGTGTGCAATAGAACAAAATTATTTCAATGAGTGTGACTGAGGAGAAAGTCAGATGGACTTAACTTATTTGAGTGAATGACAGATAAAGTTCAAAGAAAGTTAGAAAGTAACATATTTTTGGAAGAAACATCTGGAACTCTGAATTACCCTATCACCACAGAAAGAGGTCTTAAACAAAAGCCAAACAGCAGAGATAAGGGAGATCTCCGCAATGGGAGGAGAGAAGATCATCTCAGTCACTTGCTGCAGGTCTCGTGTGTCTCCCACTGAATTACCTAGACATAGTTGGAAACCAAACTGCACCCTGAGAGTTTGACTCTGACCCAGTATGGCATTTTTTATATCCTGAAAATTGGTATTCGGGTGGTATTGTGAAAGCTTTGCATTCAGCATATAAAAAACCCCTCAGAATCAAACTTATTAGTCAAATGCCTAAGAAATACGATGTCAAACAATTAAATGCTCTGATATCTTCACAGTGATGTGGCCTAAATGGAAATACTGTTCTCAGTTTAGTCAGCCAATCTTAAGACCAGTTTTAGAGTTTGTTCTAGAAAGGAGATAAATGCCTCTGGAAATGCTGAAATGGCCAGTCTTGAAGATAATGCTGTGGACTAGCTGGGGTGATTCCTCTGACACAGTGGTGCAGTTCCTTTGTCTCTAGCATGTTAAATATTTAGGCAATGACCGTTTCATTTCCTGAACTTGCATTCATCTTGTTTAAAGATGCACTTAACTGATGTTTAATAAAATATTGTGGATACTCTCGAATTTAATGAGTTGCCATGTCAGATTTCATTTAAATCCTTTGATTTTTGTCTTACATTTATAGCCTAAAGCTCTGTTTTTCATTTTGGCCAGAATTATTGCTCTAGCTATTGGCACTGGGTTCCCTGTATTTACATACCTGCAAAATAAAGATTGAGCCAAACTAAATTAAAACTTAATAATAATAAAACCCCCTCAGAAAACGAAAACAACAACTGAGCTCCATACTTCACCTCCTCAGAAATCCAAAACCACAACACATCAGCAAAAAGTACCTTTTTTCTTTATTACTCAAGGCATGTTTATGTATTTTGGGCCTGAAATGAATGGGCCCTTCTTAAAAACGACATCTGTGTATTTTAAAGCAAGCTAAACCTTTCTGTGGGGATTATGCTAAACTGACACCCACGGAGATTACAGACTCCTCTTTTCATGTGGAGAGGATGTCACCCCACGTGTTTGTTTTTGTATGTGAGCATAACCCATGCTCCTGCAGTGCCTAAAATAGGTGCTTTGCTGGAGTTGATTGAAGGATAACGTAGCCTGTGTTGCTGGAACTCCAGGTCTTCTGGCATTTTCATGCATGCCTCTGCACCTAAGCAGTCATGGACATTTGTGTGTGTTATGTGCCATACCTATCTGTGGCCCTGTTATCGTGATCTGTGGCTGCAGGTATCCCTTAGTTATATCCACACGTGAGCTGGAGAGCCATACTCTGACTTGATGGTCCTTGTGGGTCCCTTCCAGCTCAGAATATTTTATGATTCTATATAAAGGGCAGGCACAGTGCCGTGTTACTTCACCAGAACCCATGAAGCCTTTTGATAAGACAGAGCAAAACAGAAGGAGGTATGTGCTGTCCTTGCTGCTAAAGGATTTGTCATGGAACAACATGTCTCTTTTCTCTACGTGGCTGACATTTTCTTTTTTAAAACTGTTTCTGTTTGAAAAGAATCTTTGCAACAAATTGTAAGTTTTAAAAAATGCTCAAGGTGATTAATTTTTTTCACTAAGAAAATTTTTGAGATGTGTTTTCAGGGCAGAAAAGCTTGTAGTTCTGACCTTTGAATTATGCTTGTGTTCTGTTTGGTAATGTCCCTATTTTGCAGGTCTGTATACACAGGTATGTAAACAGAGTGGTCACCAGACAGATGAGCAGGAACTCCAGAATTTACCATGTGAAATCCCAGTCCCCAAGACCACTCTTTATTTTATATTTACACAGTGTTACCTGAAAAACAGAAGCAAGCATTAGATATAGCTGTGATGAAGATGAGCAATTCTTACGAGAGTGCCTTTTGGAGACTAAGTTTTGGCATTTCCAATGCTCATATTTGCCTTTTTCTTAAATCATAAACCTGGATCTTCTACTAAATTAAATTTATAATGAGAAAGTTGTTTGCTAGCTCGTTGCTGATTTTAAGTAGTGACTTTGTGAGTGTATTTTTGGTCCTTTGTCTGAGGCCTTTAAAGTACTGCCTGACAGGCAAACAGCTACAACAACCATATTCTTAAGAAGCAGATGCTCAGGTAGAAGCAGCCTGTGAAATTATTTGGTGCATGTAGCTATTCATGCCACATTCACTGTAAGATGTATTACCTTCTCTTTTCTTGTTGATGTAATCTCTTGAGAAAAAAGGTCTGCTGGCATTATTAATCTCCTGGCTAAATCAAGAGCCACGTTAAAATTGTAATCAAGTGTTTCCCGACCACCAGACTCTGTTTAACTAAGTAGCTCATGAGAGAGGTTTATTCCCCTTTTATACTGAGTTCAAGTGAGACAAAGGATTTGTATGGCGAAGGACTAAGTGGAAAAGGCCAAGCTAGTCTTTCTATTATTGTGCCCTTCTCTAAACCAAAACCCCAAATGGTATATAAAATATTTCCCTTCTTGAATTCCAGTAAATCTCAAAGTTACTTCCCCAGTTTTCCTTTACCTCAGCACACGGCATTTTACTTTCAAAGCAGCAAATGCTATTTATATACTTCTGTGCTTTCCCTCCCTTTTGTTTAATGTTTTTCCAGGGACTGCAGAATAAGCAAACTCTACAAAAGTAGTTTGAGAAAGTTTAAAGTGCATTAAACTTTCTCTCATTTATGAAGGAGAGGTGATTGAAGTGAAACATAGATGCGTCTGGGGCTTACTCTTTCAGGGTTGATAATGAGATTTAAAATAAGGCTAAGTAAATGCTCCTTAATTAGGCACCTGTTATGTTCCATCGTGATCAGTGCTTTAAGGGACAAAAATACCCAGTGGCAGTGATATTTTGTACAATTTTTAAAAGAAAATTTCTGCTCACCCTTTACTTAAGAAATACAATGAAGCTGGCTTTAGTTTGCTAATAGATACTTTAAAATCAGTTTGGGAAAAGTTATTCCATGAGGTAAAGATCCTGTTTGAAGTCAAAGCTCTTCATCTGAAGAAACACCCATCACAAGACAAGAAAAGAATGATTTCTTTGTGACTGGGAAATCAATGAGACATCTGTTTTAATGTACAGGCCAGAAATAATGCAGTGAGTTCAAAAGGGAATCATAAAGAAGGCTGCTTTTTGTCTCTTCTCTCCAGAGTCTGTAGGATAGCATTCAGCACAGTATTTTGCATTAGCAGGACTCGAGTTTGTGTCCTTAAATAAGTGGTTGAGGTAGACTGTTTGAGGATGCTGATGTTTAGAGTTACATGAGCTGCTGGGGATTTGTGTTTACTGAGCTCATAAAAGAACTCCATTTGGGTCTTGATTTTGTCCCTTTTTCCCAGACACAGATTGCTCGAATGGCTGATCCTGCCCTGCTCTCGGTGCGGAGCAGGAGCTGGAGGCTGTACAGTCTCTGGGATGCTTGGCAGGAGGTCAAAGCACCGACTCACTGCGGGCTTGCCCTTCCTGGAAATACTGTTCCTGGGCTGCAGGCTCCCCATTTGGAGGAGCAGTGGGACATATGCAGACATCCCTGCACATGGTATGATTGTGTCTATTTGTCCTGCTTGCTTTCTTTCTCTCCTCTGGAGCCCCCGTGAAATTTGTTGGGTCCCTGTCTCATGTCTTTCAAGTGCATATGCAATGAATTTAGGTTTTCCCTTGCAGGCTCTTCTTTGCAGCCTCTTTAGCTCCCCTGAATAGTAATGGTGTGGGAAGTGGCCAGAAAAGGGTTACAACCACTTTACGTCTGCTTATGCTGGAAGGACTCTCCCCACAAACCCAGACACCTCGAATGAGACCTAACTCCTTACTTGTAAGGTTTTTTGAGGACGAGAAGAAACTAAACACTGAGGACTCAATTACCCCAAGGCACACTGGGTTGGTAGTGTTTTATAGTTCCTTGGTGTGTACATTACTGTATAAGATATGAGACCAAGAGGAACCCCCAGGCATTAGGTAATGGGCTTGTTAGAGCCCCACTGGTATCTGTAGTGTGGAGTCTCCTTATGGCAAAATTGGGCTTGCAGATGTCTGTTTCCAAAGGGAGAAGAGAATACCGAGAAGATATGCAGCTCTGGCAATGTTTGAAATCTGAGACCCATGGTCACCCTGGAAACAGCGTGTTGAAAGTCTGAAAAACCTCCTGGCAGAGCGTGGGTGGAGTAAAAAAAGTCCTTGGGTTTGTGTGTGCAGTTCTAACAAGTTGTGCTCGGCAGGAGGGAAAACAGCTACTAAGGGGACACACGCATATGTTCTCTGGGGAGCCATCTTATCACTGCTGCACATAGAAAGCTGCTAAAAATGATGATGTGTAGGACATGCTTTCCCTTGGGAAATGTCATTGAAATGAATGCATTTTTGTTTCTGTCAGCACAGTCTCATGGAAAAAAAGTCTGTGGAGAGATGCACAGAACAATAAAACAAAATAGTCAAAGGTGGGAGAACTGTTTCCTACCGAAGGCAGCAAAAAAGCCATGCTGTTCTCACTGAAGAAGTTGTTTGTATTGCAAATTCCAGCCTGACTGGTGACAAGTCAGGGTCCCAAACCTCCTCGTTCCCTGATGTCTTGTATGGAGGAATGAGGCAATCTGACATTTATGGACTGACTGTTGGAGCAGGCCCATGGGAGTCTCCCTGTGAGCAGGAAGGGCACAACCTCACGTACGTTCCTCACGTACACGCAGCTCAGTGGCCTGGCTTCTGCTCCCCATGGGACAGCTGGTGGTGACACTTCCCTGGTGCACTGTTCAGGCTTCAGTGAGATGTAGTTCAGTGGTTTCCTGAGCTAGCAATGAGTGTCTTGACATCTGACAGCTCATGAAAGACTTTCCCTCTGTGAATTGGTCTAATTATGTCTTTTAACAACGTGAATTTTGACATCCGCAATGCTGTCTGACAATGATTCCCCATTTTAAGCATACGATGCTTTAAAATATAGCCTTCCTTTATTTACTTTGACATTACCACCTGGCAACTTCTTTTGATGCTTTTATTTCCTATATCATTTGGTACAATGAAGTCTTTGCTCATATCATCCTTCTCACTCACTAGGTGAAGAGTCCTTGTCTTTTAAATCAATTTTTTTACAGGAGTTGCTTCATGATTTTTGTCATCCCTATTATCTTTTTGTGGGCCTTTTCTAGCTATGTTATATCCATTTTGTGATGGAGGGATGAAAACCATATTCGGTATTCAGCAGGTAGGTGCACATAGACTAATGCAATTGTTTTGATGTCTACTCCTTACCTGACAAATTCTGGCATTTGATTTGCTTTTGTGATGGTTATAGGGCAGTCAGGTAAATGGACTCATCAAATGTGATCCTAAAATCTTGTCTCTGAGGGGCAATAGTGAAGCTTAACTTAGGATTTGTTTAGTGCATACAAATTTATTTACACTGAACTTCTTTTGCCCTTTTGCCTTTGGTGAAACACTCCCTGGAAATCCAAAAATGCCAGATCCATTTGATCTCTTCTGGTCCACACTTGTCGAATCCTTCCAGGAGCTGCATCAGCATAGTGATGTGACTTCCTTCTACAAAAGCTGCATGGAGTTTTCCCAGCACATTGGATTTATTCCTGTTCCTCCCTAATTATATAATTTAGAATAATTTTTACCAATTTACATGTGCTGCTGTGCAAAGGAAGTCCCCCAGCATTAAAATGGAATGACTTTCCTTTCCAGGACTGGTAACAGGAAGCTCTGTGGATGACAGGGGAATCACACTATTCAAAGGAAGTTTCTGAATTTCTATGTGTGTAAAGCAAGTCACATTCTTCCACTTTTCAATCGTCATTCACCGTTGCTATTCAATGGGGTGTGGGTGGACCTTACTATAATTTTCCTATTTTTGTTGTACTGACCAGCTGCCTTGCTGGAGCAAGCACTGAAGATTGCAGTCCTGTGTGTGTTACTTGTGAATACATACCATGATGTTTTTCTTTTTTTTCTCCTTTCTTGGTGAGACATGAAATGGTCTTTAGGCTTTAACAGAAGTAAAGACTGGAAATGAGGCCAGTGCTGAAATATTAGCTGAAAAATGCAAGACTTGAGGGGAGATTTAAGTCTTGCAGAACGAACTTGCAATTTCTAATGTTCACTGAGTTGTTTCCTGCAGGGACTTACTAAAGAAACAGAAAAAACATACCCCTCTAGAAAATTAAAACCAGTTACTGTTTCTTGTTTCACTATTTCCATACCTTGTGATGATTAAAAGTAACATCTTGCCTTGATTTGCCCTCTTTTTGGAAAAAAAAAAAGGTTTAACCAAAGAATCTTCCCAGACTTGTGAACTCCCTTAAAACATAACCTGTGTTTGGCTTTGTTTTTTCCATGGACCTGGATAAAATATAGACTACACTAAGAAGAGTCTGTTTATTTGGTACCTCAGAGACTTCTTTGACATGTGTGTAAATGACCTCTGTGCCGAGGATGCACAAGTCTATGTGGAGATGAAATAAACAGGAAAAAAAGTAATCTGAGTGCTTTAAATCGGTGAGAAAGAATGATGTGCACAGGAACATTAGCACTGTGTTTGATAGATCAGCTTGTGCTTCGAACATTACGGAATAGGTGCAAAGCAATTTATTTTCCTGTTATTTGTCCTTTATTTCTTGGTGACTCTGCCAGCTAGGAAGGATAGAATAAATCTGATATTAAATTTACAATGCATGGAAAACACTTTCACACTTTATGGAAATATATATCTCAAGAATTTCTTTTATTTATGCGTACAACTAATCCCACTGAATTCCAAGTATCCTATGTGAGTAAAGATATATATATATATATGCACATTTGCAAAATCCAGACTTAAGGGCTGACTTTGTTCTGTGGAACCTAATATTTTCGTATGTGTCCTGTTTGTGTTGTTTCTTTTTGTTTAACAAATCATAATCTATTATTTATATTCTGTGAGAGACTATATTTGCATTCCCCCACAGCACATTTTATTCACTGTGGTGATTGTTTTAAGGAAAGCGTATGTTCCCTTATTTTTGTATGGAATTTGGCTTAGCTGGAGCATCTGGTTTCAAGTGAAGTGTTTTCCTACCTACTTTTCCATCTGAGCTGACCAAGGTGGAATAAAGGTAAAAGCTGGGCTCAATCATACAATGAGTCAAAGCCTTGAGGAGGACAAAAGTTGTGACTATTGACCATGGAGTCCTTTGTTTAAGCCTTAGTTGGCAAAATGTATCTGAAAACCTTCGATCTGAGGTGAATCTGAAGTAGTTTTGAGCACAGGTCCGAGTGACTTTGATTAGATGCCTGTAACTGTCCCTAAGCCAGTAGATTTTGATCCCTGCTCAAAATAGGTGTGATTTATCTACATCTAGTTCAAACATGGTACTTCTGCATGCGCTGTGTTTTATTTGAGAACACAAAACCCCATGGGTAAAAGTAAAGGTAAACTTTACACTGACTTTTCTCAGGGTTTCTTGGCAGAGACCTCAGAAAGGAATTATTTCTACAGAAATGTTCTCACTTGCCTCCCTAATTTACAGGGTTAATAGGATATGTGAGCTCTGTGGAGAGTACGAGATCTTATTTGCTGATGCAGTGTTTCACTATGATTGTGGTGACATCCTTTTTTATACGACAAAGTTAGAACTCTGTATTCAATAGGAAAGTTTTACAGAACTAAGCAGCAGTTAAACTAGTGGGATTCTGCTGAAACCTTTTTTTGCATTCAAATTTAGAAAAAAGGTTGAAAAAACCCCACTCCAACTGTAAAAACAAACAAAGGCAGGAAAACAACTTACAGTAAGATTCACCTTCTGGATTAGTCTTTCTAGGGTTTTAGAATCATTAATCATCCTTTACAGTAAGAAAAAGTCAATTTTCTGATATAATCTGTGTAAGAGTATGCAGCTTCTTAGTTTTGAAACCTGAATGTTTCAGCTGAAAACCTACAGAAACAGAGAATCACAGAATGCTGGTGTTGGAAGGGCCCTTAAAGATCAGCCAGTCCAACCTCCTTGCTGTGGGTAAGAACACCTTTCACTCGATCAGGTTGTTCAAGGTTGCTAATGCTTCCAGGGGTGGGACATCCCCAGGTTCTCTGAGCTACCAGTTCCAGGGTCTCAACACCCTCATAATAAAGAATTTCTTCCTTACATTGAAAGTAAATCTACCTTCTTCTAGTTTAAAACCATTACCTCTTGTCCTGTCATTACAGATCCTCTCCATCTTTCTTGAAAGGCTGCAGTAGTTGGTTCCTCTCTACTCATGTCCAAGCTTTCCATGTTGTTTACAATCTTTCTTTCTGTGGGAGTGGCTGTTTTCCCTGCTCCAGGCTTTGCTGTCAGAAGTGCCATGTATGCAGTGGGTTGTGGTGCCATGTGCTCCGCAAACCACACCACAGAAGAGATGAGGTGCGTTGCCCTGCGGTAATTGTCATCTCTGTTGGATGCCAGCGTGTGCACACAACATGACAGCACTTTCCAAATTCTCAAACGGACCCTGGTATAGGGGTTCATTTTCAACCCATGTGTTTATTTGTAGGAGTGGAGTCTCCTAAGGAGCGTTTTCCTTCTGGCCTTTGTTGGATAGAAAAACATTTGCAACAAACGAACTTTTGCTCTTGGAAAACATACATTTTGCCATCTTCAGTCTATCCTATTCTTGCATTGCACACTGCTCTGACTCTGTAGGGTAGATGTCTTTCAGTCAGTGGAAAATAATATTAATAAATGAGCAATCTATAAATAAACAAATGGAGACTGCCTAAAGAGGAGTGAAGTTGTTTAAGTTAGTAGATCACCAGAGTAGCAGAATTGTTTCTGGATATAACCCCCTATTACAAAACACTTAACTTTTTCCACATTTCAACTTCTGGGTACAATTGTCCTCTAACACAAATTTTAGTCCAGAATACAGCACGAACTCACGTGGCTTCATCTAGAGTGCTGTGGAATTAAATTGCTTCGTGATTTTTATTTTTGCAAATTGTTATTTCTTACCATGTGGGCACTATAGAATGCATTTCAAATTTATTTATTCGAACTGAAATAAAAAAGTGGAAAATTCCTCCCAGCAGAGACTAGCACTGGGCCTTCACAGAGAAAGTCTTAATCATGTTGAATTAATGTCTTGTGGATTTTTTTAAAAATTAAATCAGGTGGCTGACCTAGTATGTATGTAATTCTGGCTAAAGTTAGTCACTTTGAAAGATTAGTGATTATATAGTCGAGCCTGCAGGTCTTAAGAAAAATTCTTGGCACGAAATGCAGAAAAACAACTTTATAGATTACATGTCTCCCATACACATGCTGTACCACATAAGAAAAAATCAATTCTGTACCTATTAATTTGGCCTGAGGTAGGCCTCAGTTTGGCAGCTTACCCCGTATAATTTGCCAGCTTTATAATGTGCTGGGTTTAGTTATTTTCTCAGTGGTGAGGATGCCTATTTATTAGGAGGAATAGAAAAGTACTGGCCTAGAATAAACTTTCTATGTCCATTGCCTCTTGTAATTAATTATTAACAAGTTTGGGATTATAGTCAGGGTACTGTTTCTCTGTTTTAGAAAAATAGTTATAATTTACAGCTAAGCTGTATTACTGATTATTTATATCTTTATTTATACCTGTTATGCTGATCTTGTCTGACGTATAAGTGGCTTTTATCAGTATCTGCATTTGGCATTCCCTGCTATTTGTTACAGATAGCATCATATCTGCTTTCAACCTCCTTTTTGTAGGGTGTATAAGTCAAACTGGTTTAGCTCCATCCATTTTAGGAATCCACACCTGTTCCAGTTTGTGTTTTCATGCATGACTGGGTCTGTATGATATTACAGAGGTGGTTTCATTAAAGTGTTTTATAATGAAATATGTGTTCCTGCTGAATAGGAAAATAATTTTGTCTCCATGTATATCAGGACCACATTTTTCTTTTACAGTGACATCATAGGTGTGGTTCTTGCTCTTCCTGTTACTGATTGACTCATTGTTTTTTCTGCTTCTCATCAAACTAGTGAAATCCCAGACTACGGCAAAAAAATCTTAGAGATTTCTAGCTCCCTGACCTTATGCTTGGCACTGCTGAATGCTGACTGATTTCCAGAGCTCCATGCCTCGAGGTCATCTGGTCCTTCTCAATGTCCGGACAGAGAAAAACTAAGAAATTCTTTCCCTGTGTCCCGTCTCCTGAACCCCAAAAAGGCGCCATCACCTTCAGGGGTGGGTATCCAGTGGACCTGCACTTACTGCCAGTGGCAGCTTCCAGCAGCACGCCAGGACACACATTACCGTCTGAAATATGTACATTGCAGGTGGTGCACAAGTCAGTTTTTAGGTAACCCACTCTATGACCGTATGTTCTCTTGATTCTGATTATGATTTTTAAGTTGGGGGCATGAGCAAAAACATATAGTTTCTTGGAGAACTCCAAGGAAACCTCCTCCCTCAGACCAATTGTTTTGCTGTCAGCACATCCTTGCCTGTTGTTACTTTGTTACCATCTTACAATTGTTGAATTCAATTCCCATTTTCTACATCATAGTCTTTTCCCATATGACACTGTAGAAAGAACTTTAATGAAGTCCAGATATAGGAAAACTGGTTCATTTATCTTGTCTGAAAACCTGTTATTCTGAAAAGTTCAACTCTTGGTAAACCCATCTTACTACATACCCCCAGTTTTCCTCTTTTTTCTGTGTCTTTACTGTCTGTGTTAACTTCAAAGTGTATTTTAAAACTGTAGATGAGGATCTGCAGTTCAATGGCTTTTAACTGTAAAAATTATTATTTCTCTTTTCTTGTAGACAACATTTTCTTTCTGGTATTTGCCAAAAAAGTGGACTTAGTATGTCTTGTTTTGAATTAGATGGCAGATAGAACAAAATGGCAAATAACCAAAAAATCTCAAAGCAGAATAATCCTGCTGCAGTGCAGAAACCAGAAATAGACAAGTGAATTCTGGTCGTAGGAGGGGTCTTGGAGAGTCTCACACCATTGAGTATTCCTATAATAATCCATACGTGGACATATACTTTTTAAATTGAGGCCTAACAACTCTAATTCTGTGCAAACCTTATATGACAAACAAAATAAAGAGTGAATAGGAAGACATTGTTTGTGGAGCCTGGGAGGTGACATCCTTCAGCAAACTTCCTGCTGATATCAATGAACTTGAATGTGACGCAGCTCAGAAAGTACTCATCAACCCTGAGGAACTGTTATCAGTGTAGTCAGAAGATCTGTGTGTCCTCTTGTGCATTCCTTTAATCTTCCACCCTCTTTGAGAGAGAGAAATGTTAACTTCGACGCTTAGAGAGAGGCCAGAGTATAAGCACTGGTAGCATAGGCAAAGATGTCTTAAATCCCCAGCACTGGTAAGAGTTTCAAGAGGACCTTGGATCAGGACAAGGAGGAATCAAAAAGCGAGCTCATGTATCATTAATCTAGTTTAAAACTGCTGACAGGGCCTGACTTTTGCTTTTAGCTTTGGGCATTCCCTGTCCTGTACATCTGTACCTCCTGTCAAGTGACCATGTTTGAGAAAGACCCTATTCAGAGTCATGGGATCGCAGGCTTTTGCACAGTAAGTGTCTCAAGTTTTTCTGACATGGCTGAGAGCAACAACTCAGACGGTAGCTGAGCTATGATTAAAAAACCAAAAAGATCCTCTTACGGCTTTCATATCTGTCTTTGACATGGCCCTTATAATTCAACTGGTTGATTTAATTTTGCTGTTTTTTCGCGTGCAACTATGTGCTAGAACATTTGTCTGAGGGATAAAATCATGAATAACTTTATCAGCTGCCAGGTTTTCCTTCGTGCTTGAGTGGTCATATTGACAACAGATTATGAGGTCAAATTTTCAGATTTTTACTGATTCAGGATTAGAATATGCAAGACATTAAAAAAAAAAAGTGCTTTTCTTCATTGTAATCTCGAGATATGATTTTTCTTTTCTTATTCTTTCTGAAGATGGATAGATTTTCCACCTCAGTTGTCTCTGTCAATGGCGCTTATTATTGAGCATTTAATATCTTCTTTTCCTACCTAGCGTGTCATAATCCATGTTATCAGACATTTGTCAGGAGTGTGGGTTGGTCAAACAGGCCAGCTACCCATAAGCTTCGTATCTTCCTTCTCATTAATTTTTATTCATTTGTGTTTTGCTTAAATTATCCGTTATTGTAGTCAAAAACTCTGTAATAACTGTGATTTGTGGCTGAGAGATCTCTGCCATTACTTTTGAATGAGTAAGTCTGTAGAACTGTAGTTCTGATTGGAGGAAGGAAAGTAAAGGAGTGATTGGGTTAACCAAGGGGATGCTTGGAGAATGGGTTTAGAGAAATGGCCTGAGGAAATGGTATTGAATTCATTAGTTTCAAGTTCAGTACAGTAGTATTTGCTGTTATAAATCTGGGGTAGTATAGTTAAGCAAGAGCTACACAAACAGGAAAAGAACAACAGTTCTTGCTGAAAAGTATCTAAGGATTGTTTTGTGTCACGATTTGAATAGAAAGTTGTGATTGCCGTGTTTTTACAAAAAAAAAAAAAAAGACGTACTTTGATTTGTAAACTAGTTTTTGCCTGCAAGATGTGTGAAGAAAGTTCCTGTTTTGTTCCGCAATGGTTAGGATGCAGCTGGAGTACAGTGTCTGGCTCGGGGCATTTCAACTAAACGAAAATGACAGAGGTTCAGAAAAATAGAAAAAACCCAAAAAAATGGCTGAACTAAGAAAAATACTATAATATAGGAACAACAACAACAAAAAAAGTTCAAACCTTGGGGTTACTTGGCTTAAGGAAATGGAGACTGAGAGGAGCTGGGATTACAGTTTCCTAGTGTTAAGTGACTAGTGCAAAAGAAAAAGGAGTAACTCTTTCTCGAGGTCTCTGGTGAATAAGGGTGATCTTCAAAGGTTTTAAAACTGCACCAAAAAGGTGCAGGGCAGATACTAGAAAAAAATTCTAGCAGAAAGGACAGTGAAGGACTAGAGTTAATTGGCTAGGAAACTCTAAGCTAAAGTTTGGAGCAAGAATAACACCGACAAACATGGGTAAGGAGTGACAGCAAGAGGGTCTTGGGGACAGAAGGTGAACTTCATTATCTCCTGAGGTCCCTTTTGGGCCTGTTTTCTCAGTCATTGTGGCTCTCCTGTCTTATAAATCATTACTAGCTTTTAATATACCCCTCTATTACTGTAGTGATGTTTCTATTGCTGGAGTTAAATGGGTATCTTAAGAAGACAGCTGGTTTAGTTAAATATGCCTCCAAGTCTAGCTCAAAAGTTGTGGGACTTCACAGAAAGAGTATAATCTTGAAAAACATGATATGAGCCAAGTACAAAATGCATTTTGATGCTGAAGCACGTAGCAGTTGTGTGGCATCTTCTGACTGCTCTGCACATGACATACAGTGCTTGTGGTTTAGTTACAGACTGGAACGTTGTTCTTGCCTACGATCATCTGAAGAAAGACCCAGGGAATACCATCCCTGGTTCTCCAGAGACTGCAAACAGTGTTTGAGGGCTCACAAAGCTTTGATTGCTGATTGATGTGTTAAACAAGAGAGTTGACTTAAGAAACCTCTAACATTTGCCTTTTAGTGAGGAGGGACTTCTGACTAGCTCAATACTTAGTATCAACAGTCAGGAAAAAAAATGGTTACTTCTCCAGATCTGAGGATATTGCAAAAACCAGCATAATCTTGCTTTGACCTTAACATACAAAGGAATTTTCTCTCTCTGTTCTGCCTCAATTAGATATGCATTTAGAGAAACAGTGCTATAATAATCTTCTTTATTTTAAGTCATCAGACACAATTGCTTGTATAGGTGCTGTGTGATGAGGATGTGGCTACAAATCGACATTTATTAACAGAATCAGTAAATGATGTAGAACAGCTACATGACTGTAGTACTATTCCTACAAAGCAGCAAGATCAGATTTTAGTATCTTAAAATGCTCTGCTCTTGCCGCGTTAGATTTCCAGTGGCTGTAGATATTTTCTCCCTGTGGTGAGAATTGCCATTGTCCTGTGTGCAAACAAAAGTCTCTGGGCTTGAGTCAGCTCTAACTTGCCCTAGCACGAGTGAAACTGATTTCAGGTCACAAAATGAAGTTGAAAGGGGATAGACAGAACAACACTGCATGCTTCTGAATACGAGTAACTTTTCAGAGCTCATGTGCCATTTCACAGTGTACAGTTTTTGGGAGAGAGAGAGTGTTAGTGGATGGCTTGTTTATATGGGTTTTAGAGGAAAAGCATTTGTTTACATCAGCCTCACTATAAACTCTGAAGGAACCTTGGCTGTAGCAATGAGCCAGACCCAATAGTGGGTTGCCAGATAGCGGTAGACCAATTTCACAAAGCTGGCTATTAGGAAAATGATCCTTTCCATCTTTCTGTTGGCCACCCATGCACTAATACACATTATTTCTCTTCTAGCCCCATAAAATTTTTTTTTCACTCCTGAGTGATTTCTGTGCCGAGGGCCATTGCAGGCACTGCCAGCACTTCCGTGAATTATTTGCTTCCTGTTGTTCTCTCTTCTTTACTTCTCATGACAGATTCATTCAGTAAGGCCTTTCATCCTCCCTCACCTTCATTTATAGTGATATGTTTACCAAGGCTTTCTAAGGCTCTTTTCTCCATGGTAAAAAAGACCACAACCCCTTCTCTGCTGGAGCCAGCAGTTTTATTTTCATGGGGCTGAAACTGTTTTCACATGGAGCAGGCACATCTGGAGGGATGTGCCGGGAAGTACCTAATGCCATCAGGTGGAACTCCAGCGGTGACTTGGGCCGCTGGGCTCCACAGTGGGAGAAAGGTCCAACATGCACTTATAACACATGGCCTTATAGTAGGTTTGGCAAGGACTTGGCTGGGTTTAGGTGGGGACACTGTCCCTTCTCTCTGTCTCCATGGGCTGGAAAAGTGTCAAACACACTGTTGGTTAGCTGAGTTACGTCCAAGCTGGAGGTGCTTGCAAGATAGATTAGTTTCATTGCAAGGTCCTAAAACCTGGATGCTGGTGGGAAAGGATTAGTCATGTTCTGAGCTGGGGGTTAGGGAAGCAGGTAGGAGCAGAGTGGAGATTTAGGGTTGAGGAAGAGTGGCTTCTAGACAAAAGTGTATGAAACTAACAGCCAACTTAAGAGCAAAACCAAAGTCTCAAGTTAAACGCTCTAAAGAGAAATTCAAGCAAGCTGGTATGGGTGGTTTCAATAGTACTTATGGCTTTACCAAACCTGTTAAGTTTAGCACAAAGTAGCAGCCGAATGCTTTAAAACCAGATGTTTGTGATTAGAGGGGGAGTCCTTGGGCTAAAGGGAGGGATGAGTTTGTGCATTCTACTAGGTTTTAGTAAGATGGGAAGTAAATTTGGAGCCTTAGAAAACCGCGAGGGGTCACGGAGTAGGTGGCTCCTTGAGTGGTTTATTATTTCTTCAGAACAGGCACATATTGGCTTTGAGATGTGATGCAAAGAGAAGCCTAAAGCTGACATAGCTGACTTAGACATATGTAGGTAGGGCTGGGAGACACAGAGAAGAAAAATGTGTCTGGCAAGTATGTGAGAAGGGTGCTTATTTGTCTGTAAAATGGGTGGGTTGATTGTTACTGCAACACTGTTTTAGGGGAAAAAACTGCATTGCTTTCACGTTATTCTTTTGAAATCTGCTAGTGCACCCTTGCTCTTCACTCTGATCTTCTTGCTTGTGAGAATCACTGAATGACCTTCTCCCCATAGCAAGCATGTGCTCCAAGGCCACAAGGCTGCTTGTGACTTAGCAGTGCTCTGCTTGCCCTACCATGTGTTTAGCTCTCCCACAATCCAAAGAAAGAATTAAGCACCCATCTTAGCTCTCCCAAAGAGTCAGCCTCCATTTTCTGCATTTCCTCACCCTTCAAGCGTCCTTTGCCCATCATGCCTCGCAAGAAGAACAAATCTGTCAGTCTGCAGCTCTTCCATTACCTTGGATGATTAATAATGAGAAGTTCCTCAGTGACAGGCTGAATGGTGCTTGTAAAAAATCTCTACCATGGGGTCCATGTTGCATCATTGATTTGTGTGCTGCCATTCTCTTCTGTCTGCCTACTCTGCTACGTTTATTCCGTGTTTCGGTTCTCCTTTTACAAACCTGGGCTCTTTAGTCTAGGAAATAACACTCTTATCCTGTGTTTGGAGATGCATTTTACTGATTGTGTTATTCTTCAGTGGAGTGCACAGTGGCCATTTTTGTATAATAATACTTCTGTGGCATCACTGGCTAAAAGGAGAGGAAAATTCGCTATCAGTCGCATGGAAGGTAGACTGGGATTGTTTATTTAAAATCTTCTGTTGGGATCATTAGATATCTGCCTGTTCTTATTCTCTGACACACTCGTGAAGATGTTTGAAATCCTCTTTTCCTAATAGCAACTGAACTGTCAGTATGTGAGAAACCATGAGTTATTTTCCAGTGTCACAGTGGGATCAGCTGAGTCATAAATGTTCTTGAAAATCTCATCCTGTTTGGAGAATGCATTGCAAAATATGGCTAACAAGTGTAATGGTGTTTCCCATGGGATGGACCTCTTGTGGATGGAGATTCATTTAAGCTGTGTTATGTTCCTACTAACTAGCAAACCCACCTTTTTTATGCAATACTACACGTTTCTTCCCATAATCCTGATTCTATAGGTAGTTTCCTTGGAAATGTTCTCATGCAAGCACTTGGGCAGAGAAAGAAGAACTTGGCTCTGTGACTGGGCAGCCTACCCTCGCTCACTTCCTTGACAAATTTGCACTCGATATATTCCCAAGCCTTCCATCATCATCAACCCTCGATCCTCTGTCTCTGCAGGGAGAGGCAGGCTCTGCATTCAGTGATTATTTTGAAGATGAATGTGTTGGGTAGTTTTGATTACTAATTTGCTATTTTAAGTCCGCATTGTGCTTTGATGGCTCTTATGGGATTTTTCTCTTACAGTAAGGGACAAAGATCTAAGGGGTGTCTATTTAGTTTTTCTCATCCTGTAACAATACAAAATGTCATCTTGGCCTAAGTAGATACACATGTCACCAGCCGCATGGCAGTGTACTAAATAAAACCAGTACCCTTCATACAAATACTTGAATATTTAAGTGGACTTAAGGGAAGAGAAGCAATAAATGAAATACTTTTGGAACATGAAACTAGCCTGCTATTTCTTCATGCTCAGTTTAAAAGCAAAAACATCTTAAAATGTCTCCTCTTAATTTTTTAATGCTTATTTTTAAGCTCAGCACAATTAAGAGATTCCCATTTTCAGGCCGATGTATATGTGTAGCGGTTTATAGCAAAAGGGCAATTATATGTAATCTTAAAACCAAATATTTTTCTGATTAATCCAACTGATTTTTTATTAGATGTCTTAATCTAAATAGGGTATCTCATTCTGAATTCAATGAATGTAACCATTTCCTCCTCCTGCTGTAAAGTATTATTGGTTTCTACTTGCCTCTGCTCTCATCTAGACCAATTATCTTGCAGAGATGGGAACTATTCATTATTCTGCATTTAAGGTACTATTTTGCTATTAGACTCAGTACATTTTTTCTTGCTATTAAATTCAATACATTTTGGCTTGTTCTTTATTAAAATGATCTGTATTAAAAGTGGTGATTTGTTCTAACACTGTGTATTTACATGCAAAACACTTACTTTAAAGTTAGGTGCTATCACTCACGAGTTGGAAAGTACTGCATATGCAATACTTGTGCACTAAAAGACATGTCTGGTGTAAAAACTGAGTCTGTGGTTTGCCTTAATAGAATCAAGATAATTTGAAATCTTAAAGTTATACATGAACTTGCATGCTTGCTGAGGAAGTGCCAAGGACACCACTTGGGAGATATATGTTAGCTGTAAGGGTGTCACCACCCAGTATTCCAAAAATGGGGGCCTGTGGCTGCAGATGCCTCATGCCTGAGATCCGTCTTACAACTCTGAGTAGCCTAGTTGAAGCTAGCACACTACTTAGGTTGTCAGTGCTAGGAGGATGACTCTCTGATGGCCCCAATCCTTTCAACACTTCTGCATGAGCTTAATTTGGGATTATTGATGAGTTTACAATGAAGTGCATATGTAAGAGCTGGCAGGATTTGGTGTTCCTCATTTGTTGCCATTAGGAGAGATTTCTTAATCCACCTATTGTATTTTAATTAAAGAATATTTTTGTGTCAGTAATCAGGACATGTTTACTACAATCAGTGAACATTTTCTGGGACTAGGACAGTACATGTTAGCAGAAACCAATATGCCTACAAGAGCTGGTACCGTTTCTTTTCCTATAACCAGCAGATGTTTTAAGAGCCCTCATTGTACTGAGGTTTCAACTTGAGCTGGTGAACCAGGATGAACATAAGAGACAGAGCAACTGTAAATCCCATGAGCTGTATTTACTATCCCACTGTAATGTGAATCATTCCTGAAAACAGCCCTTGGACCATCTCAGTGTGGTTTGAGTAGCTTTGGTGTGTTTCCTTTTTTTACCTAATACTTGCTAACTTCTAGCTTAAGTGCAGAAACATCTTGGGGTATTTTGGATTCTGACAAAGTTTAAATTTAGAGGCATTCACGCTTCAGCCTCTTTAGAATGAATGGGAGAGTCTAAGGTGTTGTTTCTGTGTGTCACTTTTTATTTTGACAGATGTAGCTACATGCTGCTTCCCCAATTCTTTACCTTGCAAAGCTATCACCTCTACCAGATGAGGGCCTGTACCTTTACATGGCACCCACCCTGTGGAAACATTGAGGAATCTGTAGCTGAGAAATCTCTAGAATTCATGTTTTGTTTTAAAAGCAGCCCTGTGACTTTTACAGATGGCAATGCTGGGCAGAATTCTCCCCTATTGTGTTTCTTCTATAGCCACTGCAACAAAGTCTGAGTAATTTAGTCTCTTGTCCTGGGTTGTGTCCTGCACTGCTAGAATGAGTGGCAATGACACGACGATTGTGGTACAAGATTAAATGGGGTGTGTGATGAGGATCATGATTTGTAAAAAAAAAAACCCAAAACCAAACCCCACGACAGGGTTGGTTTAGGCAGAGACTGCTGATGTGTTACGTTAGGAGATCTGCATAGCAGTCCTATTGGTTGGGGCTTTTTGAGTCTGAAATGGCGTTGACTGTGTGTGCTTTTCCTCTTTATTTCTGATTTCTTTAAATTCTTATTTTTTGCTGTGTGGTGCTGTGCAGATCCCACCAGCAAGTCCTCAAGCTCATTCCCTGGTGATGAACCTTTGTAGGGAAGCCAGTGTCTGATGTGGTTTGGTTCCTACTGTCACCCAATTTGTACCCTTAGAGCAATTGGAGGGATGGGAACACTGAGGTGCCTGTGCTGGCTGCCTGAGAATCTTACAGTTAATTCCAAGGTTACCCAGTATGTCTAGAAACCCTTTTGATAAAAGATAATCTTACAATTTTGTCATCTAAAATGTCTTTAAAATGTGTCACAGCTCAGCTTAATTTCATTACTGATTGTTCTGCGTATGTTGTTTGTTGCAGTGGCAACTTGCGCTGCTGCACTGTTAAATTCTGGCAAAAAAATTTATTAATTCTTTTCAGCAGGAAATGATTTAGCCTAATGTATTGTATTTATAAGAAAAAGCAACATTTTAAGTTAAAAGTTGAAGTTAAAAATGGGAAAATTGCACATGCTTCAAAGAATCTTTTCATGGGGGCCAATTCCTAGGAATATCGTCTAAAAGAAGGAGGACATTTACAGTAAAATCAGCAAAATATGGAGTCTTCTTAACCATACCAGGGTGAAATGTGGTGTCTAATAGGTAGAGATTTGTCTGAAACCTCCATCATGAAAAAAAAATACAAAATAAAATCTATGGAATACATGTTTATAGAGCAAACTTGGAGAAGAGCTGTGCTGATCATGCAGGGAACAAGTTGCTATGGCTGAGCAGGAGGATTAGCTGGAGTTTCCATGTTCTGCTGAACTCTGCATTTTTATTGTTTAAGATTTTAATAGTGCAGCTTGTGATTTCAGTGTATTTTTAATACTTTGCTTCTAACGTGCGCATCCCTATCCTCTGCCACACTTAGCAGAGCAATAGTATGAAAGGGAGCAAGTTTTCTCTACGGGGCACAGACCAAACTGTTATGAAGACTTAGTTAATTTTTGTTTATTCTTTGGCAATGAAGGAGGACCTTGTTTTGTGTCATGTTTTTCTCGGATGCCACAAAGTTCAGCAACATTAGGTATTGCATGAAATACGTGCCCCAAGAAACGTTTGTTTTATTTCAATGAAGTTTCTCTATATTCCGGAGCAAACATTCAGCTCTTTTCCAAACTGCCTTAAAAATAATCTCCTCCAACCCTCCCTCTCCCCAAAACAAAAGAAGTTTCCCTTCTCAGAAGAGCATCTGTTATTTAGCAACGTCTGAATTTCCATAAATAATCCCAGATTTCCCCTGCACAAAGATATAAACAATTGTTCCACACTCAAACCTCCCCCTGTCTCAGATTCCCTGAATGAAGAGAGTGGGAGAGGAGGCACCAGCGGGGGGGGTTTGCAGGGAGACCCTGTCAGAAGAAGAAGTGGGGTGGGGCAGGGCAGAGGTGCCTGTTGGGCCCTCATGGGATGCAAAAACTCTTTGACTGGGTTGAAGACCTCCACCAGAGGGGATTTTTGAGGTTGTTTGGTGTTGTGAGCAACAAGCTGGCGTCATGGACTGTAGATCCTGCCTGGCTTGGCCATGAGTTGGAGAGGGTAATGCTGGGATAGGGAGGGGAAGATGCCACCCTACCCCTGACTTGAGTTGTGAGACTGACGTCTCTGGTGGGGTCCCACCAAGAAGCTACTCGAGACTGGAGGCTTCCCACCAGTCCTAGCTCTGGGTTTCTTTACATAATATTTCTGCAGGAGAGGGCAGAGGGGGAGTTAATATCTTCTGAAAATTCTTCCTTTTAATTACTTCTCCTTTATTTAGGAGATTTGTTTGGTTTGGGTTTTTTTAAGCACTGTAACAGCAAGTAATGAAAAAGAGTAGTAACTGAGCAACAGAAGATAATGGCAAAAAGAGAAATGAGTAGTTCTAGAGACATCAACTGCTCCACAAATTAATGAAATTAATGAAATTTGGCTTTTGAATCCCTGATGTAACGATACTGTATTCTTAATGCATGAACATATAATTTGACAAACGACTGCCCTTAAAAGGTTTGTTTGTTCTCCCTGCCAGAATGTATTTTTGCTTTTTTCTTCTGTGTTGAAGTTGCTGACAAATTAAACTGTGTTTTCAGTTGGTTTAATTTTCCCCCCCAAATTATTATTATTATTTTTTAATTTCAAAATGCCAGGATGCTTAAATTTCTTCTGTGATACAGTAAACAAGGACACCACTTTTTCCATTAATGTCTTGGGGTGGCTATTTAATATATCTTATATGTAGGCAAGAAAATCTGCTTATCGGGGCTAAGGTGCTATTTCACAATGAAGATCATTTTTCCTTGCATTGACCTTGTCCTATGATTATTTCTCTTCCATTCTGTCACAGGTCCAGACATCTTCTCTGTGCTTTGAAAACCTTGCAAAAATTAATTTCATTATTAGTCTCAATATTACTCCTTGACTCTTTTGTAGATCCCTCACCTGCTCATAGCTCTGGTGGGTCTTCTGATGGGTCCACTGGTCTTCCAACTTGCTTCCATTGGCACCAATTTTCTCTCAAGTGTGAGCTGGGCAGTGAATACAGCCTGAACAAATATGCATGTTCAGTATTTGCAGTTGGTTTGCCTGAAAAACAGCAGGAAATAATCCTGAGTTTTAGAGCTGGATGGAAGGGCTTGTGGAGGCTGCATTTATATGTACGAAAATCTTGCTGTGGGATTGGCCCTGTAAAGAAATGAGTGCAGAGAATGACATTCACTTTGCATCCTAACAGGGCAGCACAAAGACATCCCGCTGTCAACTGCTAAAGTTGTTTTGATTTGAATTCAACAAAACCTTGGAAATGCTTTCATTTTGCTGCTTTGATGTTTTTATGTCCTCTCTAAAAACTTTGTATACTGACTCTTGGTAGCATCTTTTTCTTTTCAGTTTCACAACAATGAAATAATTTGATGTGATATGGGAAAAGAAAGCAAGAGTATCTTAGAGTAGTTTAGCTTGTTCGAACACTGCTTTTAAAACTTACATACCCATGCGCAAATTCAATTGAAATTATAAATCCGTGTAAACTTAAGTTATCTAAGCTCAGCAAGGAAGTTTTGACATTCTATGCTAGCCTTTGTTCTTACCAATGTCACTGACTGCTCTGGTACCTGAAATAGGACCTCTAGTCTCCTCTTGGCCAGGCCAGCTTTTTATCTCTTGAGTCCTGCTGTTTATCTAAATATTTCTCTTTAATCTGAAGAACTTGTTTTTCTAGAGGAAGAGCTTTCTGGGAAGGGATCCAGGATTCACCAGTACTCAGCCGCACTAAGAGCTCTTGCAGTGTGCAGGATCAGCAGCAGTTGGTAAGGAGCTCTCTGACGCTGTGAGTTACAATAGAGGGAAGAGATTGTGAAGCCTTCCCTTACCCTGGGCCTTCAGGCACAATACTTGTCATTCTGCACCATCCCAGATGGTGGTGGGATGTGGTCCAGTGGCTTTCCTTCCACTCTTGTAAAAACTCACCAAGAAGCAGTTTGCTAAAAAAAAAAAGAATCTAATCTTAAAGTTGAGCACATGTCTGTCTTCAGCAGCATCCGTGTCTTCAGTCTGTTTGTTTGGAGTTCTGCATGACATCAGTTCCTGAGGTTTTGGTGTGCCTTATCAATGTACGAAATGAAATTCAAGGTTTCTGCTTGAACGTGTGAATAGCCTGAGATCTAATTACCAGAGGGACTGCCCTTTCTCCCTCTGTGGCGCTGCTGCCGTGGGAACCGCCAGAGATGACCCATCGAGTTCCCTTTCGACAGACAGGAAGTCTTCTGGTTGTTTGTCATCTCCCCCAGTGAGTTTTATAACCTTCCCAGTGGGCTTCAAAGTCCTATCCCTTCTCAATGCCCCACAGAGGGACGTGGCTGTCTGTTGGATTCACTGGGCTTCAGATCAGGAATTGCATACAGAATCTTTTTGAGTGTCCTGGTCTTCCATGGTGGTGAAAGTCAGGAAGTTTTGTGGTATTGATGGAGGCTGCAACAAATGTTTCACGTACAGTGTCTAAAGCAGAAAAGGCAGAGAGGTGGCTAATGTGTGCTTATGAATGTAGCAGGTGTACATGTGCATCTGTGCTGAAGTCTTTCTCTGAATATCCTGCAAGGGGAGGGATGCATCACAGCTCGAAATAGAAAAGTTTTGGAAGATTCTAGGTCAAGAAAGTTTCCCTTGTAAGTGGAAAGAGAAAAGATGTGTGGAAGATAAAAACCACTGTTCTTCTCAAACACACCCTCTTCTTGCAGGACACGTATGCTATTCATTTAGGCTGATGGGGGAAAATATTTGTCCCTTTTACTTTGAAAACAAATGCTTAGATTGTGAGATAGAGGTCCTTTTTGTAGCTGTGACTTCCCAACTGCAAACTCAAATCGTAATAAACTTTCTGGAAAAACCTTTTCTGAAAAGCCTCCTGTCTATATTTTCTTTTCTATGGCTTCTCCAAAATGAAGCCACACAGACTTAGTTTGCTTGGCTAGAATTCAGGTCAGGTTTTGATTTTTTTAATGCAATTTACATGAGCTCTACGCCTATAAGCTTCATTCAGCTTAAGAGACCTGGGGAGGGATGAAGTGGTATCTCCTAAATGGGGCTGGACAGCCTGTGGCCAGAGGGGCCAAGTTCTGGTGCAGTGGGAAGGAGGGGTACCAGGAGACTGAGAAAATGGTAATTTTTTGAGAGTGTCAGACTCAAATACTGGGAAATATTTTACATATTTATTTATCTACCTGATATTGTCTTCTAGATTTTGCTGTTTTGGAAATCTGGTCTTTGGTCTCCTGATTTCTGTAACAGAACTTGACTATCTCACTCTTCTGTGCTGCCTTTCCAAGATTCTCAGATAAAGAATTCATGAAAAAGGACCAGGTTTCAGAGGTTTACACAGACCCTTTAAGCACCATGTGCTGACTGCAGGACTTGAAAACTGACTTTTTCTAACAGGTAGGGTTTTCTCTGCTCTGCCAACCAGCTGCAGTTGGTGTGCAATAGCACAGCCTAACCCAGTGCTGTCTCCTGCAGAGGAGACAAAAATATGTAAGACATCTGTGTCAATAAAATGTCCTGACAGGAATTATTCTGTTGCTGTCTGCAATTGCAGTGGCACTGACAAAAATCACAGATGGATTGGGACATATGTGTGGGAATGTATCCACCTGAGCTGGATCCACTTCAGCCCTGTTCTCTGTGAATGCAAATACTGTAGGAGCTTCACTGAATGGTGGAGCAAATATTTAGAAATAGAGTTGCTTTAAGTTCTCTGAGGTGCTGCTAAATCTCATGTTGCAAAAGTTTGCTGTTTACCAGAATCCTGAGTGACTCCCAGGAGCTCTCTCACCTCTTCTGCAATGAAGACCTTTACAGGCACAGATGCCCACTGAATTTCTGCCAAGAACAACTTTCCTACCTCCAGTACGTGCACGACAGGGAGGAGAGGGCACCTGGAGCGCTGGTGCTCCTGCTGCTGGCTGAGGTACTGGCACACTTGTGCTCATTTATCCCTGAGTTAGTGTGTGTGAGAGCAACAAAGGGGAATAGCTGAGCCCTTTGTGTCTGGCCCTGTTTGCCTGCTAGGCAAAAATCGGGTTTGAGGGGGAATAAAGCCTCCTTTCCTCATAGCAGTACCCCACTTGCTGTATAACCCATTTCCTGCACATCCACTGTTGGACTTACCATTCCGGGCTTTGCCTGGCAGAAAAAAAGGAGTGTCCGGAGTGTCTGTATAACTCACAGGTGCTCAGAGCCAGCGATGCTGCAGATGCTGGCTCCTCACAGTGGGTTCATCAGGGCCTGGCAGTTCATATCATGGAACATGGCTGGAGTCTTCCATTAAAGCTGGGGCTGTGTCACGGGGAGACTCCACATGATTCTTCTCTTGCCCTTTCGTGAGGATGGTCACATGGGTTGCATCTCATGCTCTATAAAGCTCAAAGGGTCAGTTTATTTTACTTTAGACTTGCAGGTAGCTCATGCTCCAGGAGGAGTTTCTGCTTCTCTCCTGCAGCCTGGAGTTGTCGCAAAAAGCTGGTGCTTGAGTGTTTTACTCCCATGGTCCCAAGGGCTCAGTGGTCTGCAGTAAGGGGATTGTCAGTGTTCGGCAACAAACACAAGAGGCTGTGAGTGAAAGAGAGAGCAAGGGCGTGAGCTGTCCTGGGCCAGCTCTTTTGAGCGCTCCAAGTCTTGACCCTCTCCAAGGGTGATTACCAAGAGTAAAACTTTATTAGCACTGAAGCAGCACGTTTCAGGCTTTCTCAGAGCTCAGAAGAACCTTTGGTGTATGCAATGACCATGCCTATACGAGTATACCAGCTTGTTTCACTTTCTGTGCAAAAAGACTTTGCCTGTGCCTTGTTATTCTAGTGCCATTTCTGAATGTTAGGGTTGCTTTCAGTCTGGCAAACACCCAAATTAGTGATTGTAAGGCTTTTTCAAAATGATGTGCAAGAAAATAAAGAACAATAGGCAATTTGCTATCTTTTGTGAGGAGGGGGTGGGAGAGCAGCTGAATTTGTCATCCTGCTTCTCTACATGATCTAGTTCAGAGCTGAGACATGTTGCTCCAACCCACTACTTTCATGAGAAAGGAAAACATCTGACTGCAGAGATTTCTGTTTCTCTACGTGTGGTGAATCACAGATACTCTTCGTGACCATGGCATCTGACTAGGGCAGTGCAGGGATTCCTGTCTATGCCAGTCAGGGCAGTGTCCACCCTTGGCATGCACTCAATGCCATTGCAATTTCACATGACTGCACATCAGCTACACAATGTGGGAGTGAACAGGCTGCTCCGGGGAATGCTAACACATGGCTCACAGCCTCCCTACAACACTGACCCCCTACCTCCATCTTCCAGCTAAACCGGTGCTTGATCCCTCATACAGGAACCCCATGTCTAACACGTGCTTGCTGTGTCCCCAGGTTTTATTATGACATCAGCACTCAATGTCCTGTGGCACTGGAAACAGTTCACAACTGGTTTTTACCTTGTGTTGCTCACGCCTATGCAAACTGGATTTAAGAGGCTGACAGGTACATCAGAGGAACCCTGGAAATGCCATTGGTGCCCACTGTGTACCTGTGAATGTACAGTGTGAATAACCCTGTTAGGGAATTTGGACTGATTTGGACTCGACTCTCTTACCCTAAATTCTGTGAATTATTACACCATGAGAGAAGAAATTATGCCTTGATTTGGCTAGATTTAGCCACTAGATTTGGGGATGACCTTTCAAAATCCAGTCAATTTATCCTGGTCTTTCCTCTCTCCCTTTGCAAGTAAATGTGTTGATTCTGTATTTCAATAAAGCTCCTTCAAATCTGGGGCATCTTTTGGCTGCATCTCTCCCTCCACTGGAAATAATGCACTCCCTTCCCCCTGTGCTCGCTGTGCTGCTTGAATTCTTCATCTGCAGCAGGGCGAGCAGCCAACTCCTTTTCTGAGCATCTCTTGTCTGGGGCTCCATCCAGATGCTTCAGGAGAGAGAGCCGATCAAACAGACAGTGCTGTGATTCAGCCTGTTCTCAGGGGTCTCTGAAATGGTCCTGTAGTCCCTGGAAAATGCTGCAGCTGCCCATCAGGCTGCTTCGATGCCTCCCCAAAGATGCAGTCATCCCCCACATCCAGGATAGCACGAAGGATCGGAAGAGATAAATACAAACATTTAGCTGGCAGTGTGAGTGGTGGAAAGGATTTAATTTTCTCTGTGACAAGGCTGTTTTTCTTAATAATTTCTGTGATATTATTTACTCTTCCTGCTTTTCTTCTTTTATAACTACAGCAAGTTGATGACTTTACTCAACAGTTCCTTGGCTGAATGATATTTTGATGATGAAGATGACAGCAATAGTAATTATGAACTCTACAAGAGAAGTTGCATTTACAATGGAAAGCTTTTCCAGCTTGTTTTTAGTAAAAGTCGTATTTACCATGAAACATCACCATCTATAGTCGACTTGCACTGCTCATGCTCTCCTTTAGACAAGTGGTTGGCCAGTTCGGAGGCAGTGTTGGGACAGATGGACCTCCTCTCTAATGAGGTACTGTTGTTCTCAGGCTCCTTTGTTTTTCCATGGGAAGCAGCTTAGAAATTTCTAACGATGAGTATGAGGAGCTAAAAAAACCCTAGACCAACCATTAGTAATGAACAGATATTGCTCACATCCAAAAGACTGGCAACCAATGACCACCTGTGAACTTTCTGTGAAGCCTGACCTCACTTCCAGCAAACATACAAATTCTTCCTCCTTCCAAGCAGAATTTTCTGTTCAGCCAAGCTAGTTGTCTTCCCTGCTTGCTTGACTTAGGACACAATGGGATTGCCAGCTCCTGTGTTTTTAAAAGCTGGTTCTTTCAAACTGAGCAGCACTCATGGACCCCTGTACTCTCAAAACAGATTCCCAGGGCACACTGCTAAGTAGCTCCTTGAATAACTTCAAGTTTTCTCTCTGAAATATTTTTCCTCATTTAAAAAAAAGAGTTGGGAAAATAATTTTGAATTTTTCATTAAAAATGAAAAAGAAATTCAAGACCCAACTGCAATTATTTTTCTTCCCTTCCAGCTTTCTCTTATAAAACATATTTACTATTTGTGAACCACTTTGGTAAAGGGCAAGTCGTGTAATTCCTGGAGAAGGATGACCTCAGGGAATAAAGACTTTAAAGTGAAGCCAGATGAAAAATGAGAATCTGGGGGATTTTCTTTTACATTTCTCTCCAACTTGCCATTGTTTGTGGAATATGCCTAGGTTCTGCTTTTGTGTGTGTGTTTTTGGAACCAAAGCCATGGCAGAAGAAGCAAACCTGCCAGAGAAACCTTAGCTAAGCATTTAGGCAACTACATGACACTTTAGAAAGTTTTAGGCAGATTTTGAGCCTTATGTCCAGTGTTTGTTTCCTCTGTGTTTTTGTAAGTATTACCACAGCCCCTATTAAAATTACCCACGTGAAAAATGATCACTTGCCACTTCCTACTGCTGGCACTTCTGCTCACTTTGCATTTTGTTAAGTCTGGGGAAATGACCGCTGCTTCTTCGTGTGAGGAACTTTACTGGTACATTGGCAAGGTTTGTGTGCACATGAGATGAATGTCGCTGAATGGAGCCTATGAGATAAATGCCATGGCAGGTCTCTTGACTTAAAACTGGTCTCCAGGGAGCTTTGAAGAATTGATGGACTATACTGCCATCCCTCTTGTTGCTGGAAGTGTCATGTCATTAGAGAGTAGGAATTATTCTACATTCCCAAAATTAACACTGTTCTATTCTTTCATGTCACTTCAAGTTGAACTGGTGAATTTGGAGATGATAAAGTAGTTCTGAACTCTAAAATAATTTCCTTTGCACTGTCTATGGTTCTCAACATTCTGTCAGCTGCAAGATATGTGCAGGTGCTACTGATTTTTAGTCCAAGACTGTCTCGTAGCAACGCATGCCTCCATAACCCCCAGATCAGCTGTGGCCTTTCTTTCACAGTAGCAGTTCTGCACACCTCCTCCGTCAGGCTCAAAGGGCAGCAGAGCTGTTTGTTCTTCAGCTTTAAACTATTGCACTCAAATTACACTCACCCCACACCCTTTACATTGCATGGCTATAAGGTAGCAGTTTGTTTTAAAACTAGTGGTGTTAATTTGAGATTTTGGCTGCTCTGGCTACTTCTTCCTTTGGCTTTTGCTTTTGCAGATATCACAGGAAAAAAATTCATTTTTCTGAGAGAACTCCCCTTTAATTAATAAATTGCTTTATTTGGTAGCTGAAATTGCATAACTTTTGATGGATGATGATGAAGTAGCATTATAAATGACTGGTGAGATCTGAAACTTCTTGCTCTGCTTTTCTGCATCTGTCAGGAATAAGTAAATGAGACAGGCAGGCCCTGGTCAACCAGCCCTGTGCTCAACATGGAGGGGAACTGGCACAACACAGTTCATATCTATGCAGCTCATGTCTTTTCCCAGTGGTTATTGTGGTCACCCCTGGCTCACTGCAATTTCCATAACCATGCTGGAAAATTGCCTCTGGGAGGGTTGGATGGGTTGGGTCCTGTTATCACACCCACACTGAAAAAAGGGGTTGCAAGGGTGGTGAATGACCTTCTGGGTAGGAGTATTTGATACCCAGGTCGGAGGAGAGGCTGGATTCTGGATCCTGAGACAGGTTGTTCAACCATCAGTACAAGACATTTGTGGTTTTGAAATATTTTTTAAAAATCCAGCTCTGAATTTTGTAGCTCTTAGTTAACTTCATTAGAGTACTATTATGTGAGTAAAATACAGAACTCACAATGAGTAAAATCTAATTAAAAACATTAGAAGATTTTGAATAAGCATTATATGAAAGAGACGAGTGAGGATAAATTTACAGTTACTGTGTTCCCATGCTCGTTTCAGTCCCATTCATCCTGCAATTGCCTTCCTAGACAATATTTCAGCATTAAAAAAAAGCCTCTAGAGTCTGACTAAACTTGCTTGGACCCACCCTAAGACATGAGTATGGTAGTGCAAAGGTAGCAGACGTGCTACTGCGTGTCTGCAGAGAGATAAGGCTTGAGTTGTGCAAAAGGAAGCAAATAACAACTTGCTTCTGAGTGCAAACCAGAGCAGCTGTGAACTGCAGCAGCCATCTAGCCAGTTTAACTGGTTACGTACAGTGGGTCTACATGGCAGCATTCGGCATGAAATCCCATGCCTGAACTTAGTAGGGTTTAAGAGATCACGTTCAAGCTGCTGAATGGTGGCTCTGAATGGTCTTTTCCTCATGGTGTCTGTCAGTAAGGAACGAGGGTGCTCATGACTCGGTAAGTATACTGATCCTGGTGTCATTCACGTGTTCATAGTCACACTTGCCACTGCCTGAGGGGGAAAAATGGAAATAAATCTCACACATTTTATATTAAATCTGAACTGCTAAATCTGATGTTCTGGGCTATTTGTCTAGCAGGGTCTAAAAATGACTGGTCACCTCTGGACTCTTTAAAATCAACGAGCACTTCTGAAAGGAGGTGAAGGGGGTCTGGAGGAAGGGTGGGTGGCAGGATGAGGATTCCCCCCCCACCATGGCGTAGCAATAGCAGCTCTGCCTCCCTTTGGAGGGAATGGTATTTGTACACTTACCAGCTCTGGGCTTTGGCTTCCACTGCTGTCACGTGTACCGTGGGAGGTTGCAAGGAGCAGAAAATTTGTAAGGCATTTATACAGCCTCTCTGAGAGCTGCAGAACAGGGCAGAGCGTGAGGAGCTGCTCTGGGCCGCTGAAGGCTGGGAGCGGAGAGCTGGCATGCGTAGTCTGCAAATGGGCAGTGTGAGAACTGGGGTGTCCTCTTGATGCCTGAAGAGGCTACCTGGAACAGATGCTAGACAGAGCAAGAGAATAAAGTAGATATTTATTAAAAGGCCTTTAAAGGATACACCTTGGGCAGCTCTGGAGCCTCAGCAAAAGACTACACCCAAGATGGACCCAAGATAGATGACAGTCACGAGTTTTTTAGACAGATATAGGTTTGGTCTATTAGCATATCAGAAGCTAATCGTCCAACCACAGCTTCAGGTTATGAAGTAACAATCCCCGTCCTGTCCCCCCAAGATCCACTTCTTGTTTATGCTTTTCAGGCCTGAGTTGTGGTAGTGTGGCCTTGGTTTTGCAGGCCCGAGGAAGGATTGTTTAGTCTGACTAAAATGTGAAAAGCTTACTAACATTATATATAGAGTTCAGAGTTACACACTAATGCAGTACAGAATCTGAAAAATATAAAAGCTAAAACCCTAAGGCATCATTCTCACTGTAGCTACTGCTCAACATCTCACCTGGCAGAAGGACTCACTCTAAAGTATCTGGGAAGTATCTGGGAGGTATCAGTGGGAAGGCAGGGCCTCGCTGCAGACACCTGATGGGAGTTAGCAAATGGCTGCTACTTACAGGGAGAGACTTTCAAAAGCTGCTTCTTCCACCAGTTTTGCTCCACTGGCCACTGAGGGATCAAAAGGAGAAACAGGAGCACAAGGCGGAAATACCAACACCTTTTCATACGGACAGTGATTTAATGCATGAAAAGCCAACCGAGAACCCCTTCCCTGTGGTGCCAGGGAAAGCTTTCCTTGTAACCCTCTTCCTGATCACTTCTACCTAAAAACTTCTACCCTGTATTAAACAATGCATATTTAACCAAGTCTTGCTAATATACAGGCTGAAACTAGGGCAGGGAGTTTTCCAGAAAAAGTGGGGAAACCCTTTCTAACGTGATGATTGCTTATGACCTGTGTCAGGGTGAGGGAAGGCAGAAGGGCGTGAGCAGCAGCAATATGGTCTTTAGCAGGTGTTGGGGAGAGCAGACTCTAATGAGAATCATAGAAACACTTGAAAGCTTTTTAACTCCATACAGGATTTTCAGGAGCTGTTGATAGGAAACAGTAGTGATCCAACTGACAGTTAAAGAGATGAAAGGAAGCCCTTTGGATTAAATAAGATTTAGGAAATAAAAGGATTAGTGTTAGACAAAAGCTAGATTTAGGGGTTTATTTAACGAGTGCAGTGTGGCATGATGGGATGTGGGGCATCAGAAAAGAGATGAAAGACAAAATAAAAAGACGAATGCGGGAGGTAGTATGGAGGCAAGGAATCAGCACAACATCTCCAAAAACCCTTCACAAATCTTCTTATAATTGAAAATGGTACCAAAAAAAGTAGTTTTCATTAGCAATCCCGGCTTCTTTACATAGTAACAAGAAGAGTTACAATGACAGGAAATCTTCTGTGATGGGGCTGTCAGCTCAAATCCCTGCCACAGGAGAGAAGAGTGTACGTTATCAACCTACTTGCGCTTATAGAGGTCTGATGAGATAAAATCAGATTTTAGTAAAATTATTACTCTGTTAGGTTCATAATTTGTTGTGCTTTCAAGTAGGGGCTGCTGAAAGACCAGTCTTGTTTAAGACATCTCCATTTGGAGTTCTCTAGTGAAGCTGGTGGCAGTCACAGAAATGAGGGGTATGCACAGGTTGGTGGAGCCAGGAGCATAGAACTCCTCCATGCAGCATCTGTTACAGTAACATTTTGTATTGCAGCTTTAAAACCAAGACCAAAAGTTTTCCAGAGCTCAGTTTCTCCACTTAGTCATCTATAGGTGCCTATTTGTATTACTAGGGAGGTAAAGAAAATAAAAGAACCTGTGTAAGAATTTGACTCAAATGGATCAGTTGTTCATTTAGCAACTGCTCCAAAGTCTGCTGAAGACAGTAGAGTGGCTACCAGTGGGTTTGGCTCTGACATTAGGATAATGTAGTCAGGTAATTGTGAATACTCTTGGCTTATGAAAGTGCTGTTTGGAGAAAACACCACATCCTCTGTCCCAAAGATGCTGTTACTCCTAATCTTCTGAATAGTTATGGATATCTCTAATGTATGGACGGATATCTCTAATGAGAGGCTATTAGAGGAAGAACAAAAGAATTTTTTTTTCCTCCCTTCAAGTCTCCAAGTGAGATTGGGTCCTTTTCTTATCTAGGTGCAAAGGAAAATGTATTTTGTGGCCTAATTTTACTAATAGGAAGATTTTTAGCAAACACAGGTAGTTACAACTGGACTAGGAAAATTTATAGTGCTTGGTGGATGGGCACATTAAAGTAATCCAGATATCTGCTGTCAGTGTTTCTGGAAAGACATCAGGATGGAAACGCTTCTTCAGACAATATTCTCTTTTCACTTGTTCTATTACCACAGAGGAATGCTAGTAGGATTTGCAAATGTCTAATAGGTAACAAACAAACAAATGAAAAGCTAGGAAATGACTTTATTTAAGTTTCTTGGGAATCTTTTATATGATATTTTGTGGTTTGGACTCTAGGTTGTCCCAGAGTGGTTTTGTTGCTGAACCTGAATAGGAAATATAAATAAAATAATAGATTAATTTTTTAAAAATTGCTTTGTATCTTTTGTATTGCTCTCTGTAAAGAGATGTGTGGTCCAGTTCATTGCCTTTGGATGGAAAAGGAAGCTTGACAGAAAATTTACAGAGTGTGCCTAAGAGACATTTTATTTGTTCAATAAAGTGACCTTCAATATACTGAATAAATAAGAAAAATTTAATGATTTTTTCTTCATCCAAATTAGCCCTTTTATTTATTTTATTACTGTTTTTGTCCAGGTGAGTGAAAACAGTTAAAAGTTGTTTTCCTTAATGAGCTGGTCACCACATTATTAATACAAAAGTGATATGGTCCCCATTCAGACATGATTTTTGAAGGTACTTAAACATCTGCTTGGATTTTCCAAAACATCCAGCTGGATGAAGTGTCTAATAACTCATAATGTCAGAGGGCATAAGTCAGCATCTGTAAGTGCTTAGGTACCCTTGAAACTGGGGTTTTCAAAGTTTGCTTTAAATAACTTGCCTGCAGCACTGGACTCCTTCTTGGTGTCTTCCTATTTCCAAGCAAATGCCATCAAGTGCAAGGGGCAAAACTGCCAGTCTTTGGACTACCCTGCAGCACAAGTCCTTCCTGGTGTCTGAGCACTACAGCCTTGATTGTGCCATGTCCTTGCTTTTGAGGGCCTGAATTTGCAGCCTGAACAAATGTCCTAGAACAGTAGGCTTCGTCCCTGGGTATTTCAGGAGCAGGGTGGGTTTGCTGGTTTGGTTGATTTATTTTCCCCCCTCATTTTTAAAAATCGTAATTTATATCTGCCAAATCTGTTTCAGAGTGTCCAGGTGACAACTAGGAGACACTTGTGGAGTTCCTTTGCCCCCAGCTCTTCCTTTCCCAGAGTGGATGGTTGACTAAATTTAAGCAGTTTTTCATGAGTACTGTAATTGCCAGGAAATCCTGGTGCAGGTTATTTCAAATCTCCCATCTCAGAGTTTCACATCCTTCTTCCAGGACAGTACTGCAGATATCTGCAAATGTAATAGAGATCAACAATGGGGCTTACCAATGGCTGATTTTCCAGTGGATATGTTGGTTGCCGTTGGGATTTCTGTTTGTTTCTAAATCTGAAATCAATTATCTGTCATGGGAAATGTTTTCTTGGATGAGCAACATTTGGAAAATGTGTTTTAAAAATGAGAAAATGAGGGTATTAATAAAGGAGAGTTTGAGGCATCATATTTAACAATGCCACTATACTGCCTTTAGGTAATACATGGATGATTGCTTTAGCCATTATTTCCGAACATCCTGGAACACTAATTTTTACACAACTACATGTTTATGATAATGTATTCCAAACTTTGAAAAGGTTCCAACATTACTTTCTTTTAAAATTACACTTAATTTGAGTGTGCTTCTGCACTGCTGTCTTCTCTCATTTTTGTCTCTCTTTCAATTAGAGTGGAAGAAATGCTGAAATGTTGCTGTGGTGGACTTGAAATTCCTCCACCAGAACATACCAGAGGTTTCAGGAGAACAGGAACTCCTTTTGTCCTCAGCCACGACAGAATACTTATCTGTTGTCCAAATGTATCCCTGGGGACAGCCTTCACACATATGCAATTTTTCCTCACTAGCAACAGGGCTTAGCTGGCAATGACTGCTCTCTGCACTCTCCCACCAGCTCCCCTTACCCAACCACTGCTGCTAATGTAGGTTTGAGGGGGCTTGTGCCCCTCTCAGACACTATCCAATATCTTTCAACCCCAAAACAGAATTGGAAGAGCCAACAACACTGTTCCATACTAATCACACATTATGAGTGCCACAAAATAAAATGGCTAAGTAAATGTCTGTAGACTTTTTTTTGTTTTTTTATTTCTGGCTTATTTGTTCTCCAAACACACTTTTTCTCCAGGTGATACATGTGGTTTAACCTTAGAAAATTTTTGGTGCCACTTTGGGGAACTATAAGGCATAAACCATATGACTTCAGACTCAAGGATCTTAAAAGTCTTTTCCAACCCAAATGTTTCTATGAGTCTTTGGTTCTAGTCCTGTCTGGTTTTTTTGTAGACATTACAGAGGAAAAAGATTATTTTCTTTTTTTTTTTCCTGGTGTGTCACGCTGTGGTAAGCAGCAGCAAGGTGGAATGCTGAAATCTCTGCTCAGATGGCCTGGCACTCTATGTAAAGGCATCAGATGAAGTTTGTTGAACTCATACTTCCTCTTACATGAGATCATTGTGCAGATTGTCTCATGCTTCTAGTCAGCTTTGATATTAGCTGCAATATTTCTATGATCTCAGCCTAGGGACAAGCTGGTGGCCTCAGACTCAGCAGTGGCTAAATATGAATATAAAACAAGTGGAAATTTGCTATGTGCCAGACAAAGCCACTTCCAAGTGTGCCCACAAGCTCATGGAAAATTGGTATCTCTGGTTTATTGCAAATAAGTGATGGTACCAAAAGAAACAGTATTGCAGGCTAAATAATATGTAATGGTTACCAGCTCGTGTACCTTGACTCTGTGATTTCAGTCTGTGAAAGATCAGATGATAATTCTGTAAATACCGGTGGAAAGATTTGAATGTATTGTCAGCTTCATTTCTTACAGATTAAAGGGTTTCTGCACTACTTGTTTTATCCCTTCATTTTAATTTGTTTTTTCTTGAGTAAGTCATTGAAGTCAGCTTTATGAGACATTAGATCGTGTATGAAATGCATGTATATAACTTGATAGACACATTTCTCTATTTTGTTCTTTGTCCTATTTATTTTGAAGGAAGCTATATATAAACTGTCAGCAGTTCTTAAATGACTGAAGCCTTCAACTGCTATGTTTTGGGGAGCAGATGGTTTGCCTGCAACTACTGAAGGACGGTATCCTCTGTTTTATATTTTCAAGCCAAGAGAAAGGGAAAATGCAAGCTTACATAAAGGATGGTTTCATGGAAGGGATTGCTTAAACATTCTCAAGTATTGTCATCAGTAAATTATATCAAATTGGACACATCAGAGGCAATATGAGAAGCTTCTGGGTGGGTGCAGAGGAAGGAGGAAGGATTTTTTTAAAGACAGGCTGATGTATAAACCGCATCAGTAGTTGACTTGAACAGTCAACCCTACTCCTGGGCCTAGGTATAAGCTGAACATAAAGGAGTAACTATGGAGAGAGGCTTGGTTTACTTCTGTGTGTCTCTGTGTGCTTTGGGGAGCTGAGCAGCACATTTGAGAACTGCTTTGATGTTTAGCAATTTGGTTTATTTTAAAATATTTTGGTTAAGCTTCACAAAGTCATGAAGATTCCCTTTGAGGAATCTTGCCATAATGCAGATATTGAAGAATAAACTTAAGAGGTGGGCTCAAGCTGAAAGGGAAGCTGCTGAGGCTGCTTCCTTGTGTATCCACCAAAGGAAAAAAGACCTTTTTGGGCGCAATTCTTCCAAATGATAATGAAAAGATATGAAGATGTCAGTGCAACCCCCGAAAAATCAGGATAGTTTAGAAATGGTAATGTGTTCACTGTAACAGGTAATGGGAACATTACATCTGGTCTTCTTCAGCATGAGTCACACACTTTTCCTCTTTTCTAATTCTGCAGAGACTTGGCACCTCTGTGTGATGAAATCCATATACTGGCTGTGGTTACAGGGCTGAGCAAAACACAGAGCAGATGAAGAGATACAGGTCAGTATGTGTATCTAAAACTGTTTGCCAAGATGACATGGATCCAGAGGAATGTTTGAATATCATCCAGAAATTGTCATTCCTAAATATACATCCACTGAGATGACCCAGGAGGATACACACCTGGTTTTTACTTAACCAGTTGCAGAAGAGATACCAGCTCAAGGGTCCTGAGACACTGGAGAATAGTCAGTCAGGTCAATGCTGTTGCTAAAATATCATGGCATTTGGGGTACAGTGGGCTGTAGTTTTAATTTGTTAAAAAACCCTACCCTTAACCAGAAGGACTGTGCCCTAAAAAAGAGGACAGAAAATGTACAAAATTACTTCAGCTTTGCCAGTTTGATAAACAGGCCAATTCTTGATTTTCTTCCCACTTTCTTGCGTTTGGTTTTATCTTACATAAGCAACAGACAATATTTTGTGGCAATTTCTTCTATTAATAACATTCCCTGCAGCCAACAGACACTTTACCTGGAAGATGATGCTTATGGATAGAAACTCTCTCTCTGGTTTCTGAGATTAACAGTGCAAGATTGTGTCCTCCAGAATGAGTGACTTTAAACTGAGAGGGGATAAAACTGTGTGTACTATGCAAAAGTATCTCTATGCAGAACCCTGGGAAAATTCCACTTCTTAGGACCTGTTATGGAAAAAGAAAACTGAGGTTTAGTCTAAATTTTGCCTTTCTTAGGGTTGTCATTATGTCTAACTGTTGCTCTTTTACTCTCCTAACTTGTTATTGCTTTGCTAGCTGTTTATTTCTAACATATGCCTGTAGCCAGTTAACATATGGCCTCAGTCATTGCTCAGCTAAACTGCACAAACAACAGCTACTCCTTTCCATTTTTTTTCTCCAGCTGAACCCCCTTTTCAGCTACTTAACATTTTCTTTGGTTTCTCCTGGCTTCTAATTTGTCTACATTTCTGCAGTGCTGACTGAAGTACCCTGCGAGTGGCAATCTGGTTTTTTAGGAAAAAAAAATAAACCAGTCTTTTTTTAATTAAAGCTATTTATTTCTTTTCAGCCATGTATTTCATGGGGTCTTATTGCTCTGGAAGGCTCCATAAGAAAATGAAAGGCCATGTTCTGTGGAGCTGTTGCTTCCATGAGGAACTTCAAAAAGGAAGAAAGCTCAACAAAACAAAACCAACATCTTACTCTACAGACAGAATAGCCACTGACAAAATTGTCTTTGTACCTGGTGGAAATCAACCAGTCAATCTGTCTCTGCTTTGCTGTTTTTGCCATCCCTTCCACAGTCTTCGCTAAATGATTTTTCCATTAATTAATTGATAGCTGTAGATATAAGTGGGTTTCACTCTACAGTTTGGATGAGCTTTGTTTTGTGTAGGGAGCCTCCACTTTTTTTAAGGATTACAGTAGCTGGCAGCTTCTTGTGAAAGCCAATTGCTGAAGGACAGTGCTGCTCCAGCGGTGCTGCGTGTGGTGGGACAGACAGATGGTTTCCAGATTGAGTCTGCACGCAGCAGTGCAAAGCCAGCTCTGCTCTCATGCTTGGAGGTTTCCTTGGAAAGCACAAGGAAAACGTGGCACACTGAGACCACGACAAGAGCAGCCACCTTGTCCCAGTGAGACATGGAGCACTGTGAGGATTCATCTCCTTGCAACATGAGGGATGTCAGCTGCCCTTTCTAGACAGCAACAGCACCAGAACGAGCTACTTTCCTAATGCGCTGATGTCCTTCCTGTGGCATTGAGTGCAGCCAACATGGTGGCCTTGGTGTTTTGCTGGGGTGGAGCAGGCAGTGGGTCTGCAGCTCATTGTGTGACCTTAGAAATGCAGCAAGAGGCATGGCTGGGTGAGCCTCACCAAGGGTTGTGAGGGATGTCAGTACGAAGGGTGCAGCCAAGCTGAAGCCACACAGGATTGACTTCAGTGTCTTCTGCTCTGTTCACATGTGAAATGAGGGACATGCTCATTTCAAATCTTCCTCCAGATCTGAAGAAGAATGGACCACATAGGAAAGGAGCAATCAGTCTTACAGGGTCTTTAAAAACAGGTATGAATAAGTACCCCATGTAGAGGAAAATTACCTACATAAGACACTTTCCAAGAACAAATGAGGGATGATTTCATCCATCGCTGATATCAGTTACACATATGTGGATAAGCATCACAGTGAGCAGCAGCCCTTCTGCAATTCACAAGGTCACCGGAGAAAGAGAACTTGTGGGTGACACTTCCAAGCATTCAGTTAGGTTTTCTTCTCCAAATGTACCTAAACGAAGGATCTGTGATGCCTAAAATGTAGGAATTGTTTAGCCTCCATGTATAACAGACTTTTCCAAAGGTTTGAAGGTTGCTGTCAAGCAGGTCCTGTTACCTGTATTTATTTCCTCTGATGGGAAGAGCGAAGCAGGTACCCAAGTAGCACTAGCATCAACTTGGGAAAGGCACAGGAGAATACTGAGAAGCAAAGCCACAGTTTTCTCCAGCATTTTGCTGCCTCCCTTCATTGCATGTCTGGTAGAAGTAAACAAGATCAGATACATTTATATTGAAAGCAGTTCTGGCAAATTTGGAATCTCTCAACTGCGGATGGAGAGGTGATGCTTCATGATGCTTCACATTTCTGGTCTACTACATATTCAGGGCTCTCTCTGCATTCAGTCTCAGTGCTGCTTTGGCTCTCAGATCATTAGCTTCATTTTGTTCAGCCTTCAGCAATGTGGCTCCCAGATGTGTTTTCCGGTATTTCGTTTATAACTGCGAGGAATCTACAGCATTCAGTCACCCCTGTGCCTGCCTTTTTTTTTCCTTGGCATTGAAATTCTCTGAACAGGACATTCCTATTAACATCAACAGTCAAAAAATGAAATAAAACTAAAAAACCCTGTCAGGTTTTGATTCTCACCAGGAAGTTCTTTAAGGTAGAACTTCAACACACACACTTTTGTAGAAATATTTGCTGGTAAAGCTATGGGTTTTTTTCGCTTGCCACTATGCTATAAGAGTTTTCAGCTGACATCTTACATCCATATGCAGTGTGCCTTTTCAGCCTCCAGCTTTGTGAGTATCAGTATCAGTGTTGTAGCTGTGATAGTTTTGGAATGTAAATGGTTTATTTTATTACACCAACTTACAAAGATGAGAGAAAAAATGAGCTGAGGAAAGGCTTGTATGCCTGAAAACTTGTCTGCTTTCTCCAGCTATACGGACTTGAAAGATATTATCTGCCTTACAAATCTTGCCTTCATTTGTAAGCATGTGGTTGGATAATTATTTTCAACTATTGCTTGGATAAATAGTTTCTAAAGAATTTGGGCACATGAAGTAGCCCTTGCTAAATTGTCTAAAGATGGTTTCTTAGATGAAGTGATTTTCTTCTCAGACACACAGAAATGCTTTTCTGCCAAAGGTATTTCTAGACAATTTTAAAGCACAGGGAATGATTTGTTCGTATGAATTTTCATATGCATAGTAAAAAAGTGCAGGCACTTGTTTTTGGCCAAGTCATTTTAAAAAGGTGTCATTATGTCTGGCTTCAAAGTGCCTGATAAATGTAGATCAGAAAGGCAATGAATTTGAAATATTAAATTATGCATCTCAGAGCACTGGGGAAAATTAAAAAGGGAGGCTGACTAAAAGATCAGAAAAGCACATAGCTCAAGCAGGACTGTGGGAGTTTGAATTACTTTCTTTTATAAGTTGATTTTGTTTCACAGGATCTTCCTATACCTCCTGCTGCAATGAGAAAATAGCATCAACATACTTTGCTTTTGCAGGCTTTGCATTTGCAAACTCACCAGCTGGATCCTGAAGGAAGATCATGAACTTTGCAGAAAGCAGCTAGTCTGATCTTGCCTGTGCATAGTTTTAATTGCAGTATCTAACAATTGGTTTGTACTTGAAAGAGTAGGGTGTACCATCTCTTCCAAAAGTATTTCTCATATCACAGGATTTGAATCCTGATCATGCCTCAGCATCTCCATCTTTTGGGACAGTGTGCTCCTCATTTTAATCCAGTGCTCTCTGGAGAAGCACTGGATATTTAGCTGTGTTTTATTGCGCTGACTGCAGAGTCCAGGACAGAATGAAGAAAGGCCTCATCCTGTCTTTTCTGTACATGCCATATTCTATACACTTCCATCAAATCCCAGACTACCCATCATCTTTCTAATGTTAATGATTCCAGGCTTTACAAACTTACTCAACAGAAGCTCTGCCTCTTGGCTAAACCTGCCTCTATCCTGCAACGTCCTTGCTGAGGTGGTCAGTCCTCAACATTTCCTTCACTCTTGGCTGTCAATGGACAAAAAGCTTCCTCCAAGTGCCATGCCATGTCTCACACTCTCTCTCTTTTGACTGAAATGGTTGTCAAGATGCTGTCATATATAAGACCAGGTTATATTTATTTTTCTCCTTTTCAAAAGGGTGGATTTTTCTGTTTTACTTTTGGCTTTACCATTGTGTTTCTGGTTTTCTTGACCTCTAAGTCAAGAAATGACACCCTTGCTTGGATCAGACGTAGTGCAGCCAACAGGACTAGGGAAGGGATCTTCACCCTTTACTGGGCACTGGTGAGGCTTCACCTCAAATCCTATGTTCAGTTTTGGGCCCTTCACTACACAAAAGACATTGAGGTGCTGGAGTGTGTCCAGAGAAGAGCAATGGAGCTGGTGAAGAATCTGGATCTCATGTCCTGTGAGGAGCAGCTGAGGGAGCTGGGGGTGTTTAGCCTGGAGAAGAGGCAGCTCAGGGGTGGCCGTATCTTTCTCTACAGCTGCCTGAAAGGAGGGTGTGGCCAAGTGAGGGTCAGCCTCTTCTCTCAGGTAGCAAATGACAGAACCAGAGGAAATGGTTTCAAATTGTGCCAGGGGACGTTTAGATTGGATATTGGGAAAAATTTCTTCATGCAAAGGGTGGTCAGGGATTGAAATAGGCTGCCCAGGAAAATGCTGGAGTCCATCTCTGGAAGTGCTAAAAAGGCATATGGATATGACACTTGGGGACAAGATTTAGTGTTGAACATAGTTGGGCTCCATGATCTTGGAGGTCGTTCCCGGCCTTAATGATTCTGTGATTCTGTGGTTAGTCTGCTCTAGCCTGGACCAAGCCGTAAATAAGCAAATCACCTGGCAATGCTGGCTTGTCCCTTCCTCACCTTTTTACAGATATTGCAACATATTTGTTAAGAATTTCAAGGCTCTGGCTGATGTCTCCTGCATAGGAAATTCATTACTTCATCCTATCCTTTGTTTTCTAGCCTGTTTCTCATCTAGCAGCAATTCTCTGCCTTTTTCCTCATAGCTACGTAACTTTTGTATGGCTCCCTGAAGAAATGTTTCAGATTTACTCTCCAGTGCTTGCCAGGGCAGGGCCCCAGTCACCTTCAGGAGGACAACCTTTTAGGCCCACCAATATGACCACTGATATGAAGTGTTGTCTTTAAAAAGGCTGGAAATTCAACACTTGGATTTGCAGGCTTGCCTAGTGGTCAGCTGAGAAATACATACAAGAACTTGCCTTAAAAAAAAGCTGTCAAAAATTCAGTCTGTAATTAGGAAACAATGCTGCACGAAGTATTGTGTTTCACTAGGAAATACTGAACCCCAATTCTGAAGCGTTTAACGGTTTCAAGGTCTGGGATATGCCATGGCAGAGCCTCATGACGTTTCCAGTTCTGTAGCCTTAAGTCATTATTCTGTCATATGAGTGATGTTAACCAGACTGACTTAATCTTCTTTGAGGCAACACAACAGCCACTCTGGAACTAAGCATTTTCACTCTTATTTTGTTTATGTTTTGTGTGTGTGAGACGACTGAACTATGGTGGAAAAGGAAAAGAAAAGAGGGATTTGCCTTTGGTTTTCTTTGACCAGTTTCTACTTAAGCTTTCAAGTGTTGTTAATATCTGATGTACTCTCCAAGGCTTTCTGTGTATTATAATCTCTAATCATCTGTGCTACAATTTTCACAGAAGTGCTTAAATCATTTTACCACCACTTCCCTGGCAAGACTGTTCAGAGACTCTTTCAAAGAATGAAACTTTTCATGAACTACAAATCCAAGACATTTGTGAGGCCTTTAAAATCTTGGTATTTAAATGACTGTGTTAAGTCCAAAAGTAATTTTTGGATCTGCAGTATATAAAATCAGTCCTCTAGCTCCTTGTAAATATCAGAACAGAAAGAGGACTGTGAAAATTCCGCTGTCTGTATCATAATTAGTAGAAGAAAGTACATTGATATTAGGGGCTATTAAACGGGTTTACAAAGGAGCAAAGGTCTCCACATTCAAGTTTTTTCTTCCAGAATTGTTGGCAAAATTGAAAATTGGTCTCTCTTACAAAAAAGTTTGTATGTTTGTGGATATTTTTTTTTAAATAAAGATACCTACTCTAAAATAACAAAGACCTTATCTCAGGGCTAATTTAACACCACATAGAATAAATTGGTTTTTACTGATTTTTTATACCAAAATTTTAAAGTTCACAATTTGCAAAGGAGAAAAGTGGAGGAAAAGAAGGTATGAACTTTGCCAAAGTAAAGTGGTGTAAAATGGAAATCTCACATATTTTTTTCTGTTTCCCAGTGAGGAAGACCAGTACAATCAGACCTTAAAGAAGAAATACAAATCTATCTGTTGGCTTCTTTTGTACCCAAAAATGTAATCATTTTTTGTTTTGTTTTATTTTAATCTCTTTAGAACTGGCCTAAATTATCAGGTTAGATCTTGATCTGGAGCTTTTGGTGTTTTTCAACAGATTCCCTTTCCCCCACCCTTCTTTTAAGTATGAAAAATAGAGATGGAATCCATTTCTGCTTTCACTTGACAGTAAGAGAAGTCTTGACTAGTATAACTACCCAGTGAAAATGAGTATATATGAGACCAGGGCTAAGGCCTACCTGTTTTTATTAGGCAGAGATATGGCATGGGAAGAATGCATATAAGCAAATTCCATCACAAGGCTGTCGCTCCAGCTTTGGGTGGAGCAAACATACCTTAACCTTAGTGAATTTAGAAAAATATAAACAAAGCCTTTGCTTTTCAAATCCCATTAATATCTCTCAGTCTGCGGCACTGTGTAAATGCCCCAGAAATCTCATTCTTGATGTTTGATTGATGCCAGATAATAGTCTGTGTCCCTTCTTTATCAAGTTTTTTGTGAGAATCAGACAGATTGATCTCAATCATACTCATGCAGGCAGTGAAGTTAATGCTAAAGTAACAGTAAGTCCCCAGGGGAAGAGGGAAGTTGCTGAACACTTATGAATTAGTTTGGGGGTCTGGACTTGGCAGGTGTGAAGTGTTTGACAGTTAATGGCTTTGGGAATTCATTCTGAGATGGTTTCCAAACCATGTGCTGTATTCACATGCTGTGACAATAAATCATTACATGTATATTTAGCACCTGTTTTGTGCACACACAATATATTTTTTCCCCTAACACTGCAGGTATGGGGAGCACTTGTGTGGTTATGATTGGCGCTTTACTGAGGGGAGGTGAGGAGCTCAGTGAACCTGCTGTTGCTCAGGAGACTGAGCCAGTTCCCACATCCCAATCTGGTGGTGTAGTCACACGTGCAGTGCACTCCTCTGTAGACATTTTCCATGCCTTGCACGTACAGTGGGAGTTAGTCTGAAAGTCTGAATGTTGTAGTTATGCAAGGCCAGATCATTGAGAAAGGAATGCTTTTTGCCTGCACCTGGTTTGATGGATGTAGCCTCACAGCTCTCAAACTGCCATATAGATGTCAGCAGACAGCTAGAAGTGCATCAATTTGGAGACCCGCACACCTGCTCACTCGACAACTGCCTCAGAGATCCAGTGAGTCTTGGCAGTTTTTCTTTGCTCTTCTTCCACAGATGAGAGGTGTGAAAGACCTGACGGTAAAGAATGAAGCAGCCTTTTTCCTTGGCAGTGAAATGTGAGCAGCTATGTTAATTTACAGACATTATAATCCCTTGCTGTTAATTTTGTCTTGGAAGAAAATTATGACACATCCTGTGTTTCCTAGAGGCCATAAACCAGGTTGTGAGAGAAGAAAGCTATCCAAAGCAGACAGTTATAATAATAATTTAGATACTGATATAGATTTTTATCTGTCTTGTGCTTTGCAGGCTTCTGTCTGAGAAAGTTTCTGAAATCTAACAAGATTTCAGACGAGCAATAGCAATTGAAATTGTGAAGTAGTGTTATGACAGCTCTGGAAGCAGCTCTTACTCCTATCAAAAACACGGCAGGATATTAATCATTCTTTCCAACTAGAGCTGAGTGCTTCAGACCAGTGATATTAACCTCCAAAGGGTGAATGATGACAGGTGTTTTCTCAGTTTCCATTCCTCATCTCCACTGCAGCCCTTTCTCCTCTAAAACACCATATTAGAGAGGTCAGCTGTAAACATGTCACTAGCATATCATAACACCACATTAGGTCATTACACGTAACACTTCGGAGCATGAGCACGTCAATGAGCATCCTCAACGTGCCGTACGAGGATCTCGTGAGATCTGCTAGTGGCTTTACCTCGATAATTTCTTCTGTTTCCATGGATTTTTTTCAGCAACCTGAAACAGTAAATCTCTTCCGTGAAATACATGCCTGAAATATTTTGGATTTTAATTAGCCCCAAATCTTTGTCTGGCTGCTGCATTTGTAGTTTTCTACTGGGGCACATTTCCACAGGGAGAAGCACCTGTTGGGTCTGGGTGCTGAACCCGGAATGAGCATAACCCGCCAACAGGCAGAGCTTAGCACATCTGCTTGCAGAGGCCTTTCTAACTACTCTGTGTCCACAAAACCGAAGACTTTGAGCTCCTATGTTATGTTTTTGTATCTGCCTAAAGCAGAGGCTACACAATCTCTCACAAGGAGGTGTGAGCATGCTCTGAGCTGACTGGAAGCCATCTAACAAACCAGCGTGGCAGCAGACCTAAACTAACATGCCCTGCTCTCAGCTGAGCATTATTAGCTTGGGCTTGGTGCCCTGCTAGCCACAGCTGTGGATTTCTTGTCAGCTTGGGACTACAAGCAGAACAAGCTCAAGTCTTTCTACAGGTAATGCTGTAGTGTATTAGTGCTTATCAGCAGTGCCAGCATTAGAAATTTGAATGTTTCTACTTTCTGTCCTCAAAACCAGCCACAAGGTGAGTTGCATGTCTTCCCATTTACAGCCTCTCCACCAGCAAGCCCAGAGTGTTCTTTAGTCTTTGTGATCCTTGTGTTCCTCTAAGAAAGTCATCCTTTATGCCATTAAGTATTCTTTTCCTTTGCAATCCTTTTGTAGATGAAGAAACAGGGATTTTTCTAGCTCATTAAAAAGAAAAGCAAACAAGCAACAGAACTATAGAAGATTGAGAAGGAGTAGATGAGGAGAGACTTGGAAACTCATGTGGAAGAAACAGATGTTTCTTGGAAATGTCTTCAAACTTTTTAATCTAGGTCTCTGATCTGGAAGCTGGTTCTCTTTTAAGAACATTTTGTTGGGAATTTTCCCTGTGAAAACATATTGCTGGAAAATGACTATTTGTTAAAACCAAGCCCTGCATTTAGCGAAAGATGAAGTGCCTTGGGTACAATGGTCCTTCTCTGGCTTCCGGTTCAATCCATTCTGAATGAAACTGAGTGGAAAACTTTAACAATGGTGAGCCCTGGCCTACTGCGAGGAGGCTATCACAGCTTCTGGAGTACTTCTTCTTTGTTTATCACCTTCGTGCTGTTTGGTTTTGTAATTACAGGGTCTATGGGTGATAGATTCATGGCACTTGAGAGTATGGGGTTATGCAACATGCTGAAGAGTTAAGTGGGTTCCCTTCTCCCCTTTTTCACTTTCCACCTTTTCTTTTCACGCTCAGATACTTGCTACTGTTGAAATGGGTAAATTTCAAAGTTGAAATTGATAAATTTGAGTTTGAAAAACTGGGATTTTATTTTCCAGCAAAATCTGAGATGAGAGCTCAACAGTACTTTCTTTCCATTCAGAATTCCTCAAGTGTTTGACTAAGCTTCCTAACTTCAAACAACATGGAGGTATTGAAAGAATAACTAGTTATGCTGATTTTTTTTTCCTGATTTTAGCTAGAAGTAGATATAAGAAGAGCATATGAAAATGGAAATTTGTTAACAAAAATGTTTCCACAACAAAATCTCTATTTTCATTTGGTTTTCTTTTTTTTTTTTTTTCCAGATATTTGGCTAATGTGCTTTCAAGGTATGCAGATTTTTCATTTTACATAAACTGATACCAGTTTACAGACACCGCTGCAACTGCAAAAAGCACTGTCAAAAATGCATTGACCTTATTGCTAAGGGGATGTTCAGAGAATTTTTCTAGCTCACAAAAAGAGCAGACAAAAGTTCATGTTTTCCACTTCTCTGTAAAGTCATGGAATCCCGTGGGTTTGCTTGGGGCAGAATCCAGTCCTGAATCTGGAGGTACAGTAGGAGTTGTGTGGTACTTGGGCATCATTGCACACCAGATCAGTGAGAGAGGGCAAATGAGAATTTTGGATGCTGTTCAATACCTCTACGTTGGTGCTCTCCACACTATTTCAGAGGAAATATTCCTATGGCATATTGGAGGATAGTGGAACAATCCTACTTTCTTTTTGGCTGTAGAGTGGTAGCTATTTCCTAGAATGAGACAAGTTTGCCTTTGAGCAAATGCACAGTGTTTATTACTGGGAGTGACATTTTATTTGGCCTGCATGTTGTTCATTTTTGTGCTAGTAGCCAGTGTCCCATGCTACTGGAATGGGATTTGGAATATAGCATTTGGAAGATCATGTTTTCTGCTTGTAAAGAACGTATAATGATTTTGCAATGAATGTCTCTGAAATTTCTAACACCTGCTTTTGGAATCCTATAGAGAAAATGATGAATGTGTTTTATTGTTCATCCTTTGGGGAAGAGAGATGGAGACTCTCATACCAGTGGGGGTAAAGCTTACCAAGAGATGAGAAAATGTTTCCATTATCTATGAAACAGTGAAAATGTGTCTTATAACAATGCAAGGTTTTCCAGGAAAATCAACAATTACAAAATAACATGTTTGCACTTTTCTGCTTCTTCTGGACAGATATCTTGCATTTTGAATGTCCTTCATTAAAACTGATGGAAAAGTGATAACTTTTTTTTTAATCTAGAGGCAGTTTTCTTAATTCTTTTTTTTCTAGATGATTTTTACATTACTCAGCCATGGGAAATATTTCCATGAGGTGGATGGAGAGAAGGAAAGGACGCAGTTGCTCGTTTTTATTCCTGTGATTTTTGTTGTTGTTCTTGTTATTGTATTGGGTCCCATGAGCAGGCCACCCATTTGTCTCCCCTTGAAAGAATTTACCAAACTTTTGACATTTGCTGAATTCACAATACTCTCTGCTCCACTGTAGTTGCCTCTGTAGCAATGGAAGATGATACAACAAACAATTTATTATTTCAAATGAGGCATAGAATCATAGGCTTGTGTTGGAAGGGACCTTAAAGATCATCTAGTTCCAACTCCCAACTGAATGAAGGAAGGAAGCAAAAAAGCAACTAGAATTGGCTTTTTTTCTTCATTATTTATTATTTTCTACTGATCCAGAAAACCATTAAGGGGAACATGACCTGGGTATTAGACAGAGGACAGAATTAGCAATGTGTACCAGAGATGAACTGATAACCAAGTTCTTCGCAGTCTGCTCAAATGTGATTCCTTCTTCTATACCATTTTTCCTCCCTTTCCTAGTTTGAGCATGCTCCCCAGTCAAGACAGAGCTTGGTAAAAAAAAAAAAAAAAAGAATGAAATCCTAAGATTGGTTTAGAAATCCATAAGCCGTACGGGAAACATTCATTAAAGTGTGGTGTCAGCAGCCCTGTCCCTCCTCGCAATGTTGAGACAGTTGCGGGGCCAGGATCATGGCCCTTAGCTTTGTCTGGTAATCCTTGGAATCCCATCGTGTGTCAGTGCTCTCATGATGCGAGTGAAGATAATTAGAAGTGACTGGCTGAGAAAAGTTCCATCTTTGTGGAAAAACTGAAGCACTCAAAATTTGGTTTTCTTTGTTCCCCACTGGAACAAAAGAGACACTTAAAATTGCTCCTAGGGGAAAACCCTGAATTAGCCTAATCTGGGTTTGAAAACCTTTAATGAGTTTAAGCCAGGTCTTGAATCTGGGTTTTCTTCACTAAAGAAGGTCCTGATACTCTGTTGCTTTGGGTAGCAGAGGGTGGTCTTGCTCCATCTTAAAGAATGACAATTTCTGTCACTGTGAATATGCCCCTTTATACAGAAAGAATTTTTAAAATTTTTTTTATCAAGAGATATTTGACCTCTCTCAAGTCATTACTTGAGACAGTTTAAACTAATAAAGAACAAAACGCATGTGAAACATGCTCAATAGTTTCTTTGTGCTGGAAATAACTGTCAAATGTCTAATAACTGACCAAACCCATATGAAGCACTGTGTAACAAGGTCAGGGTAATGGATGTACATGAACTCGGGAGATGTTTTTTCCATCTACCTTCCTCTTTGATCACAGGTGTGTTCTGTCATTCCACTCCAGTAACCAAACAGATTAGCTCCTAAAATGAAAAATAGCTTGAAATTTGATATGTGACCCAGTGTCCAGGCCAAAATGAAAGGAGGAGGGAGAGAAGGAGTTATAAATTATGCTCTCTTCATATTGTGACAGTGGCGGCATAATTTTCTACAAAGGAGATAATCTTTCCTCATTATTCAGCTGGCCAATGAGGTGCACAATTCTTGCCAGAAGCAGGAAGAGTCCCTGTAAAGAATGCGTCAAGTTATAGTTTGCCAAATTAAAGAGCAGCAGAAAGAAAAATATCTGCTGTCTTGATATCTGCAACATCGTGGCAGCGGGGTCACCTCTGTAGGCAAAGAATCTGTATTTGCAAATATTGAACGTGGTAAATGGGTTGGCCAAATGACTTTGAGAAGATGTGTTGCCCTGAAATATCTGTTATAATGTTGTAACTGATCATAGGTTTGTGTTTTATCACATGCATGGAAATAAATATTACAGTATTATCAAATGTGCAGGAGCGATGGGTATGGAGAATGCTGACTGCCATTAATAACATGAGTTCTGCTATTCTCAGCTGGTTGGTTGGTTTGTTTGGTTGTTGTTGTGGGTTTTGGTTTTTTTTTTTCCTGAAGCAGAGATGCATATTTTGGGTTTCAGAAAAGAAAGGCTCTGAACTTTATGCTCGCTGCTGTGGCTCTTTTAATTGTGAACGTATGCAGTGGCTCATATTAGAGTAAGCAAGCATTGCTGGAAAATCTAAAGGAAACTTCTTGAAGCCCAATGTTTGTTTCAAGAGCTAAAATATCCTGGCTGAGATTGTTGTCAAATTAATTTTGAAAACATTTCTAGTGTTCATTGGTAATGTTTTTCAAAGTGGAATTTGTTAAGTAGAGTGATTTTGAGATAATGGATAATTGAAAGAAGTTCCAGTGTATGAAAAGATGACAAAACACTTTCCTATCTGGCTATGTTTTGGCTTGGCATTGGGGGCTAAATTATAGCATGCACTGTAAATCTCGAGGCAAACAATGAGATCAGTGTGATTTACTTAGCTGCAAACTGTCAAGCTCTCCCACCTTTATACACAGTACAGGCTTTGCATATTCAGAGAAACCAGCGAGCTGCAATTCACTGTTTGCAGAAAGCAGTGGTAAATCAACTTTTCAGCAAGACTGGTACATAAATCAGTGAACAGTATATTCTTTTGAGACTCTCAAAACTGCACAGGAAAGCCACTCTAAATCCAGATTAAGGGGGATCCTGATTTATGGTTGAATCAAACAGCCAAAGTCTATTTTCAGCTATCTGAAATATTAGATTTATGCAACTTATCTAGGTGACAATCTTATGGCTTTCCACTGGTGCTATTTATTCATTTTTCTACAGATATATAGGAGCTCAAAGTAAGCATTGCTCTGTGTATGCATATGTATGTTCTACGTTTGTAGAGGGTTACTGACATTTGATTGAAATATGCAATAACCACCTGCTACTGTGGAGATGCTGCGTGGGTGCTCTTTTCCTTCCCTTCACCCCTTTTAATATCTGTTGTTTACTGTAGTCCATGCTTGAACACTGAACCTGGAACCCTTACAAAGAAGCGGGTGACCTGGGTCTTTCAGCTGGGCTAATGAAACAGCACCGTTGCAGTCAGCGAACTTTGTTTCGCCTCATTGGTGTGGCTTTCAATACCAGGTGCCCTGTTATTGCTGCATGCCCTACCTCGCTGGCTGTCATGACTGACTGGTTCACCATCCTGTGCTTCCTGCTGATCAGTTAGTGCAGAGCTGCACTGGAGCTGCATCAGGACTGAAAACAATGCAAACTTGGCGGAGGCAAAGTAAAAAGAAAAATTCTTTGTGAACATCCCTCAGGAATGAAAATACACAGGTTGTGAATGGCTGGCTCTAGTCAAAGATGTGGAGGTGGTTGTAGAGTTTCAGCTGGAGTAAAAATATTTTTACACCAATAATATGAATCTGAGTGAGATTTTAAAGAGCAGAAAAATAAGTTATTCTGCCCTTAGCTGGACAGCAGTAGCGAACTCCTTTATTTTTTAGGGATTGAACCACTGAAAATATAACTTTGGAACACCACATGCTAGATATTCCTAAGTACTATGTTAAATACTCCTATTCATGATTTCTTCAGCACTCAGCTTCTCTGAGCTGCAGAAGTGGGGATTGAGCACGGCCATGTGATTTTTCTATCAGCTGGGAGGTGAGCAGGAACCTGTCTTCGCCCTTGGCTGGAAGTTGTGTGAAGTGGAAGTGTACTGCAGCAGCCTGGCCCAAGGCATCTCCTCTGCAGATAATTGACACAGCAGTGGCCTTACTACTGATGTTTTTCAGGACAAGAATATCAAGAGGTGATGCTTATCATGCATTGCCTGGCAGGAACTGACTGTATACAAACAAAAGTGCCTCTGTTAAAGAAAAAAATTTTAAAATCTGAGAGTCAAAAGCAAACATTTGCTCGTGATACACAAAGTTATCCATAACTATATACAAATACTGAAGACAAAGGACAGTATAATGGTTTGTCCCTGATACTAGAAATTCAGCTGTTTGGATTGTGCATAAAATGAACCAACAATCTAAGGAATTATTAGAAGCAGTATATCTCCAAACTTCAGATAGATACCTTTTGCCAAGATTGCAAAGGTAAGATTAGCCATAAATTTCAGTTCAAGCAGATTGTAGCATATTATATATGAGAAAGTTATTAACTTTTAACTGAAAAGACTTTTTTTTTTTCCACAGAAGACTAATCAAAAGACTGCAAAACTTTTGTGAGTAGGAGAAAAACATGTTTTTTCTATGTACTTCTAGCCAAACTTGTAGCTAGTTCGTCTTTTAGTTTATGCCAGAACAATTTTGTTACTATTTAGCAAAAATACATGTTTATGTTTGACCTGAAACTGGTATGTGGCTCTGCTTTATTAACTAGAAGTGCTGATTTGGGACTTCTCCACCTTAATATCTGCTTAAGTAGATTTGGGCTGCAGATTGAATTCCTCTGTCTAAACCCACAGTCTCCATCTCCCAGGGCTGGTTTTATTTTGGAGGTAACCTCTGTACCTGGCATATCTATTCCTTTCTTGATCTTCAAAAGCCTAAATATATCTCATCTCTGTTCTTTTGTAATTTCTTATTTCCCCAGGTTTTGATTTATTTTTAGCTGCCAAGGTTTTGCTTTTCCTCGGGAAGGGAAGAGGGAAGCTTTCTGAGCCCGCTTTTTAATAGATATAATCACTATTTTTTTCTGAGAAGAAGAGTGCAAGATGGTAAATCCAATTTACTAAGGGATATCACTACAAAGCCTACAGTACAGGCTGACTTCTTTCATCAGGGCCAGACCTTGCTCTATAGGTTGTCAGTAGGAAGAAAGAGCTGCTGCTCCTGGGTGAGGCACCTGTAAACAGCAGGCTGAGTTATTTCTTGGCATTTTCAATTTCGGTGTTATCCAGTTTAGAGCTGCCTAACTCTAGATGAGGTGTTCACAAGGCAATTTGAGTGTAAAGTCCTTTGCTTATCACATCTCAGTTTTGAGAGGATGATTTCTGTCCTGCTGATGTGATGCTGGACCCAGGGTTTAATCCCTTTCCATTTTCTTATAAAATGTCTCCTCGTGTTAACTTGGACTGCACATTAAATTCTGGGCTGTGGGGCTGTAGTAAAGACCCAGAAACATTTGACTCTTCCTCTTGCTTTCCTACCACCCTTTTATTTCCTTGCCCTGTTAGAAATTTTCCCTCATTCCTGGCTGAAAGCAGGTGGGAAGAAAGTGATGGGAAAAGCCTGGAACTGGGAAGGGGCAAAAAAAAATCAGATACCCCTTTCCAGGAGTGAATGAGACTTGTGAGAGTATTAATAGCTTATACCAAAATCTGATCAGTTGTTGCCTGCACAATTTATTAGAAATACCATGCCTCATGTTCAAATTAATCTTTGAAATTGCTTTCCTGTGTACTTTTTCTACCTCTGCCATATTCTCTCTGACTTGCCATCTTGTCAATTTTTTTTTGTTTGCTTGTTATATTTGGATCTCGCAGAGCGATGGGCTAACTTTGTTGTGAAGCCAAAATGTAAATATCTGGCTACTACTTTGATTTCTTGGCTTGGTGTACTGGACCAGGGTAGGAGAGGATGCAGTGTATATGCACATTTATTTTGAAACATCTAAAGAAGTTTTAAAGTAAAGATCACAGATGTAAGCCAGACATATATGGAGAAATTTGAGTACAGAGGGTAAGAATTAAGCTCTTGATTTTCTTCTTGATCTACAACTATATCTAGTACTTACCTAGAATCTAAAATTGCACTTTCCTGCCGCCTTGTTCTACTGTATGTGAAATCTTACACCGTGAATGCAAAGCTCTTGTTTTGTGTACGTTGGACATTGAACTGGCTGTGATACAAATGCTGTATCGCTGCCGTACGCGAATGAACACCAGCACCGTATGCACGTGTGAGAGTTGCTGTTTGCTCAGACATGTTGTGGGAGAAATAAGTGTGATTAGGCAAACTTGTGCTTTTCAAACTGTTGACTTGGAAGGTATCTAACAGGATTAGAAAGCTCACTGAAGAGCTTGGAATAGCCTTTGAAAATCCAGGCCAGCCTTGGATGCTGGCAAGTGTGCCTAGATTATTTGCAGTGCTGGGTGTTTAACTTCATCTGACAGAACAAGGAGGGAAGCAATCTGAATAAATGTGATGCTCCCTTACTATAACGTGGAAATTAATTTATGGTTTGCTGTAAAATCTTCCGTAGTCCCCTGCTATTGAATGCCAAAATCTTCAAAGGATAGTCTAGCAGGATCATATGATTTTTTTTAAGGAGCTTAATTATATGATATCCAGTTACACATCTATCAAGATTTCCAGGAAGCTTAGGCAACAAATTGCCATTGGAATACACTAGAATAAGAGGGATCTGGATTAGTTTTGGAAGACTTTATTCTTCAGTTATTTGATTCTGTGGTATTAGTAAGTGGAGAGTTTGGTAGCCTCATGGTGCTGGACTCTGTGCAAATGCAAGAGAAAGGAGTCTTTCTTTGCCATTGGAGTAGTCAGAAGAGATAGGGAACGGGTGAAGGAGGGCACAAAACTGGAAGCAGACTTCCCAGATGCTGTCTGATGCTCTAGTAGAGTCTGGTTCACTTCTCCAACACTATGCCATTGGATACTGGAGAGTCTACAGTCTCTGCAGGCTCTCTGCAATCTCAGTCCAGCTGTGAGGAAATTACCCGTTTTGTAATTGTTTGCCATGGGTATTTAAGGAAAAAAACTTGGTTTGTAGATTGGTTTTTCCTCTTCAGTGCCTATTAATTCAGTCAGGCTGATTTAAAAAGAGCCATTTACCTTGGTCTGCACCAGCTAAGCAGACATCTGTGAATTGCAGCCACCATGCTTGTTTTCCTGCTCTCATGACCATCACTCAGAGGAGAAGCTGCCTGTTGTAGGAGCTGTAATCACAGCAAGCCTTGACCACCCTCTCCAAGCACTGAGGAGCTGCATTTGGTGCCTTGTCTACGGCATGATGTGCTCATGGCCACACAAATGACCACAGTTGTTGGGCATCAGCTTCCAATTTCAAAGCTTCCAGCCCTCCTGGGGAAGGGCAGGCTCTCTCTAGCTTTGGGAGGTTAACAAACTCTACCATTCCCCAGGAGCTCTGGAGGTCACGCTTTCATCTGGATGCCTTGATGGATTGGGCTGCCTCCCCCACCTTTCTCTTCAGTCCCTCTTTTCCTGGGGACTGTAGAAGACCATAAAATGCTTTGATAATTAAGCAGGGAAAATTTCCACGACCCATAAAACATAAAAGGTAATACTAAGCCCATTTAGCTCTCAAATACCTTTCAAATAACTTGTATTTAATGCATGGTAAAGGTGCTTGGTCAGTGCTCTTGAACAAACAAATCTCAGAGCCTGGTTTATTATGTTGTGTGTCCAGGCTGACTGTAGCCATTCTGAGAGCATTCCTTGGTTCAGGTTTCCATCATAAACTGCAATGTAGGAACCAGCAGAGGTAAAATAAAGAGCTGACCTGAAACTTTGCCCAAACCACAGACTAAATATAAATTGTTCTTTTGAAATTTGAAATAATTTTTGCTTGTTTATATAATCCTTCTCAGTCAAGACTGCAAGGAATTTGGTTAAGGCTGGCACTTGCAGCAGACATAGAGAGAAATTTGCAAGTCTGGAAAAATTTGGAGAATAGCCTGGACAGTGTTTGGAAATGACAGATGGCGTTTGGTAGAAACTATGTCAGATGAGTTTGGTTAGAAATTACAAGAAAGCATTCGCAGAAGTCAGTGGCACCTGCTGGGCTCTTCAAAACTTTGAGTGCAGGACAAATTCATAGAAACTGAGCATGGAAGTATTGAAGTTTAAACCATCATGTTTCACATACCTCTGCCGTGGGTGGAAATGGCCATCCTGAGATCTTGTTTTATGGCTGGCCTGTAACTGAATTGCAAACTGCTCTTAATTTTGTGGGCCCATCATGTGTTATGGGTAAGGTAACATGTTTGGCCTGTTCAGCTTTACACTGAAAGCTTTACACACATTCCATGCTTGGAATGTAGTCACACATCTGCACAGCAAGGAGCTACCACTAGCATCTGGGTCAATGTACAAAAGGGCCCAGAAGAAGCCACAGAAGCCCTTGAGAGGTAGAAGCAGCCTCAGGCATTTCGCCATTTCCTTTCATATTCTAAGTGGCGGAAAAAACACCAGCATGTCTAGGACTTTCTTCTTGCAGCTCCAGCAGACAGTCTTTGCAGTCAGGAGGAGACTTGCTTTGCAATGGGAATACCACTGATGGGCTTGGATATTTGTGGGCGCAGGAGACTTCAACCTTCTTTATTTTTTTTTAAAGAGCCTATTTCTATGAAGCAGCAATTACCGGCTTTGGACTGGGGAAGCTATGGTAGGAAGATGAGAGCATAACAATGATGAGAAACAGAGGTACGAAGTGGGGGGGATCCAGATTAGAAGGATTAAGGAAATAGGGGATATGGGGCCAGGAATTCTGGCTATTGAGATGCTAGAATTTTCCTTCTCCTTACTCTTAATGACAGATTTCTTGCAGCAGCCCGTGTGATAACTTGTTTCTTTGCTGTCTAGTTAGATGTTTGCAAGGCCAAATTAAGGTGTGAGTGTTAAACTTTTAAGGTTTATGTTGTTTGAAATCTGTTATTGTTGGAGTCTCTTTATGGTGCTTCCAGTGATAACTTGCTTCAGATTTCCTTGTTGCAGAGCTGGCAGTAGGCGTTCTCAGTGGAGACCAATTTGCAAGGTAGAGGTTCACTCACTTAGCTTTAGGCTGACTAATCTGCCTAAAATAATCATCTGTGTTATAACATCCTGGTCTGATAACTCAAAGGCAACATACAATTCCCTCTGTCTTTAAAATTAATTTTGTTATTTTAGGAAAGGTTATAGCAGTGTCAAGATCAGCTCTTGCAAGTTTACCAAGTTAACATTGTGTAAATTCCAGAAAGAGCGCACCTAATGGAAAGCCTAATTAACTCGGCTTTTAGTTGGACTATAATGACTAGACAAGATTAATATGTGAGTCAGCCTTTATTTCCTGAAGCATCCATTTATTTCTGTGTTTTAAGAGGCAGGTACCATACTTCTGTGAACCAGCAGCTGCTAACCAAATCTCTATCTATGCTTCAGTAAACTGCCAGACATTTTTAGCAGTGAATTTCAAGTGAGACGGAGCTCTGGAAGGGCTTCGTACTAGGGAAGTTTGAGTGTGTGAGTGAGACTGATAACATTTTATTTTTAAAATGAAACATTAACAGAGATAAATATTCTGCTCCAGGTGCATGTTGACTGACTGCAGCCCAGGGGTTACAGTCAGAAGCCTAAGGCCCCAAACAACCATCAAAGCCAACCAGCTGAGTTGGATAATGCTTCTTGCATATATGCTCAAGCACAGCCACTTAGCCAGGGAGACTGTTGTTTTGAAGACTATTAAGTGAATTTGGGGGAAAAATGCATTGCAGATGTCTTTTTTTAATTAAAAAAAAGCCCAGGAGTTTTGCTGCAGTATGTTAAAGGACTGGAGGTTAAGACCTTTTACATCCTCTAATATAAGTTATTGCTTCATCTTAAAATGACCTTCATACGCTTCCAATGATCCTAGGTCATTTCCTCTAGACAGAAATCAGCATGGTGTCTAATATTCTAAGTGAGGATAATTAAAAGTAGGGCCAGGCATAACAGAGTGAAAATTCAGTCCTAGTTAATTTTAAGAAGCAAGATGGTAAAGAATTTAATTGAACATAACATATTTCAAAAGATTTGAAAATGAGTGTTGGATAAAAAGGAAATTGCAGTAAAATTGCATACATTTTCTTTAAAGTTTTGTTAATAAAGCCCTACAGGTATAGTGGCTTAAATATACCTGTGCCCCTGTACTTTTTACTTTTGAAATCTCCAACTAATCAAAGTTTTATTGTCACTGTCTGATGTATGTACCTTTCTGCTTGCATTGAAGACACTGCCAAGATTGCCATGGGTTGGTATGATATTGAAATCAGACACTCTTCTCTTATGTAGTCGGAAAATGTCGAAGTATTTTAGTGCTAAGTTCAATAGAAATGGTGGACCCAGACTCAGGTCTGAGACCTGATGGATACTTACAGAAGACAGAGCTTCGGCCCAGGAAGGATAATTGTGGTTTCTTCTGTCCTTAGTGGGAAATGAGATTGTCCAAGAAATTGATTCAAAATATCTAAAATAAGCACATGCTGTTGATTCGTCCTTCTGGAGAAGGATCTCTCTATTAGGCTTAGAAGCCTAATTTCCATTTCCCCCCACCTCAGCGCCCAATCCTGATCTCTGTCCTGGAGCAATGTAGAGAGAAGAAATGGAGCTTCCCAACAAATTAGCAATAACTTAGCAAAGGCAGGTATGATAATCAGTAAATAGGTTTTTTTAATGTTATGAATTTTCATCAAGTGTCAAAAATGTGTTTATTTTGTTCATTGGTTAGAAACATTATATATCCGCTTCACTGATAAGTGGACAAAAAATACATGGCTCAGATGTCACTTTACACTTTTCATCTGAGTGTTTTCATCTGCTGAAAACATAAACAGAGAGGGTCATTCAACAGAATTTCAGTATCACTCAGCTTTGATTAAAATCTTTGCTTACATTCTTTTTTTAAACAGTCCTTTTTAGCTATGGAAAATCTTATGGAACTTTACAAATGATATACAACAGTACCGTATTACAAGGTACATTAAAATGTCACTATCTCCATAATTACCATGAAATCAGGCATATTTCTCTAATTCAATAATAGAATAATAAAAGTGAAGATATTCAACACAATATTTAAATTGGAGGGGTGATTTGAAAAAAAGACTATGTTAATTAAACTTCCTTGCAATACAGGTGTATTTAAAAGAGTGATCATTAATACCTGTGCTGGAACAAACTTTTCATTTAATAAGCTCTTGAATTAGAGATTTACCAGAGTAAAAATGTTGAGTAGGTGGAAATTGAAGTGTACAGAATTGGCTGCTGCTGCGGCTCTGATCTTGACTCGGCTCTGCTCTGTGGTTTGAGAGAGATTCCATGTCTGTGACATGCTGGAGACGTGGTAACGTTACAAGCTGTGCTCTGCACAAGCAGAGCAAATCAAACGTGTTTGATTTGTCAAGGAAACCAAAGTAAAGATGCATGTGATAATGGAAATGAATTGACAAGTGGTATTCCAATAAGGATAAACACTTACAGGGCTGCTGTTGCTCCAAGAACACTCTAAAGCTGAGATTACTTCATTGCAGAAACATAATACTGCAACTGTGTAGAAAGAAAACATTTCATTATCAGTTCAAATAAATCCTCTGGGTGAAGGGATAATTTTAGGCATTTTTCAAGTGATGTTATCTCCCAGACTCTCCCATCTCATCTAGGAAAATGGACTGAAATGTTGAGATATGTAGCCTGGGAGCTGCATATCTCAGACCACAGATTTGAAAAGTTGACAGCTGTGCTGTCCATCCACTCAGAGCAGAGGGGCTGCTTGGTGGGCTGAATTTGCAGGACCCACTTTGTCCCTGTTTGAACAAGGCACTGTTATAAGACAGCATGTTTTGGACAAGGAAGAGCAGCAAGAATTTGGGGTTTGGTTCAGTGACATGCAAGTGCTTTGAAAATGCTAGACGTTTTATAGAGTCCTGAGAGACTTCAGGGAAAGGCAATAAAAAGTCACTGAAAGCTTAGACAGAATCTATGGAGAGCAAAGAGATTCAAGGTTTGGAGACATTTAGAGGACAAATTTAAATTAAATTTGGAGCTGAGTTTTGAAAACCTAAGGATATTAGGGAGCCATCAGTGTTAGTTTCTTAAATTTTGTTTTTTAATTTTTAAATATTTTTAATTTTTTTTTAAATTTTTTAAATTTTTTTTTTAGTTTTCTTTAAATTTTATTTCTTCTTCTTGTAGTTTGCAACATTTCAGCTTTGGTGGTGAACAGCAAGAAATAATACAGGAGATAATGGCACTATAGAAACATACTCATAACAAACCCACAAACTACTAAAAGAGATGCATTTCCTTTTATGAAGTGTTCCTTGAGATTCACATCAGCGAGACAGATTCTGTGTGGGTTTCTTGGTTTTCTTTTGAATGGATAGACATCATCATAAACGCCACAAACAGGTTAGGCAGCCTGAAACAGTTGGAATGTCTCTCACACACAGCTCTGGCCAGTCTACAATTACAGGAGCAAATGTCCAACTCATCAGCTTAATTAAAATATGAACAGATCTTTATTTCACATCTTGCTTTGTTGGTTGAACTGGTGAGACCTTGGAGTGCAGGTGCACACTTAACCCAAGTCCTTATTTTGCTTCAGCCAAAATCTGGATCCTTATCGGGATCACCCAGATTACTCATCCCCATACCTTGATCCTTAGTGGAAGGAAATTTGACCATTTATGAGTCTGGGAACTAAACCTGTTTCGTTAAAGCTGTGTTGTGGGAATGATTGGCAGTGTGTTGTCTCTTTTCACTCGCTTTTATGCATGACAAAGCTCTTCCAAATTGGAACTTCACTCTGTTTTTCACATAGCTTGTTCATTGATGCCAGTGCAGACTGGGAAACTGTGATTACCATCCTTCACCAGCTGTTTTCACCTGGTTTCATGTCCCTGCACTGTGGATTACTAGTGATGCTGAGGCATCTTTTCCTGAAAGAAAATTTACACAGAAAGTGTAGTCAACAGCAAATGGTTAATCCATCTTATGTAGGCAGAACCTCCAAGTTTGTAAGAACTGGTAGGGGTTCACACTCCAAAAAGCTGAGTGTTTGGCTGAAATGTTCTAACACACATTTTGAATTTACTTTCTGATTGCTTAAAGGTGTTATTTATAGTGTTGTCAAGATCCGATTACAAAGGTTCTTAGAAATGCCCTTGCCCGAATTAAGGTGCAAACGAGACCATATGCCAGTGACAATAGTAAGGGTTTTATTTGATAGTAAATATGGGAGAGAGAGAGAGAGAAAGAAATAGGAAAGAGGTGGAGGGGACAGAATAAGGAAAATATCACCACTCCATGGATCCCAATGATGCTTTGTTGATCCTCTCCAGCTGGTCTTCTTGGTGGTGAAGGTCCGCCCAAAAAGCATAGAATTTGGTAGATTCATACATGCTCAGGCCAGGTAGGAAAACCCAGGCACCTCCCTGAGGGGGGTAGTGGGGGGGAGTTTGCCATTGTCTCTTACAACAGACTCTGGGTTTGTTGCATCACGTGCAATCCTGTGGTGTAAGACTTCAGGAATGACTCTGGGGGGACACTTCGGGGGCCTTGGATGGATTAAGGCACCCCCTCAGCTGCCTCTCACGTGAATGTCCCGTGGATGTGGCCTTCCTAGGGTTGGGAGTTCTATAGCTAGCCAGTGTAAGGGAGGATGGGTTCACCGCCCCTGAGCAGAGGTTACAACACACCGAAACTTCCTCCCCTCACCTTGGCTGGGGGGGAAATCTGTGCAAACCTGCTCCGAGCAAATGGGTCTGTGGGCTACGGCCTCCCCCACCCCGAAGCAAGCCAGAGATGATTCTTAGCATGGCTGCTGGGTTTGGCTCATCTTCTTTTGCTTATTTCCTTGTTCGTTTCAAGTGATTGAAGAATGGGTTTTCCCTTTATCTAATCTCAGCAGTCCAAAGTCCCAGTCAGGTATCTTCAGGGAGGTTTCTTTGGTTGTAGCTTCTTTATACAGTTTTTGTTATAATGAGCAAAACTTTATATCAATGTTTGAGGCATGAACTATTTCAGTCTCTGACGTGTTTATTGTAATTCTTTGATTTAAAGGATTATCTTCATGAACTTCACTAAGTCTGTAGTGTCACGCAACATCTACTGTAAAAGAGTAATTGCTACTTATTTTTGTTGACTGTTGCTATATTCTTCTCAATCTTCTTGAATGTCTTTATGTGTTGATGGAAATTTGTAAAAGTATAAAGCTCGTTGTCTATGCCACAATTTTGTTTCCTGCATGATTCTCCTTTTGTTTTTGTTTCAGTAATCTCAGGCATTCTGGTCTTTCTGCGACCAACTAGTTGCTCCTTGACAGAGGTCACATAAATAGCAAAACAGATTTTAACCTTTCCTAATATTTTGGAAAAAACCGGATGTAGATTTTGATTCAGACCTGTAGATGTTGAGAATGTATACGTGATTATGGGATAACTGGGATTCTCACCATCTCTGTGCTGAAAGCATTCCCAGTGACTGCAGGCTTTGTATATATCCAGTTTCATCCCCAAAGAATGAGCTTTGAATTCTGAGGTCTGAGCTGAAAACATAATGGAAAGCTTATGAGAAGCTCAATATGTAAACTAGAAATTCTTCGTTGCTTGTTTTTCTCTGCTGGAGGGTGGGGAAGAGGAAGAAGAAACAAAAGCCTTCAAAATGATCTTGCAAACACTTGAGAAGACAATTGAAATCCTGGTTTCAATAAAATCCTTCAAAAGAATCACTTGGGCTACAGGGAAACTCTTTCCGTATTTCGTTAGGAAACTGGAAACATAATGTAGCCTTTAATTGATCCTGGTGACATTCCCCCAAAGAGGCCTGGATAATGCTACACAATTTGTTTAGATTTCAGGTATTAGGCTGCAATAGTTATCTTCAAAAAGAGCTGAACAATGCTGAATTGGCAGCCTCACTTGGCAAAATCTCCTTTATTAATAAAACAACCCTGAAGGTAGCCTGGTGGAAGCTTTTGCAAGCCAGTAAAACTAATGATAGAAACTGTCTGCAGTTAACCCTAAGATCATATGATAATTTGGGTCAGTCTGAAATCCAGACTCCTGTTTGAAGCCAGGTCAGCTCTGAGAGTAGTTGAGGCTACTCTCAGGAATAAGGTCTTGAAACCTCCAAGGGGTTGAGATTGTTATAGCCCTACATGCTATAGTGGAGTTTATTTTGCATGGTAGTATTTTTACCTGTTGAGCAGACATCTTGCCTGTGAGTGTGTGTAGGAGAATTGCCGAGCGTGATGCACAAACAGCTGGAAATAGTCCAGACTTCCAGTTTCTGAGGTGAAGGGAAGAGGGAAGGAGCTGACTGTAGCTTCTGCGTCTTGAAGGCTCCATAATTGCAGTCTTAGAGACATCCCCCAGCATGGGCCATTCTCTTGAGTGACACAACTCCTTTAAATCAGTATTACTTCCTTTCCTCTGGTCAGGCCTGTGTTATATGCAATGCACTTGGGAGAAAGCTGCAGAGGAGACATAGCGTGGCAATGTCCTCTTCAAATGCTGTGATAACTGTGGGTCTAGAAGGGCACTGATGAGTGGAGAACATCCGAACCACCTGCTACGGCAGCCGCAGGAGGGGTGCCTCAGGTCAGGGGCACGAGAGGAGAGGGACCAGTCCCAAGGGCTGCAGCATCTCCTCATCACACTTCTGGTTTCCCCTCAGTGTGGACCAAACACATCTTCGTACCATTCCTCTGCTTGGAGCTCTTTGCTGTTTTGCCAAACACAAGGAATGTTAAAAGTGATTAGTCAGGGGCGTGTAATGAGCTGTTTGAAGTCTTCTCAGTGGTGTGTTTGATTTCTTCTTTAATCAAAGCTGAATTCTTATGCTTGCAATTGCTGCAAAGCCCAGATCTTATGATCACATCACCCTGGCTTTTGCTTGAAAATAAAAGTGTCTTTCTTGACAAACAAGATAACATATTACCAGGGTGACTTAATCTGTCCCTGCTCTATTCAGGACTAAAATTTAATGCTTTCAGATCCAAATGCCAACATGAATGCTTTGTCTCTTTCACTGAACCACTATTTTCTTCCAACTTTTTCTTTAAAATATATTAACTGAAGTTACTTCTTACTGTCCGGTCTACTGTTTATGCAGCTCGGAGTGTATGTGATCAATGGATCAGAGCAAATGCAGAGGTGGCAGCTGACTTTTTAGGCTAATATTTAAACCGCGCAATGATTAATCTGAAAAGTAAGATAAATTTCTTAGACGTTCTACTTTTGGTGTAATCTGAATTTCTGTGGTCTCTTATTGCCAGCCTGAACTGACTCATTTGAGATTTCTCAGACATTTTTCTGGCAGATATGCATCTGAAAATTTTTGAGGGTTTTAATTTTTCTGTTGGCATTTTGCTGCTAGTCAGAATTGAATTTTTATGAAGGAGGAATTTTGCTCCATGAAGAGATAGGGTACCACTTAATTTACTGGTAGTGGTTACTACTCTTGGGTTATACCTACAGCATCCATAGGGAATGTACTCCACCCTGTACAGTTTTGAGAATGACCTCAAAAGCAGTAAACTCCTGGTCTAACTGTTGCTGCTTTACACAAAACGCTCTACAGGAAAGCTGAATATAGCCCAGCTGGTGTGCTTAGCCATGTGTTGAGCTGCCAAAGAGGCATTAGCAACATATTGGCTCTCTAGATGTCCTCCAGTACAAGGTCCCATCACAGTTCCACAAAAAAAAGCTTCTAATCAGTCATTTAATTTTGCTCCACATTTTTTGCCTGCATGGAAATCATACCAGTGGCCAGGTATAGCCCTTGCAGAATACTCAAAACTGCCCCCTCCCCCTCCCCCCCAAAACCCAGGGTCTAGATAGTTACTGAAAAAGTTTGAGGGAATTCATTCATACACAGAATAAATGCCTCAACAACATTGTAGCTTCTGCCCAAAAACAGACACAGCTGTGGCTTTCATTCAGCAGTTTCTGGCAGATGCTGGAGTGCACAATAAATTGTTATTCAATAGAGAAGAATTTGGCATGTGAATTAAGGTGAGCAGTTTTATAGCATTATCCAGAATAGATTTCCTACTGCGTGACTTACTCCCTTAGGAATGTTTCCAAAAAGGCGTCTGCAAATTTTCCCTTAGTAAAATTTATCTATGGTAGGGTCTGTTCATTTTCAGATATTTATCTTCACAAGCAACTTCAAACCCCTATGAAAAATTCAGTTGTTTACACAGATAATACTTTGGAACAGACCAACTTGTACTATCAGATTAATTTGCATTTAGATTGTGCCTTTCCAATGGCTCTGAAAGATATTACAAATACAAATTAGGTTTCACACTAGGACTGTAGAAACCACTATTGCTGTCTTTTGGGGCTGGCAGAATTAGAGATGCTGTGACCTGCTAGCCCTAAATCCCTAGTCAAGATGCCCTGTAACTCAACCAGCAGAAATTCTGCCCCTTCTGAAACAAGTCATCGTTATTGGTTAAATTGAATTGGGTTTGTTTTCTGTAGTATATTGCTCTGGTGGGCATTTTGTTGGAAAGTTGATATCATTTGTGGTGTCAGCAAAGACAAATCTACTGTAACCCACTGTGAGCCTTTCCTGTGTTCATAATTTAGCTTGAAGAGACGATGGTTAAATGATAACTTATGGCTTGTATTTTCCATGTTGGTATTCACTTTACCACTAAACCAGTGTCAAGGCACTGTCTGTAGTATTACTTCAACCTTTTTTGTAGCAATTCTTTTTTAATCTCGTGTGTGCAATGCAATGCATTCCAGTGAGAAACCATTAGTACTGTGGTCTAGTTTTGGAAACTCCATTTGTTAAGCTGTAAAAAGGAGATGCAAAACAAGTTATATGATAATTAACAGAGCAGCTGTTTGGGGGGGTTGGGGGTGGGGGGTTGATTGTTTGTTTTTAAATCATATTCCTGCCTTACTTGAAAGTGGAACTGTGTAATATTTGGAGAATTAAAATATACACAATTCATAAGAAGATCTGTAACTTTATAATGGGTCTAGATCAGTCTTGTTTTTTTCCCAGTGCCTGCTTAACATGGCCTAAGTAATTTGAAACGTTGTCAATCAAACGTGAGAACTGGAAAGACAGTGGATGAAAAATATATTTGGAAGTGCATGGCTCCCATTTGATTTCTTCTCAGTCTTTCTCATCCCTCTGTTTAAGTAGCTTCTTCTTGAGGCTCCTTTCTTGTTGTGTTTAAGTATCTTTTACGGACTTCTCTGCTTGTTGGTTTGATTGTTCTTAGGACCCTTTTGCTTTTAGTCCCCGTAATACTACATATCAAAGAGTCACACAGTTTTGTCATCTGCTGTGTTAAAAAGGACTTCGGCAGCTTGTGTTAACTCTGTTGCTTGATGGCATCGTGTAAAGTTTGACATTTCCTCTGTTCACATTTCCTGTCCTCTTTAGAAATTGCAGATTTTTCACGTCTGTCACTTACTGTCTCTTTTCCAGCCTTATTTAATTTTTTTCCATTGTGGAGAAATTATTCTGCATTTCCTCCTATCCTAATGGGGTTTTTTGTACCTTTTCTATTTTAATGTATCTCCTTTCAGTGACAAGCTCTGTCCTCATCAATCAAGCTGCAGACCTATCACAAGTTTATACCACTATAAAGACTTTGATAGAGATGTCTTGTATTTCTAAATTCTCTGTTCTTTTCCTGTAAGCTTGGTAGCCTCTAATAAGTAAATATTTTGTTACATATTCCGATTTTCTTTCCTAGGTCCTTCTTGAATGATAATTAGCCCATCATTCTGCTTGTGTAGTTTAAGTTAATATTACTGTTATATGTTACTTTATCTTTCATGTTGTGTAAAACTATCTGACATCTTATTGATCAGTCATTCAGAAATCTTTCTGTAACTTGTTGCAGTGCATTTTAATTTATAGGATGCTGAGAAATTTTGTATTATGAATAACCTTTACCAGCTCTTTGGCCTCTGCTTTAGATCTGTTTTAGATAGGTTGAGAAATAGAGATCACAGAACAAATCCTTCTCCTTGAGAGTGGCTGTTTTTTTCAGCTTTTCTTTCTTTAAAAAAAGGATTACTAAATAGATTCTCTCCGGATTTAATATATTTCTCCTTTTTCACGACAGTTCAGCTTCTTTACGTTTCTCTCAACATGTTAAAGGCTTTTTGGGAATAAAAATATAATAAATTAAATGAATCATTTTATTCACGTATTTATTGTTCTTCAAAGAACTGCAATGCATCCAGAAAGTGTGATAGCCCTCTATAAAAGCTACTTTCTTCTCCTCTGTTGTGAGATATTTATGGGTATATCTACTATTAAAGTTCCAACCAATCTGCCTGACATAGAAACCTAACTAATGGTTTGTAGTATCCTGTATTTCCTTGCTCCTGAGACTTGTTTATAAGTTTTGTCATCTGTGCAGCCTTCCTTTTCTTCTGGGCTGGGAGCCCTTTGAAGCCACTGAAGTGATAAATCACATACTTAGGATTTTGTATATTAGTTCCTCTAGCGCTGCTGGGTGAATGGCATCTGGTCTTAGAGATTTGCTACTGTTTTATTGACCTGCTCTAATCCCCTGCCACTGACACTTCAGTTAGAGATTTCAGACTTGCTTCACACATAAAACCTGTCTGAGCTTTTCCCTTATAAACACCAACTCAGATAATTCAATTAGCTTTTCTGATACAGCCTTGAACTTTTCTTTTAGACCTCTGTTATTTATTAGTCACACAAATCCTAGCTGTGTTTCCAAGACTTTCGTGATTAATTGGGATGCCTGCAGCAAGTTGTACTTCAAAATGTTTTTGTGTTTTATTATGGTTTTGCATTTAATATATAAACTTTTGTACTATTTTTGTTTTCTTCACTTGGACATCATCTCCACTTCTGAATAGTATCTTTCTGCTCTCAAGAGCCTCCTTTAGTCTGACATTTAACAAAGCTAGATTGTTATGGTCTTGTTTGAAATGTTTCTGAAGAAGTGGTACATGTCTACACTGAAATCCTAGTAAAATATTTTTAGATGGTCTCCTGGCTGACTTCAGGTGTTACCCTTTTAGCAGCTTACCTCGTTTTCCTTTTACTCTCCCACTTTTATACAGTTTCTTAAGTGATAATAGGGTCAGTTTTCTGACCTCACTCCCTTATTCCTACAAGGATCTTGAATTTGAATATGTTGAGTAGCAATTGTGGAGATTCCTTGCAACATATTTTGAACAGAGTCCTGTGGATTGCTTGCGGCTGGGTAAAAAAATGCTCCTCATTCTGCAAGGTCTCTGATTGGTTGCTCCATTAAGCAGTCATTTATACCATGTGAAAAATAAACAAATCAATTAGCTTTTTGCCCCACAACCCACTGTGTCAGTTTTCTGGATTGCATGGGAGTAAATAAAGTCTCCCATGATTATTAGAATATCCTGGGCAACTTTTAATACAGGGGGATCTTGTGGCTGAGGCATCCGCCTTTTCATCTGCTTATTGACTGATTCCAGATTTACTATAGTTCATTCTTCCATCAGTACGACTTCACTGGTCACATCTGGGTGATTTGTATTGCGACCTCACTGATTTTTCTTTCTTCTGTCAAAATTTGGAGATGATTTGGAAGTGATTTTAGTTTAGGTCTGGTTGTCTAATTTCATACATGAAGTTTTAAGAGCCTTTATTTACTCAGACTGCTCTTCATCCTCCTTGGATGTCTTTGCCTTTATCCTGTACCTTCTTGTAGTGTGCTTTGGCAAAAGGATGCTATAGAGTTCCTGAACTATTCTGGGAATTACATAACTTAGGGAGACCTAGTTAACCAGTTGAGGACCTGCAGCTAGCTTGAGAAGGGAAGGAAAGAAGTACTGCTTGGAAGGAATGGGAAAAAGTTTAGCAGTTCTCCTCCTACATTTTCTAGTCATCTATCGAGGAAGAGGTGAATTCCCAGGACTAAGTGAGCAGAAGATGTCTGCAAAAGTTACAAGAAAAGAAGAGACTGGGAATGGTCTGTCTTGAAAAGAATTGCTTACTTAATGGTTTGATGTGGTTTTAATCCCATATCCTAAAAGGATAAAGGGCTCGAGGGACTGGTTTGTCTACATGTTTAGGGAGTGAGAAAATCTAGTTGCCTCAGTGGGGGGTTGCAGCCATCAGAGGGCACAGCAACTCGAGAAAACCAGTAATAACAACCTATTCCTAAAAACATGTTCGTTTGTTTGCTTTTTCTTCTAGGATCAAATGGGGCAATTGTTCCTGACTCAGTAAAACTTCTAAGATTTTGGTTTTTTTTGATTGCGTGTTTTGTCCTTGTGAAGTATTTATTCACTGAAATGAGCGTGATCCAACAGTGTCAAGTTCTGACAGGCTTTTGAGTACCTTCTTGACAATTTGACCTTTTGGCTTCCTGACCAGCTACCTGACTGATGATAGGAAACCCAAGAGGTCTAGACAAGCCAGAGCTCTCGTTTCCAGGAGTGAGCACCTTCAGTGTTTTAATGAGGAATTTGCTCCCAAATACCTGCTTCTCCCTGGCCTGCCGTGGGTGATCTTAAGTTTCCCAAGGTAGGCTCCTTAACCTACCTCTGGCAGCTTCAGGAAACTGGCAGGGGATTCCCCTTCAATGCAGGGCTTCAACCTTTCATTTTCCTGCTCCATTGTCAAGCCAAGATTCCAGGAATATTGTTTAATGTCCTATTGAAGAGAAATTTTGAGGTCTGGCACCCCTTATAGGCAGTTCCACCGAGGATTCAAGAGTGAAATGTACTGGCTGGTATATTTGAGGTTTGGAAGGCTTCTAGGACGTATGGAGAAATGTTGCAACTGAAGTCAGTAGAATGTGGACCTACAAACTGCATGTGTGTGTGGGGCTGCTGCTGGTGCTAATGATCCTTGTGACAGGATGCTGATACAGCTGAAACTGGGAAAGGTTGAAGGCTCTTTGCTAATACTGCTTATTTCCCACTTTTCATCTGCACTGCCAAACTGGAGATAAAGATCTGCCTGTCACAGGGGAATATGTTATACCTCGCTAAAAAGGGAAAGAGAGAGAGAGAGAGAGAGAGCAGTTTTTTTCTATTATTTTGTAATCTGCATGAGAAAGTATAGCCATCTGCCTGGAGCAGCCTCCCTGCTTCCCCAGCACGTACACAAGCTGCAGAATCAGAGCATTAACAATGAGAATGTTTTATTCTGCGGTCCCACAGGGCTATTCCATGGTTACAAAACAAATTAATTGGGTTTGAAAAATCATCTTAGGCTGGATTTGTAAAGGCGTGCGGGTTTCATTAAGCTGCCAAAGCAGCTTATAGTGTCATTAGAAGTCATTGCTAATACCTGTTTATCACTGTGGATGCAGTAATAATCTTTCCTGTATTGGCTACCTCTTGGCTAAAAGTGCTGATATAGGAAAAACATTAATACAAAGAAGCAAAACTTTTCTTGAGCATGAAAAAAAAGAATTCTATTTTATGTGTGTATTCTCTTTTTATTTTTCTTAGGTAGCCAGGTAAATGTGGCATAGGATTGCATATGGAAAAATACCTGTCCTAAACAGGCAGAATTAGTTTGGATCAATGTTTCGGTCAGTGAATGCATGACAATTTGCCTGTTTGAAATCACCCCTAAACTTATGAGTGGAAAGTTAGGGGAAGAAACTGATATTCGTTCTTTTAGACAGTTTACAACACTTCTTTGACAACACTTTGCAGTTGCTCTTACTTCAGTCAAATCAGATGCTTTCTCCATCTGTTGTGAATGTGGGCCTTCCACACATGAAAAAAAAGAAATGAGAAACTATGTAAGTGAGTGTGGAGATATATATATATATATATATATATATATACACACATACGTATATATATATATATTTCGTGTAAAAAACACCAAACATCCCTGCCAACTTCTGTAGTTTTAGGAGGGGGCAGAATTCTTGAGACAACACTTCAGCTATGATTTCTAACTGAGCATGATTGAACACATCTTGATTTTGTGTTTTATCTCCAAAATCTGTCACTCTGACAGGATGTGTGAAAGGACTGAGACAAAAAGTGTTTGCAAAAAGGACATTTAATGCAGGCAGGGTTTTTTTTGGCCTTTGATTTTTCCTTCTTACCTTTCTCTAATTGTGCAGGTCTATAATTTCTAATGATAATGATAAGGTCATAAAAGGGGTCACACTGTGGGTAGAATAACACCTCCTACTATTTTGGAATTTGAGTATTTCTGTGAGAAATATTAATTTATTAAAATCAAGAGGTCTGTGATGGTTTCGCACTGTCTTGTAATCTATTTTCCCTTTGATATTAGCTGAGCTTTGAGACATGTAAGAGAAGCTTGAAATTGATGTGTATTTTAATGGTGCAGTTTTTTCTCATGGGGATTTTTTGGGGTGTGAATCAAATGCTTTCAGTACTTTTAAAATAAAGGACATTTGTTTTGAGCAGTGGAGGGTTAATTCTGAAGAGCTTAATACTGATGGTCGGGCATGAACAACTGCAGGTGTTAAAGGTAGTTTTAATATTATAACCATAAGACCAGTGATTTCCTATTTAAAAAAAAGCCATTTATCAAAATACTCTTTTAAAGGAATGCTTGAATATCCTTGGTAAGGATAGGCCTCTGATCTCCCTTCATAAAGGGCTATATTTTCTCTTTCAGCACCACGCAAAAAGTAAGTTTTACATTTTCATGACATGTGCTACTTCTGAACATTGGTCTGATATAATCTTTCCTCCTCAATTCTCTTTGTGATAAATTTGTCTTTTAATATAAGCTCTTCAACTCCCAAAACTATGGAGTGACATTGCTTCTGCAGGTCATGGAGAGCCTGGCCCCTGGAGTCAGTAGTTACAAGCACTAGTACACCCTAAGGGTCACCCTTCTAAACTGGAGATCTTCTAGTGGTCAGTACTGTGTATATATACATATTTAATTTTTTTAAAGCTTATTAGGAAGGTTAATATAGGTGAACAGTAATCAGAAATTATTTTTATAATGTGTTCTACCACTTCTGCTCCCCAATTTTTTTCCCCTTCAAAATGTTTTTGCTATTGTAAGTTAACAATAAAAATGTAAATGAATAATTGCTAGACAGATATGTAAAATATGAAAACCAAGAGATTTTTATTCTGCTATGAGTTAAAAGTACACTTTCCTTCTGTGGTCATTGTTATTTCACTCATGAAATCAACTACTGGCATGAATGATTTCTATTAAAAATCTGAGTTTAATTTTCTGGGTGCAGTCCATTTTCCTGTTATTTCACCCAAAGTATGTGTTCCAAATGAGCTGAAGAAATATTGAACTGCCACTGAGGAGAAAAAACGAGATTAATATTTGAATCTGTTATTGAAAATGTTACTTCAAGTGGTGAGTGATAGCGTGTGGGGCAACACGACTATTGATATTTTCCCCTGGTAACATCCCTTCCTGCCCTCCCCTTGCTTTCTGGTTGAGAAGAGGACTAACGAGTGTCAGAGGGGAAATCGATCTGCCTGGGTCTGCGACACTACCACAACGCTAAGAAGAGTGGCAATGCCAGTCTGGACCTAAAATCCACCTCTCCCAGTGGTGTCTCTGGCAGTGATGATAAGCAGGGACATTAGGATGAGTAGGCACTGGGCAAACATCTGTAATATCACCTACCCTCTCCCTTTGGAAGACTTCTCACACCTCCTGTAGCCTTTTGTGCCTTCAATGCTGTTCCTCTCTCTCCAAAAGAACTGTGTGCAATTTGAAGGGTGTGAACCAAGGGTTGATACAACAGCAGTGATTTTGCTTGGTTCTCCCTTCCTTTTTTGATTGTTCCTGACATTTTCACTTTGCTTTTATGGAACCATCTATCATAACACCAAGGTCTTGCTCCAGAATGCTAAATGTTATTTCAGAAACTACCGCTGTCTGTGCAGATCCAGGATTGTCTTTCCCCACTATGCATCACTTCACATTTATACACAAAGAATTTCAGCTGCTGTGTTATTACTCAGCAGTTCAGTCTTGTCAGACTCTTTTGTAATTCTCCACAGTCTGCTCACGTTCCTGTTCTTCTGCATAACTTAGTGTCATCAACAGTCTTTACCTCAGGCCTTGCCCCTTTTTCTAGCGATGTCTGTGTATATTAAATGGCTCATTTCTCAGCACCAGCACCAGTAACACTGAACTGGTGACCTCCCTCTGTTGTGAGAAGTGACCACTTACTTATACTCCATTTCCCATCTTTTAATTGATTTATTCTCACAAGGACTCTCCTCACCCTACGGACACTTTGCTTCCCCTGTTGTCCTTTAGCTAAAAGACTGTAGAAATCTCAGTCTGCAGCTTCCTTTCTGTGAACTTATGTGCTACCTCCAGAGTGTCCATCTGTCACCGGAGTCACCAATGCCCAGGCAAATCACCACTGCATGCTCTTTCCCCAGGCTTCCTCAGACCCTGCCCAGGTTTCCGCTGAAATCCTCCACCTTTCTTCTTGTAAGACAGGCTCCCCCGTGGTCCCATCCAAGGTCACGCACCCTGTTGTTTATTCGCCTGATGACTGAATCTTCCACTGCTACAACCTGCTTCTTCCTATCTGGTCTTTGATCTTCCCCTTACTTTAACTTCCTTTGAAAAAATCTGTCCTTGGACTTATGAATGTAGCTTCCAGGAATTTTCTGTTTGGTGAAGCTTTGTTTTGAATTGGGAGAGGAAGGCCTCTTCTGTCACTTCCTCTGGAGACCCTTCCCAAGAGGCAGGTGCGGCTCCTGAGCACGCATCAAGCTCTCCCTGTGAGGACTGGCAGCATGCAAACTGAGATACGCTGTTTTGCAGGCACATGTTGGTGAGAGGGATTAAGACCCGTGTAGAATATCTTTATAAAACCACAAGATAAAAAGATAAACTGATCTCCAGATGGGGGTATTTCATGCTTCCGCATAGTTCTTTTGGACTCGTTTTCATTGTCTAGAAGGAAAATCTTCCCTTATTTTGTATAGGAGACTCTTAGAGATTGTGGTGCTCCATTTCTACCATAGCCTGTCGGATTCCACCTTGCCTTAGCAGTGCTTCCAGGCTATATATGCCAACATGCAAGGCCTTTGAAACACAAAGGACTGTGATACATCCTGTTGTTTCAGAAGAAACCTATTAGCCTCCAGGTATAAAAAGAATGAACTAGAAGACTAGATCTTTGCTCAGAATGAGTTGAGGACTCCAGCTAGAGAACTGGATCTTTGCTTTTCTTCTCTTTTTGCACTCAATTTACAAAGAGAACCTGATGGCATTGCTTCATCGGGGCTGGCAGAAATACATGGTGCAAACAACTCTTGATGAGCCCCAGACTAATCAATTTTATATAGGCCTTTTTAGAGCAGTGAAAAACAATTGAATTATTAAAATAGTACCTAGAAAAGTTTAATTTTTTTTTCTAGAGGAAACTCATCACTTCTATGTTTGTGTGTCAGACTGCTCCATATTACCAAGCAAACATATGAAAGCCTTGTCAAGGCCAGGAAATAGCTGGTACCTCTGCACTACCTGTCTGATATGCAGCAGTGGTGATTTAAAGCTTAGTTTAGATCCCTGGTGATATCTTTCTATGAAATGAATACTATAAGTCAAGTAAGAAAATTTAGGAAATGCGATGATATGATGATTAAATTATTTTGTAGGTGAGTGTTCAATCTGAAGTGAAATATCTTTGAAATGTTAAATCTATGAGTGCTCTTGGATGCCCTTTGGGGAAGCTGGAGAAGAAGGAGGGCAGTCGGGCAGTTTGAAATGAAGCACTCATGCATACTTCGTTGTCAGCAATGATGCTGGGAGAGTTAAATATCTGAGATGGAGTTCAACCATTGTTGGTAACAGGAAGCAACTGTACTTCTTATGAGGGCTGAAATAAAATCTAAACCATACCCAGATGTAGCTCTGAGCACTGAGAGGATGGCCTCCAAGAACTTTTCCCTAGTATACTGATGAGTGGCTGTGACTTTCAAAGCCCTTCGTGGCTTGGGGAGCGATGATCATTAGCTGCCTACTCTTTTTGGAGCACACTGTAAGCTTTTGGAAACCTAGGGTCCTGCTACATGTCTAATTTAGGGTTTTCTGTTGTTTTCTTTTTTTTTTTTCTTTTATTTTTTTCTGTTGTTTCTTTTGGTGCTGGCTTTGAAAGACAACCTCTGTGTGCAGGATCTGGTTGAAGACCTGAACCTACTCAGCTGGGCTGTAGATTGTACAGGTAGGAAGAAGCAGGAAGGGCTTGAGATATTTTCCTTCTAAGAAAAGAGGAAAAACAAAGCAAAGCTAAACAAAGAGTGAAGGGAAGAAGCTGCTGGCTGGGTGCCACCCTGAATGGCCTCGTTGTTCTCCAGGTCTCTGGACCTAATTAGGCGACTCCATTTCTACAGGCAATGGTGAAGTCTAATGGCAGCAAACAGAAGATCACTAACACATGGAGCAGGCCTGTGATGTGGCTTTCTGGAATGAGAGATTGCAGTTGCTGGAGGAGGACAGAAAGGATGAGGAGTACAGGGAGCGGAGGCAAGGAGGTCCCTCTGCAGAGACAAAAGCAGGAGACACAGGGAGGAGTTTTGTTTCTTCTCAGGAAGGCTGGGAAGAATCAGAGAGAGTTTAATTTCAAAGTCCAACAACGCAGCTATGGCATTTGTTTCCAATTCAACAGGAATGAGCGTATGGTTTGAACAATTCTTTCGAGGTTCCTGGCAGGGGGAATATAACTCATCTCAGCTGGCTGCTTTAGGAGATCAAATGACACAAAGATTTTTGCTCAAAGTCTAGGGTATCCTTCTGGCAGCCAGAGACCATGCACATCTTTACTGATTCACCATTAGCTCTAATGGGGACCAAGAGCTGCGTGCTGTGTAGAAAACTGCTTGCTTACAAAACAATCTTATTACTGCCAGATGTTGGCTCCCTGACAGCTTTTACATAATTCAGGCTTTTCTTTGCTCAAGATGTTACAATTTAAAGGTGCGTTAGAAGTTTTCTTTTAAAAGGTTTGATAACGCTATTTTCCTTATTCTTTTTTCCCCTTGCTTGGAGTGGCTCTTCTGCCAGCACACGCTGCAATCTGGTGTATGTGGTATACATTAACATGTACAACCAGGAATAGCAACACTCCTTCTTAGATCTACCTCTGGGCTGATTCAAACAAGAATAAAAATATCTGTAAGGCCTTGCTGTCTGCCTCCTGATGACTCACACATACCAAATACAATGTGTATCTTTGTATCGTTGTTTCTGATGCTGTCCCACATAGCAAGTATAGTGCTTTTTATTTTGGTTGATTTTTTTTTTTACATTTTTTCGTTTTTTTTTTTTTAATAAATATAAAACTTTAGGTAGTGGAGTATTCTAAATGTCCAAATGCTGGTAACAGAGTCTTAAGTTGAGCACCTCTCTAAGCAAACTTCTCCATGTGGACACTGGGGCTTTGACTTCATCCTTTGTCTGCAAATCAAATAACTGTCAAAGAAGTGTCACAATAAGCCTGTGACATAATCCCTATTGAATCTGCAGCGGGTTATCCAAAGTACCAATGAGCAAAATTATTTTTACAAGATTATCCTAGTAGATTGCCAGCACAACTGGAAACGCGGTGCTGGAGTTCTGCCTCTGAGATTTTTGCTTCAAAGAAGGAAGTTGTATGACTTGCCTACCTTCAGCCTGGCCACCTAATATGTGTGGATCTAGGTGAGGCTGGTGATCAAGGCTCCCTTTATTGCCAGTGAAGAGAGGACAGCTTTGAAAGCCAATTCATTCCAGTTGAAGGGAGGCAGGCTAAGTGGGAAAACCTTCTCCAGAGGTCTCTGTACAGTGTTATGCTTGACAGAGTTGCTTGTGCTGAGCTAATGACTTCAACTGCCCATTCACTTGGGGAACACACCATGGTCCATAATTTCTTTTATTGTACAGTATTCTTATATTTCCTATTCTATAGCCACAAAATTCAACAGTGCTAAGAAAATTGTAGTGACTGAAAGGAAATCATGCAAAAAACAACACTGTACTTGTGAGATTCTCCTCTAGTTCTATACCAACATCAGGATAACACAAGTTTGGAAAGGGTGACTGAAACCACTTCATTGAGATTCTCCTCTAGTTCTATACCAACATCAGGATAACACAAGTTTGGAAAGGGTGACTGAAACCACTTCATTTCACTCCGTCTTTGGAGAAACAGTATTGCAAATTGAGGATAATCTTATCAGAAGTGCAGTCATGTGAGCTGATGAAATAGTCTCCCCCCCCACTACCATTCATATTTACAGTTTTGAATGAACCATTCTTAGTCGGAAATCAGTTCCAGTGTGTTTTTACCATGCAAGTTCACAATTTTCTAGTGACCTCTAAACCACTTAAAAGTGCCCCCCCAACCTAAAACTATCCCCTCTCATGCTTAGAATAAACACCATTGTTAGCAAGAGAATAAAGATATGATGGCAATAGTTGTAGAAAAATATAAGTAATAATAATAATAATAATTTATTGCCATTCAGGTTCTGAGAGCTATTTTGTATTTTACCTCTTTAGTGTGTTTTATTTTCCTTTGATTTTACTCAATGCAGAAGACTTATTTCACAAAACACTGGCCTGAAGGCATTGTAGTAATTAGAACATTATGAGTGATATGAGAGTCTTGAAAATGTGGAATAAGCCTTTGTCCCTTTTGGTGGATGAGTAGTTGAGATGGATAGAAAAATCCGCTCCTTTTTTTTTTTGTCTTTTGATGGCTGTGAGCTAAGAGAATCTGTTTATCCCAAATGGGATGTTTTTTCTGTGCTGTCCTGTTGCTGTGCCCATTATGAGAGCCTCTGAAGGCCAGTTTGTGGTTAACAGTGAGGACTACACGCTTAATTCTCTTTCCCGTATATGGAAGCATAATTTTTATCTCTGTTGAAGTCTCACCTGTAACATAAGAGTTTAAAATGTTTCTCCTGCTTCTGAGCCTGAAATCCTTGGCCAATATTAATTATGTGGTGTGCTGAGACTTGTATGATCAGATGTCGCCCATTTTTCGCCGGCTGGGGTAAAGACTCACTGTTATGCTTCCTGGAGGAGCTAGCTCCAACAAGGTCTGGTTGAAATTAGTCATTTTTATCTTCTCAGATACATCAGTATTTGGAAATCCATTTCGGTTTGACTTAAAATGAAAACACATTGCTTTATGATTTCATGTAAAACAAATTGCTTCAGAAATTTAGGATGTGTAAGTAAGCAATCATTTGTTTTGAAATGCAGGCTTTTTAATACAGATTAAACAGTGTGTTTTGAGAGTTTATTTTGATATTTTTTCCCATTATAAAAGGAATATTTTCCTGAGATGTCATGACATAGTGTACAAATAACGTAAAAAGTCCTCCCAAAACAAAATTCCCTTAAAATCAGAAAATTTTCTGAAGTAAGATAGTCATGATGTTTCTCTTTTAAAAGTGTTGTCACTGGAATCAATGCATTTTTCAAAATGTCGAACGAAAGCAAACACTTTGAAAGCCTTTGGGTGAGTGCAGGTGGCAAGAGTTTGTTTTCAGGGACAGGCACTGCTTAGAAATAGAAGAAGAAACACAGTGTTGTCAACCAACTACTTCTGCTACTGAAGAGCTATTGAATGAAATGTCTTGTTGGTTTTTCGTTTTCTTTCCATAAACCTTGTTGGTTTTCAACAGAGAAGCAAAGACATGTTGCAGCAGGCACACTTTTGGCTGTTGCACTGAAAACACGAAAACAGCAGGATGAAGCCTGCCAGTCTTTTTTCCTCTGGGCTCTCTGTTCCCCAAATCCAGCTGCACATATTGTCTGTGGGATGTGCATGTGCCCACATGCACATGGAGGGAATGGCAACTCCATCACATTATCTGGAGTGTGCATTTCCCACCAGGTAGTGCTGACAGAAGAATCTCAGCCATGCTGGTAAATCCACATGTACATATATAACTGAGGAAAGGGAAACAGAATATCATTTGAGATGGCCTGGGGAGTATCTAGCTTGGAGCTTTAAGCATGCAACTTTTAGCCTATGATATTAAGACTCAGTGTGTGCATTGCTACAGGAGGACACATGCACAATGTTCTCACATAAATGATGGGCATTGGTTATTCTCTGATGGAGAAACTGCAGAAAAAAAACCAGTCGTCATTTTAACAATATTTTCGGGTATTTTTTCCATTTACTTTCAAGACTGTTTAATAGGTCATGACATTGCTTTCTGAAAGGAGAGTAGTGCATTGAAGAAAGAGAGAAGGAAAAATAATTCTGTGTTTTAATATTGAACATCCATCTGGTTGAAGTAGATCCTTTAGTTTTAGTGCATTGCCAGTCATAACATTGCTGTAAATAATGATTAGCAAGTTCTAGTGTACTTGTAAGATTGTGCTAAAACTGTCGGGATAATTTGGTGAAATGATCTTTAGAAACATACTGTCATTATACAGAAAAACAACCAGTTAAAATTGCATAAGCTTGCTTTATTTTATCCTTACAATAAAACAGTGAAACATAAGCTTCTATTCAAAGGATCATTTTAGGTAGCATTTCTGAAAAAGCCTTTAAGATTTTCAAATCCTTAGTTTTCCAAAATGATCTGTGTTTTCCTGTTACTGGAACCTAGGGTGGGTATCTTGTGAGTCGGGCAAATGTTAAGTCATTTTTCAACATCCCATACTAAATACCTACTTGAACTCCTCCCAGTTCACAACTGAGCTGGGAAAAAAAAAAATCACACAATTTGTTGAGGAGAAAGTCTTAACTGGGTTTCACATGCTGAAATCTACCAATTCGAGGGGTTTCCTGAAGATGAGAAGATGTGAATGATGTCACTGTGAGCTATTTTTAGTATATTTTTGCCGTATGATACAGGGCAAAAACTTTTCAAGCTCTGTCAGCAGCATCTTTTTACAAGAAAGAAGTGGAATTTCTTGCTTTGGGGCCCCTGAGTAGCAAACTGCCTGTGTCACATGCAAACAGTGAGATGGATTGGAAAGCAGAGTGTGTAATTACACTGGGCTTGGCTGGGCCAACTCCTTTCAAATTGGGAAACTGTGGCTGGATCATTGGATAACACAGGTGCTCTGAGCACTCTTCATAGATATATGTTTCTTTACTCTTTGTAGATTAACAAAGGAGCAAAAGCCCCTCAGTTGACAGGTAAAATGAGCAATGGTGGATCTTAGTAGTACTAAATCTCCCTAAATCATGCCTCATCTTTTTCTACGATCTTTTGAGATGGCATTGTCTTTTTACAGTTTTCTTCTAAAATAGAGAGAACTCCTGTGAATTTTGGAAGCAATAATGTGGGCCTTGGTGCAGGGTATAAAGAGTTATCACAGATTCAGAGATTACAAATGAGAAACTGGTAATGGAATTGGTCTGTCCAAAAGCAAACGTTTACTTTTTGGGCACCTGCAGCAGAAACTAGTCATCCAGGCACCAGCCACCCATGGAAACAACCACTTTCTAGAGCACAGCCCACGTTTTTCTGGATGGGCCCCTTAGGTTGAGATGACTCACAAGCCAGCTGCCTACACGGGGACTGACGAATCCCACCCTTTCCACTGCTGACTCCAACACATATTCCAAACACGCAGATAGAAGTCACGCATGCTGACTCTCTCTTGGCAGTGTGCAAGCTCTCCCTTGCAGAGGTGCTTGCAGAGAGGAACTGGGGACAGTGCAACCTCTTGGTTTGTTCTCCAGCCACTTGGTGTTGGACGTCCCTCTTACTCTTCCATACTCTAACACCTTGGGGATTTTCAGACCATCCAGAAAACAGGCAGAATGGGAAGAAAACATATCAGTCAATGAAGGCAGTTTAATGTGAGAGGAAGAAAAGGCTGGTTGACAGAGACCGACATACTTCGCCCACCAAAATGTGCCTTGGCTGCTGATGCTGTTCAGAGCCGATCCACTCTGGTGTAAATCTGGGGCACCCTGGCGGGGCTGTTTGTCCCATTCATGAGCCAATATAATCAGGCGTTCTGAAGGATTTGTCTACCCTGTTGGAAGGCATAAGTATATAACCAGAAGATATCAGCACCTGTGTGGGGGGTCCCAAAGTAATACGGAATCACGCTGGTCCAGATTATGTAACCCTGAATCTGGGAACTGCAGTGGGAATATATGCAGTTTCTTGGGATAAGATTACACTATTTTTCTTATTAAAAGTAATGATGCAGTTGCTCCATTCCTTCCGTTTTCATACATACATGTTTTCATAGTAAATTTTGAGTGAACAGATATATGTGTGTGAGAAATGTTATTCTTGTTCAGCAATTGAGAGGACACATCAGGCAGATATATACACAACCCCCTCAACTTGCTGTCTTCACTGTCAGAACCAGGCTCTGATGTTGGTAATTGATGTAGCAAACGGACTGAAGCTGAGACAGAAGAGAACGACAAAAAAAATCAGAACTCCAGGCTCTTTGCATAACACCTAGACTAGTGACTTGTGCTCTCTTACTCTCAGTAGGATTTGGCTTTTAAAGAGGCATTGCACTGAACTGAAATGATATGAAAAAGAGAAGTACTCAAATTTAAGATCTGGAGGAACTTTCTTAATCATATAGCAAGGTGTTCTCCCTCAGAGAAGAAGTTGCATCATCAGAGAAGAAAAGGTTGCATCAAGACCAATAATTTTAGTCTGACCTTTCCTTCACTTTCCCAGGATACTCTCAGTCTTCTGCGACTTTTTGGGTGATGTGCCCAGACCTTATCCAGACAAGGAGTCGGGATTCAGCAAACGTTCACATTAGGATCTGAGAGTGTGCAGTACTCTTGGATCCCACAGTCTAGACATAGCTCCAGGGAAGATTTCCTTCCCCCTGGTTTTTGGGCTGGTTTGTTTGATTTTTTGTTTGCTCCCCTTCTCCTTTTTTGCATCTTTTGAAGTCTGAGTTGAATTACTGCAAGTTATGCGAGCACTGCTGCTTGATTTAAGTGACCAGTTTGGGACAATGCGGTGTCTTGATCTCACAGTGATCAATGAAGGAGAGTACACTTAGAAACCAACCTCATTTCACACTAATTGTAGGCAAGCGTAATTTTGCCCTTAGATTCAGGTCAAACCATTAGGTCTGGAGGTGTTTGTCTCATAGCTATGTGACATAGGAATTTGCATGTATTCAGGGATCCGTTCTTTTTGAAACCAACACCTTCTCATTCATCTTTTTGCACCAGTATTATAATAAGAGCTCCTGTGATTTGTTGATGCTTAAGTTGCTGAAACATTGGTAGCTCTTTTTCCCAGGGCATGTTTAGTGTGGGCAGATAAAGCCAAGCCATGGCAAGCAGCAAAACTGAGGAGGATTCTTCATTACCATTTTATTTTCTTACTACTACCTGAAGAATAATACAGAACACACTGCTTTTGCATGATGAAGAGAAAACAGTGTAAGGACCTGACAGCTGTAGTTTAGAAATAGCCCTTTAGAAACAAAACAAGAGCAACCTGACAGCATGATTTTTGGTGGGTACTATACACAGCCTTCTGATCAACTTTATATGTTGTGAGTTATGCATCATACATGGTAAAAATATCTAGATGTGCTTTCCTTATTTGTGTTCACAGACAGCTGGAGGCTGGATAATAGCTTTAAATACAATAGTAACTCCCAGCAGTGCCAACATTAATTTTTCTTCCTTATAGCACATGGCTTTGAGTGCTTAAATGTTTAAAAAAACATTTATCTTTTGGATGGAATAAAAAGTGATCCCTTTTAAGTAGCACTGACTGTCATGTTCTCCAAACAGAATAAACAGCCAAGATCTTCTGGCACAAGAAGTAAAGTTTGATCTTTGGTGTAATAATATTAGCAAGTAAAAACTTATTTTGCTGTTATTTATAATAGATAGTGGTATCTTAATATATAGATGGCAAAGTGTGACTAAATAATTAAAACCCCCCATTGATATAGATGCATGGATAGTGCTGATGACAAAGCTCTTAGATCTAGGGTAGAGTTCCTTCTTAAAATCTGATCTTCCACCTTTTACTTATTATTTTTTTTTTAATCTTTCACATGTTTACACTGTGTGAGCAAGGGAAAATTTATCTGTTATATGTGCAACAGCTGAGGAGAATCAGCCAGTGTCATTACAGAATGTTTTCCAAAACATCTCACAGCTATGTCAAAGCATATTTAGCAGTCTAAAAAATCAATAGCTTTACAAAACCACATTGGAAAACCTCCACCTCTCTCAAGGATTTTTATTCTATCAGAAAGGCAGTAAGGTTAAATTATAACCTCTTAGACTTTTACTAATACCAGGCAAACTGAAATGACTATCAATGCTGTGTTTTTGAGGAGAAAAAGATGACTTGAGCACAACTAGTTTTCACTCAGATTTCAAATCCTTGATGAAAGCAAAAGCTTTCAGAACTGTAGGGTGTCTTGACAACAGAAGGTATTTCTTATAATTAAGATTGCTCTATGCAAGGCAATTTTTCACAGTTTTCTCAGTTTGAGATATGTAAAGCATAAGTCAACACTGAGGAAATAATAACTAAATATTAATTTTATTACAAAATTTTGGGCTTGGATAACAGGTATTTCCTGTCTGCTGCTGAAGAGAGGAGCCAGAAGTGGGGAAAGCAACTGGAGGACTGCTTTGCACAGGACTGCTTTCCCAGTCACCTGACCCATGCCCAGCTGGAGGGTTGAAGAGATCATGGACCAAAACAGTAAAAGAAAGGAGGATCTCCACAACAATAACTATTATGGAACAGTTTGTGCTTCCTCAGAGATCAGTCTAGGGTACTGCAGCTGCATGTGGCCAGGTGGATGTAAGGTTTTCTTCTGTATGTTCTGTCCTAGTTTCCCTCCTAGGAAACTTGGGCATGGGTAGGAGCTGCTTTGTCCTGGCTGATTCCCAGCTGGGTTACCTGGGGGACTAGTACGTAGGGTGCAGCCTGAAAAAGAAATCGTGGTTTGGTCAAAAGACCTACCAAAAGTACCCAAAGACACTTGCCTCTTCCAGCCTGGCTTTGTAGGGAGCAGCAGTGTGGACTCGAGGTAGATACCGGGGAAAGTCCTCTGATGGTGAAGGCTTAGTGCTAATGTTACCTTGATCACTTCCCAAATCCACGGTTATGCCATTGCCATGCAGGCTCCTTTGCAGGAAATGTATGTTTGTGTTTATTGAGAGGCACTTGGGGTTTTTATGATATGAAGGGAATTACTCTGGCTTCTCAGCCTTTGGAGCTGCCAGTCAGTCTTGCACTTGGAAGCATGTGCTCTGTTTGATGAGTGTGAAAAATATCCTTTGACCTAGAGAGACTTTCCATCCTTGTGCCCACAGCTTTTATTACATCTTCAGCAGCTGGTACAAGAGTCTGAGCTACAGCATCATGAGGTGCAAGTGACGGGATTTGTGAGTGGGCATTAGAAACGCCGTGTGTGTTATTTATAAGTTAATGGCACTGTTTTCATAAATGATGTATGGATGACTGGTTGCTTAGCAGAAAAATGGTCCAGAAGCCAGACCTATAAATAAGACAAAGTTACAAAGAGTAGTTCTATTTCTGTGGATAAAGCAGTGTGTTTTTCAGCGAACTCAGTTGCAAAGTACCTCTACATGGAGTATTTTTCTGTATTTTGTTGAAGATTAGAACTCCCTGGTGGTCTGTTTTTGTCTGTATAGAACAAACACACGCATTGTGTGGTCCACACATAAGCCCAAAATTACCTGAATATAAATCAAAACCTACCTTTTTTTTTTTTTTGGCTTTTGCATGCAACTAGTGTTCTCCTGTCAGTTACCCGAGTCAATATTTTTCAGTTTAATTTTGTATGTTAGAATTTTATATCATGCAATGTTGTCTTTGTTTTCCAGAAGTCTGAATCAAAAGTCTTAGTGAAGCAAAGGAATAGACAAGAAAAATCTCAAGGAAAACAAATTATCTCACTGTTTTATTCTTTCTGCTTTCACTTATAATTTCTACAGGTAAGTTCACTGGCAGGTTTCTAGAAATCTGCCTTAAAAGCTGTTCTCTTCATGTCCTTGTAATACTTCTCAGAAGCACTTCAGTATGAGTGAACTAACAAATATACAAATATTTTTTCTCTCTCTCTTTCAGGTAGTTTCTTAGAAGCAAATTTCAGACCAATGTAAGTTTTAGAAAATATATGAGATATGAATCTGAATCATTTGAGACAACTCTAAGATGCTCATAGGCAAACACTATAATATGTCTTTGTGGTATAGACTTTGATAGCTGCCTCTCAATATACCCAGGAAGGTGACTTGAGGCTAGTGATTAACTGATTGTTGCCTTCTTGAATTTTGGTATACTGGTATTTCCTTTAGTAGATGGATTTATTCAAATAGCATTATCAATTGATTGGGCATGAATGATGAAGACGTGTTATTACGGTCAGGATTTAGGAACTTGAAGCCACTGCTTAGACAAGTCATCCAAAATGTGTGTAAGGACTTTTGCTGGGGGTTTTTTTGAAGCAGCAGGTTTAAATTTAGATTGTATTTATGACACATGATGTCATAAATATTCCTTGATGAAAGAAAATGTGGGCAGTTGTTAGTTCTAGGTATGTATGCAGAGAGAAAAAATTGTGTATGAGAAAAGGGTAGAGTTAAAAGGCCAACCATTAGGTTTTATTTACACCATATAAGATTTCACTCATACATTGCAAGGAAATAAGGCATACTTGGAGTCAGTGTCTGTGTGTAAGACACTCTTTTCCCTCTCTCTATTCCTCCCTGGCTCCATTGGTAAATTTCAAAACAGGTCAAAGTGATTGACTTTCAATTCCATGTGTTCAGATGACTAGCTAAGGAGATCCTGCTGTGATCCTCTGAGGAAAGAGGCACCAGCAAAACCTTATTCACCTCTTCAAAGTATAAAATTTCATAGGATCACAGAATGGTTTGGGTTGGACCTTAAAGATCATCTAGTTCCAACTCCCTGCCTTAAGCAGGGACATCTTCCACCCGACAAGATTGCTCAAAGCCTCTTCCAGCCCGGACTTGAACATTCCCAAGGTGGGGCATCCACAGCCTCTCTGGGCAACCTGATTGAATCTATCATTTTAGGACTAGCACTGGCTTGTGAACACCTTTTAGCATTTTTTCCCCTGAATTCGTATGAGCAAAGCCTAAGCCCATTTTTGTTCTAAGGCTAGAATTTTATTTTATAGTTTTTATTGAGAACATTACAGTGGATGTGATGTTTCTGACTGAATTAATGATTTTCAGATTTACAGGAGTCGGTTTTGAAAGACCAGGGAAGTAGCATGTGCAAACTGGTATAGTTGTTTAATTGTAAGTTAACTTATTGCAACCACCAAAAGAAACTTGTGTTGCCAGGGTCTCGTCCGTGTTTGTTCAGCATGCATTTGACAGTGTGAAAGAACCAGGATTGTGAGCCTGAATCATTATTGTGACAAAAGGGTCATAATTTTCATTAATTGAATTGAATTATCAATTTAGTCATTGATATTCAGGACACTTTAGTAGCTGGGCCATTTCTTCCCTGCTCACACCTCAATACAAAAGTGATAAAACAACAGCTTGAACTTAAAGCACTGCAAATAAAAGTCTGAGGGTAAAATTTGCAGGCAGGGAACAAAAGGATAAGACAGATAAGGGTCTAAAAAGAAAAGTCTCAGATGCTTTGGTGTGATCCGTCCATATGCTCAAACACCTCTGGGGTTTTGTGAGGAGTTGGTTGATTGGCTTCTTTTTTGTTAAAAGATTCAGGAAATAATATTCCTCCATGCAGTTTTGTTCATGAGCAGCTCCTCATTTGATATCTGATTTTCAAACTATGCTGGGCAGATTTCCTAAACTCACAGGTACCTCCTGGTAGGAGGGGAGTAACTCACACAGATGGATTTTTATGTGGGAATGCTCATACCGGTAAGTGAGATTACTCCTTGAAATATCCTTTTTCAAAAAATACTGCTGACTCCAAACTTGTCCTTTGGAATATTTCCCAAAAAGTTAACAATGTATGATCAGAAATTTAAATGAAACACTGTGTTTGGGAGGGTGTTTTCAGAAAAGATTTACAATAGTTCCTCTCTGCTGATTGTGGTGGTCTAAAGTTTCACCTTGATGGTGTTGCTTTTGGGAAGAAAATAAAACCAAGGCTCTTCATAAGGTGGAGGTTTCCCTTGTAGATTAACCTGGTGCTTACCCATGGGCACAGGATTCAGTTCTGGTACTTCTCAGATTACTTAAGCCAAAACTTACAGTAAATGACCCAGAAATTTCTTCCTCTGTGGTGTGACTACCCTGAACTGAGGATTACTCTGTACCCAGCATTGCTGAGACTCTGAAGTGTCCCCTGCACAACAATTCCAAACTATCAGCCCTCCGTAAACACTTCAGGATAGACAGTCACCTGCGTGACATGGTCTGTTTTGATGTAAGAAATTAAAACCTACTGTTTACAACAAGAAAACAGCCACAAGCTCTGTGAACTACAGGAAGCTTCTTGATGCAGGTTAGGACTACTATTTTGGGCAGAAATCTCAAAATATTGAAGTTATGTCTGTAAAAAAGAGATAAGATGAAAAAGTAAAGAATCAAGTATCTGAAGCATTGACATTTGTGCAATTGAATGGGCTGTACTGAAGGGGTTGAAGAGAAGCATTGAGCTTAGCTGCTTGCTTTTACTAGTTTTCATGAAAACAGTAAAGTAAAAAGATAATGGGAAACTCTGCCAACTGTGCATTTACAAAATGTTTGCAGTTGGTATTGTCTCCATTCCTTGATTCTGAAAAATCCTTTTTCCAAATTTGTTTATACCTTAATACCTTAAAATAAGAAGTACTAGTCAATTCAAGTATCTGACAAATAGCACAGATTCCTATTGTTATTAAAAGTTGCCCAGCTGGAATAACAATGCCCCACTGCTTACCAAATCAACACCATCACAGCTCAAACAGATAAAATTGTAACTGAATGCTCTCACATGCACAATGAAACTGTCCTGAAATGCTCCCTGCTCACAGCAAGCTGGGTAAAAGCTAAGTCAGTCTTAGTAGTCAATGTTAAATTTTCTGCTTCCAAGGTTGTTTTTTCACTCCTTACTCCTTCCCCTTGGAGGTTTGTCTAACGCATTTCTCTCTTTGGGTGCATCATATAAATTTACAAAATTCCTTAATAAGGAATTACTTTCATGTTACCAAGTGATTAGACTCGACACTAGGGCAACCAGTCCTCAAACACTAACCCATGGCATTTTGATTTACGCATCCCATAGGCTGTAATCAACCTGTTGCACTTGGTAACACTGGAATGCTGCCCCTTTTTAGAAGTAATAACTTCACCCATGGAAAGTCATTAGGTCTACCGCAGCTCAGAGGTAGAAACGGGGAGGACAAAACTTACTGGAAAGGTACCTACAGAAAAGGTCTCCACTTCTTCTTTCCCTTGAAAATGCTTTTGAAAGCCCATAAAATTGTGTGGCGTATGCCAAATGACCTGTGAAATAACCATCCACAGCTGCAGCTGTAAGAAAAATTACGTACCACTGCTGGCACTCATATTGATTTGATAAAACCTCTTTAATGTGAAATCATCAAGCCTTTGGAAAGATCAACCCATGCATCAGGAAAGAGCATGACACAAATTTCAGAGGAACAAAGGACCACTGCCACCAAGAGCAGAAGCTATTGAAAATAAGGAATATAGAATAGATTTCTGGGAATGCATCTGAAATGGCGATGATCTGCTTTGGAGATTAGTCTGGCATAGCAACAGAAAGTCACATGCACAATACAGAAACTCTCTTGCTGGAAGAAAGGCTGTATAGCAAATCCGACCCAACTTATTCTGTGGAGGGGACCAAATTATCATTTAAATTGAGAGTTAGTAGATTCTAATGTATGTTTAGGACTCATTTATACCCCATTTTGTAGCAGAAGCTCAAGATGTAAATTGAAGGTTTATAGCAAGGCTGAATTGTGGAGGCTGTTTACTTACTGAACTGTATTGTACCTCTTTTTTTTGCTCATTTTGTCAGAACTATGAGTGGGAAACAGTATCCCTTGGGAGGAGAGATGATATTTTTGATGTTTTCTCTCCTTTTTTCTTTGTGTTTTCCCATTGTCTTTTTTGATCTCCTTTTTGCAGCTTTCCCAATCAGCAGTAACGTGTACCAGGCTCCATGGCTGTAACTTTGATGAAACCGATGCCGTCATCTGACACCAATCAGCTACATCAATGATAAAGGTGAATGTTTGACATCCTGTTGTCTGAGGTTCATGTTACCAGCTTGAGGGCATGAGCAGAAAAATGGAGGAATTTTAGTTGATCTGCTGGCCTCAGCTTATTTTTTTGTTTGCCTCGGGAAAGTTACCTTTGTGGACAACTTTTTTTTAAAACTCTAGTTCTAAAGCATGGACTGTTAGATTCTGCATTGCATTAAACGTGCCTAGCATGTCACACACAAGCACAGCACATGGTTCTACTTATTAACCTTATTAATAGAGGAGAGTGAAATAGAAACCTTGTGTACTACACCCGCAGATGGCCACCCTCAGATGAATCCCCTGCCAGGCTGTTACCAAGTACCTCTCAACTGTTTGTCCTAGCACTGCATGACTGGGACTTGCCGCCAGTGATTGGAAAATGCCTTTCTGATTTCCAGGCTTAAAACTAGAAATTGGTAGCTAATGTTTTCCTATATCTGCTATTTATCTGGGAGCTGCCTTTCTTCAGATGTCTTTTGTTTTTGCCAGTGCATTTACCAGCTGGCAGAATCTCTACTTGCTTGCGGTTTGAAAGATGGTAATAAATGCTTTATAAACTCCCCAAACTTGAATAAAGCTCATAATGGTGGGCTCCTTGTGTGGTGAGAAAGAGGAGAATGGCAGAGATGCACAAACATTGACCTTTATTCCTGTTGCCTGCCTGTGACTCACAGAATCCCAGCCATGAGCTGGGATTCAAACCAGAGTTTAGAGGTTAATAGGCTAGAAAGATTAGCAGGTCCAGTTTTGCCTTTCAGATCGTGGGGTGATAACTTTTCGGGCGTTTGTCTAGGAAACAGAGCATCTTTCCTTTATTTGGATTTCAGGAAAGGGATAGCTGAGGAGCAGAGAGCACTCTCCTTTCTTATCTTGTAAGAGAGTAGTAAGTGATAAAGAGAGTAGCTCCATGCATCTGCCTGTCTCACAGCGAGGAAACAGCAGGTCTCCTCTCTCACCTACTGTCTCCCAAAAAGCATGGCTTTAGGGACTTTCTCTCCTGATATCCTTGCTTTAGGGAACAGATCTTGGAGGCCAGCCCCAGGAGCACTTTGCCCTGTGCAATGTTCTTGCTGCTTAAGAACAGCTTCTCTGGGGACAAAATAAAGCAGCGTAGCAGGTGTCCTTTTGTTGCAGTATCCATGGTAAACCCTGAAGTATTTTGAAGCAAACATACAGAAGGCCTTAGTGATTGCTACAGCACAGTCACACAGAGGTTGTAATGCTTTCTCCGTGCTTTGAGTTTGGTGACAGTAGAGTTTTGGATAGGCACCAATAATTTCCGGTCCTTGCAGGCCATCTACCAAAGCAAGTTTACATACCACTTCACCTGGATTCAGTTGCCTCTGAAGCAGAAATCCTGTGTAGCCCTCATTAGTTACTGGAGTAAAGTAGTTGTAAGAATAATCAGGGTAAATTTTTTTCAATCTGTTTTTCTTTTGACTGAGTCTTACATTAGCTTAAAGGCAAATTATCTTGTTGGAAAGACGTTGTTGGGTGCTCTCTCCTGGTACTTGTTTCTTGTTCTTTTTTCTCTCACCTCTTAAATTGGTATAATTTCTAAGTGGCTAGTCCTGGGAAGTGCTGAAATATGGGAATAGTCTGTCCTAAACACACGTGAATCAATAATGACCATACAATTCTCACATCCAAAGAAGAATCTAAACTAGGTTGGTTTGCGCCTTACATAGAGCACAGCTCACGGTTTCAGGTATCAACATGAAGCTGTTTCACTTAGGCTGCTGACCTTCCCTGTGTTGGCCGTGGTGAAACTCTTTGGAAATCATCAAGTTCACCTCAGACTGAGCCACTCTCCTGTGCAGAGAAATCTCCATTAGCAGCTTTGGGAGTATCTGCATGTGTGGGATACGGAGTGTAGCATCCCTATTGCTACCAGTGGGATCTTAACCAGGGCTGGGCAGGGCAAGATAGAGTCCTTGGTAGTGGTGGTGGCTTAGAAAATCACAAGCTCTCTGAACAACTCATTTCAGACCTGGAGTTTGACCTTTCCTCTGGGAGCTTTGAGCCATGCTTGGATCTCTATTGTATCACCTTGCCTGGTGCTGTGTGGATACAAAAAGCCCTGAAGATGCTAGATCTGGTCAGGATGGGTTTTGAAATCACATTTGCTTGATATAAAAGGAAGTAACTCCTGCCATCCTCATTTCTCAGTGGTCATGAGTTAAACTGCTGATGGTTTGTGTTCTCCCTCTCAAACCAACTCTCTATTACTTCATAAGGTCTATAACAAAAGAGTAAGTGAAGGACACGTAACACAAATCACCCTATTTGTCATCAGATGTATACATGCTCTGAACCGGCCCATCTTATTCTGAGAGCTTGTCATTTTATAATATTGTTTAGTAAGAAGCAGACTGGGAGCCTGGCATGTGTCTTCTCCCCCACTCCCTCACTGCATTGAGGGCAGGGCAGGACTCAGCAGGACCAAGCAGTGTTGACAGTCCCTTGGGAGAAGAGTCCTGGTCCAGGTGCTGCTTGTACCTTCACCTACTGGCAGCTGAAAGCAAAATCACAGTTTACTGCTAATAGGAAAGTGCTTTGAGAAGCACTCAGAGTTGTATAGAAAATCCAACTGCTCATTGCCATCAAGCAGCACATCCAATTTTATTGAAAATTTGCTGGATTATTGCCAGAAAGACTGGCCAAATGATTCCTGGTTCGTGGGAAATTCTGACATTTGGTTTTGTTCTGATTTGGAATGAACCCAGTTATTTCGAAATTACCCACAAAAGAGAAGTTTATAGGGAAAAAATAGGAATAGGAAACAATGACGCATGGTATTTCTAAAATAAAATACGCTCCCCAGGACGTGCTTCTTTCCAGCCTTGCTGCTGGTTCTTACGGAGCAGCACGATGAGCCAAGGCTGGGGATGGCAGCCTGTTCTTTGGGACTGTTGACTTCAGCCAGGTCTCCCAGCACTACCAGACTCCCCGTTTGGTAGCAGCAAGCCTACGATCCCTGTGTCCCAAGCAGACCACCAGGCTCACTGGCAGGAAGCCAGGCAGTTTTCCAGTGGAAAACTACGTGTGGTTGGATGTTGGTTAATTGAAATGTTTTATGTTTTAACATGAAATTTGCTGGCTCTGACGAATCAGTGTTTTGCACTGCAATGATGTGCCATCAGAAATCTCATGATCAGCTCTAATTGCCACTTTGATGGCCAAAATCTTTGTTGACCAGAGTCCCATAACTTTCTGGCAATCACTAAATTCCTTGACACAAACACAAACAAAAAAGCATATTCCGTTTTGTGCTCAGCAACTGTGAAATTTGCAAGACTGTTTCTGGGCAAGGGTATTATTAAGAAAATTCCTGCCTTCAGGGCAGCAATGCTTGGGACACACATGTCCCTGTTTCAACCTTATCACTGCTGCATAAACTTAAAACCACTTGAGAAGCATCGTGTTCCTACCTCTGAGGAGAAGACAATGGCCTCATTGCCCAATGAGGCACATTGTCCAAGTCTAATTAGAAACAGGAACTCACTCACTAGAGCACTATTTATTCTTATTTTTACAGCACAAGATTTCAAAAGTCTTTTTCATTGTTTTTATTATTATAATAGAGAAGGCTGTTTATTGATTTTTCTACTACATGAGTGTTTGTATACACTGACTTCCCTCTTCTAATGAAACAGAGCCTCTTAAAACAATAATAATAAAATATAATAATAACCTCACTCAAGAGTGAAATAATTGTGGCCAGAACCATACTTCAGTGAAAATTTTCCCCCCTTCTGAATGTGCTGCCAGAGACTTCCTGTGGTCTGACAGGCCCCATAGTCTCCATGGCAGGGAGAGGACTCCTCTCCCCAGAGAGCCGAGTGTCGAGGCCCTTGCTGGGACTACTCGTGGGTGGATCCTCCCCTCTGAGAGCCAAATTTCTCACTTGCTCTAAGATCACCTCCATTTTTGGGTCACTGTGGGTAGGTGTGGTGGAGGCAACCTGGTGTCAGGCAGGGCTGGGTCGCTATGCTTGGACTCCTGTGACTCGGGAGCTGCAGAAGGAACACCAAACGGGAAGGAATAGAGAGAGAATCATATGGGTACAAAACCAGATTTTGTTTCCAGGAACATACATTTTTTCCTTCTGATTTTTATCAGGTGTCTAGAAATGTGAACTTGCAGAAATTTGGAAACAACTGATAGCTTTTGTTTCACCCAGATTTTGTTCTTCCACTTTCCTTGCTTACTTCCTTGATTTCCAGTTGAAAAACCGACTTCACCATCAAATCTGAAACAATCCACTCCCAGATCCGTGCTTATTGAGTGAAACCTGTGTCTCAGCAGAACATATCAATCTTTTGTCAATACTTCAAATGCCACTTTTCTGCTCCTGAAAGGTTGGCATCTGCCAAGAATCCTATCTAAATCTGTTTTTAAGAGCTGCAAATGCTCAGGGCTGAAGACCACTTGCTAGATACAGGTCACCACTGGAAATGGCTTACAATCACATTATTTTCCATGGAGCTCATCAAGACAAGAACAAAAGAAGCAAAATTCCTCTTCGAGTTCCCAGCAGCAGCCTCAGCATTTTTGGCAAGGATATGTACAGACCACAGTAGCACAATGTAGCAGTGTGTGAGGGCAGATTTGTTACTGGAATTAGTCTAATCACAGCAATAAAAGTGGTCAAGTCATTCTGCTTCGTAGTCATTCTGCTTCCAGTACCCTAAAAGTCTCACATCTATAAAACAGTTCAGAGTTGAGGGAGATGTTGGTTCCTCTAACTAACTTTTGTGTGTGTGAGGAGCAAAGTGGTGATGCAGCTCTGTCGCTCAGACGTCTCCTCTGAAATACCTGTTTCCCCTATAGGCAGGCATTTGGTTTGTGCTTCTCTGTGGCAGAGGAGATTCTTTGCTTGCTTTCTCTGTTTCTGAAAAGACTAGACCCAAACTAAATCTCACCAAAGCTGACTCTTGCTATTTTATCTTAGATATCTTTCCAGGAGCAACTTCATTATCTTGGCATGGGTATGTACAGCTCGTGGGACCGTAACAAACCTCTCCATGCGAAGGCACAGAGCATTCCCCTTCTGGGCATGGATGGAACCAAGAGACTGAGTGAACCATCCACCTCTTGCTGCATTGTCTTCCATGCTCTGTCAGCCTCTACATCAGAAGAGCCAGAAGAAAATGTGGTAAGACCATTTTTCTCACGTCGTTTCTTCAAGGGAGTGTGGGAGAATGTAGAGAGGCATTTGTTGGTTGATCCATTGCAGAGGTGTTCCCATGGGTGGTAACCAGTGCCTAGTCTGTGTGAAGGTGCAGTGTTACTGACTGGTTGCATTCTAGTCTGAAAATAATTTTTGTTATATTTGTTTTTGATGCTTAGTTAAGATGAAGTGCTGCTGGTGAGAGACTTTACAGGCTACAGTGAGGTTTCATTTTTATGTCGTTCTGTGCCTGTGTTGTGAGCGGCCTCTCAGCTGTGCGATGAGTGTCGGCACAGACATGTGGAGCATCCTTCTTTCAGTTGACTGAGAGAGTTGTAGGTGAGGCCGTATGTGGAGGGAAAGGTAATGAAGGGGAAGATGCAACATAGGGTGGTTCTTTTGTTACACTGCTAGCTGCCGTGCAGCACAGGAACCTTTCTGATGCTTTGGGATATGATATTTGACATGAGTTTGTTGGTCATCCTCTTGTCCTTCCTGGAACAAGAGATGCTGCCCTTTGTGCCTGCACCATGCCATGACTCCTCTCTGAGAGACAAAGCTGGGCTTCCCTGGCATGTTGCACTTGGCTCCAACCTTTTCTGAGAGCTGATAAGGACACTGATGTTTAAAGAGCTGGTAGACCCTCAGCAGCAGCTCTGATAGGGAGGCAAACCCTTCTTGTAAACACTATAAATCCAGGTTTAGAAGTTGCAAGTGAAATCCCTGCCTGGCTAATGTGTGAAAAGGTGTTTTTCTAGTCCAAAATGGTGATTATCACATCTACAAAAGCCCTGCTAAACTCCCACTGACTGGGAACCAGGTACCTGAAGGCCCCTTGCAGACCTGGACTTCACTGTGATGATCCAGTGACTAAAAGAAAAAAAATTCCCATGGAATATGGTGCAAAGCAATGGTTGTCAAACTGTGTTTAACTTCAAATGTTACCGTAAAACCTGATGAACAAGAAATAAACCTTAAGAAAGGTTGGTTTAGTTTCATTTAAGATTACTTGAGATTGGTCAAGATTATATTCTCTGTCTTGATTTCTATAGGTAAAACTCCTCACGGTAGTAACACTAACTGGAAAGTACATATATATGCTGAAAAGTATACGCATATGCTGGGATTGGTATATCTGTGTAATGGCTCACAGTTCTCCCAATATCCAGAGACTAAAAGGAGAGTGTATGCTGCATCAGCAGTGTGCAGTCAGCTGCATAGCCCATCTCTGTTTCATAAATCCAGGCCAAGATGTGCTGAAGAGAACCTAAAAACTCACATGTATTTAAATAAATTTTAGGTTGGTGTGGCAGGTTGACTGTGGCTAGATATCAGGTGCCCACCAAAACTGCTCTAGCACTGCCCACCTCAGCTGGGCATTGCAGGGGATATATAGCTAAAAGCTCGTGGGTTGAGATAAGAACAGGGGGAAATCATTCAGCAGATACTGTCACAGGCAAAACAGATTCTATTTGGGGAAATTAATTTAATTTATTAGCTATCAAATCAGAGTAGGACAATGAGAAATAAAAAATAAATCTTAAAACACCTTCACCACGTTGTTCCTTCCCCCTGCCCCCCCTTCCCCTTTTTCTTAGGCTCAACTTCACCCCCAATTTTCTATCCCTCCTCCCCAAGTAGCACATGGGTGTTGGGAATGGGAGCTGCAGTCAGTTCATCACACATTGTCTCTGTTACTCTTTCCTCCTTAGGGGAAAGTCTGTCTACATTATCTTCTCTTAAATGGACTCTAACAGCAGTGGGATTTATGCAGATACACCTAAAATTGGTCCTCAGTCATCAAAACAAGTATTATTGCTTGTGTCCCATGTGTCAAGGGAGATGAAGGGCATGTGTTGGCTTTAAAGACAAAGGCTTCTTAGATGGGGTCAATAAATGATGTGGGATGTCAGATTTGTTTAGTTTTCTCTGATAAAACGATCTTTTTTCCTTTTAATCTAGAAAAGCCATCCCTAATGAGTTGAGGGATTGTGCTATATGTCCTGGGAAACAAAACGGGTTTTTAAAGAGGAACTCACTGACACGGACTGAAAGTCTTAGGTTTACTCTATGGAAATAGTCAGGCTGATTCACTTGTCAGAAGTTAATTAGTATAAATGACAGAGGATTCAGCCTCTTTCCTTCGCCTTATATTTCCAAATATCTCCTGGAGCCAAATCGAGACACTGCACAATGAGTGTTTAAACACACTTGTCCCTTTTCCCCCCTCCTTGCTAGAAGCAGTGTCTGGAATACAGGTTGTAAATCAGGTCCTACAGTGATTGATCCATGTGCCAGCAAGTGAAGCATAAAAATAGCAGCATGGTTGAAAGGACATTAAAAAAGGGGAAACAGACCATTATTATTTCTGGGCTCAAGGGAAAGAGCAGTTGAATCTGATGTGCTGGCCAAGTCTGAGTAGCCCTGGTCTGTCTAAAAAACACAGACAGCTGCTTTGCTCCCTCCTCCACAGCTGTGTGCACCCTGTAAACAAGCCCCATTTTTTCTAGGCTGTGAACCTGGCTGCCAGAGGTTTGAGTCCTTTCAGGAACTTCTCTTAAACCTCTTTGTGTGCTCTAAATCAGCTCCTGCATTTCTCTGGCTGTGAAATCACATGCTGGCAGGGCAAATTGCATCCTTGCTGTCTTTCATGCCATCATAAAAGTTGCTGACATGCCCACCATACATCTGAAGCACGTTTCCCCCTTATCTTTTGCTGTGGAGAACATTTCTGTGGCTTTCATAGTACTGCTAGACATAGAAAATCCGTAGCTTAACTATTCTGAGAGTTTAATTGGGAGCCAGAGGGTTCTGTCCTGTTAATGTTAAATAACAAGAACTGCTGCTGAAGCAGGAAAGATAGGATAGAAATATTTCCATCAAAATAAGTAGGTGAAAATAAAGATAGGAAGGAAAAACTTGCTGCTTATATTTATACATTTATGCACCATTATTTTATTAACAAGGAGCACCGTGTAAAACTGAGCAACAAGAAAGGCTCTTCAGTCTCAAAGTGTCTTTTAGACATTGACTGTACACTTAAGTAATCTTCTGATATGGACGAGCAAAAGTAGCAATGGGATAATTTGGTAACCCTTATTGTATGTACTAAGTGTAGCTGTTTCTTTCCAAGAAGACAATTTGCCATTTCCATACTTTTGTTGCATATGCCTGGAAAACCCTGGTAAACCTCCTTGCCTCTGTAACACGAACACACACATGCATGCATACACATATAGCGTCTATTTTATATATATGTAAAGCACTGAGGGATTTGTCATTACAGGGGTTTGGCATTATTCAGGTGGCTCAGGTGCTATTGAGTTCACCTTTAAAAGGATGAAAAATGCTTTTGTTTCTGAGTATGATCCAGTCCTCACTTAATTATACTCATTGTCATCATCTTATTTGCCTCTTCCCCTATGCTGCTTCAGAAACTAAAAAGGTTCCTGATGATTATTCAAGGAATTGAGTAACAACCCCCAATCCTGTGACTTGATGATTTCTTAATATTTCTACTTTCTCCAAATGCCTGTGCTACCTCTTATTCTTTTTCTAACTGCTGTGAGATTGATTTAACCTTCCGTCCCTCACATCAAAGGCATTTTTGTGCTGTGTGTTTTATATTGTCACTACCAACACTTTCTTGCCAGGCTTTTTGGTCACTATTTATTCTTGGAAACATGCATTAGCATTCAACAAGACCTAATAATGGTTTGTGCTGTGCTCTCAGCTTCTCAGCAAAAACCTGCCTTGAATGGCTTGAAAATTTCTGCTGAAACTATGATGCTTATGCCCACCTGTATTTCTGTGAATATTAAGCTCACGCAATTTTCAACGTACTATTCTAGATTTATATTCTAATAACTATGCTCTTCTCTGAGAAGAGCATGTGGTTTGGATACAGGATAACATTTTGGGTGTGCCCTCTTTGACCAGTGTCTCGTGGTAGAAGTTCTCTATCACGCAGTGAAGGACCATTTTCTTGGCTTCGTCTGTTTTGCCCTGCATGTGCTTTAATTAAGACAGTCTCCATATTAATTAAAATAATCCTCAGCAAGACAAAAATTAAAACAATAATCAAGCACATAAAGATATTAGTACACAAGTCTTTGTACTTGCCTATCAGCATTAGTATAGCACACCCAAACAATGTCTTGAGTACCATACCAGCCAAAGCACAGCAAAAATCTATGGTATTCTTATAAGGCTTCTTCTTTGCTGAAAACATGGCTCTTTTCTGACACATTTAACTTCAAACAAATTTTAGTGTGGTGTGAATGCTTAGTTTGATTTAGGAGCAGCTTGCTTCAGTTTATTTTAAACCCATTCAGCCTTGGGGCTGAGATACCTGGTGACATTACAGCCATTCAATAAACCATCTTTCAGCAGCTGAGTCTGCAGTGAGACTGAGTCAAGCTGAAAGAGAATTAGTCCTGCCTTTGCTCTGGACCACACCAGATTACACCAGCTTGCCTCTTGAAGAGGCTGTGTCTAAAGGCACAGCAGTTTGCCTTTGCTGTGCTCTAGGTTAAGAGATAACTATTTCCTGTGTTCCTATAGCCTGCTCCTTTGCTGTCCATCCCCTCACCTTGTAGCCTGTGTAACTCATTCTCTCATTGCGCTTAAATGGGTCTGTAAAATGATGTGATCTGGAGATGGCTTATCCCTCAACACGCACCTTTAATCACCTCAGATGTTCAGCAGCTTGAGCCTGCACCTTGTACTAACCATTTGCTGTAAACCTCTTGTACACTGTTTTATTTAGCCATCCATGGATTATCCAGCCCAGCCTTAATCTCAATAGATGCAGCTTCATTAGGAGGTTAAACCCATGTAGTTAAGTTTACTTTCTTACCACGTCCATGCAACTAATATCTCAGTCTCAGGATTTACCTTATCTAGGGATTATTTTGATGGCTGAAGCAATAACCTGAATAGACTCTGAAATGCTAGCTAAAACCTCTGGTTATGTTTTTTTCTTCATTAATACAATATTTTTCCTTTCCATTCTGATGCAAGTGGATCAGTCACATGGAGTTTTTTTCAAAGGCAGATAGATGATGTGAGTTAAAGACTTAAAAAAAAAAAAAAAAAAGGCATCATGAGATGCCTGAGGGCTGATGAGCAGATTTACGGGTAACGAAAAAATAAGGGGTCTGCAGATGCTGAGGTAGAAAGATACAAGCCTGACAGTATTTATGTGAGTGCTTCAGATTGGTCAACCTTACCAAAGACAGCCCAACCACAGTAGAAAGAATAAACAGGAGGAATATTTGAAGAAATTAAAACAGGCCAGTGCCTTTTTCATGTTAAGAAAGAGCATCCCCCTTACAGGCTGTTCAGAAATGTGGGAGGTATACGCAAGTATGACAGGTTTCTGCTTCTCCCTGTGCACATTAGCCAAGATCAAGTAGAAAGGAAAATCTTAACTCGTTCCATCACACTCTATTCTAGGAATGCTTCTCCAAGCTCTGCTCATGTATTCACTGGTTTCTTTGCTGATGGTGATACCTGCATTTGAGGTGCTCAACAGCTCTGCTCCCCATGCTGTTGCTTAGCCTATTGCAGTGAGGAAGAGGAGAAAAGGGATGTGAGGACACTGGAATTCACTTTTCTTATAAGTCAACCCTAAAGGGTCCAACTGAAAGTAAACACCTGTGTAAGAGTATGATTTCCCAAGACAAATGGCTTAGTTGCTTATGTAAGGCAGTGCAAATAGCCCTCTTTGTTTTGCCAAACAGAAACCAGGAATTACTGACAGCCTTCTAAGGAAGTTCCTCCTGAAGCATGGAGAGAAATGACATGTGGGATTCGGTCACCTTGCAGCTGGAGATTGGAGGGTGGAAGGTAGAAGACAAGCACTCAGCCATTAAAGTAGACAAGTTGTTTGCTTCGTTTTGTTTTGATACAAGGTATTTTGTAGGAGTAAGGCTCTTGTCCCTTGTATTGCCAGCCCAGGTTCCCAAGGGAATTTCAAGGCTTTGGAGACTTCTTAGGCTGGTTGAAGCAGTCTCTGTTTACTGCTAGGCAGGTAGTGGATCAGGAGCCTGCTACAGGATTCCCTCATCAGCAAGGCAGGTGGAGATCAGGAGAGACAAGATCCCATGGGAAATCAGATGCTCCAGATTTGTCAGGAGCTTGTAGCTGGATTACCAGGCTATCAGTGAAGATGCTAAGAGATATCGTTACTCACAGCAGCTGATACACTCTTTCTACAAGCCATCTATAGATTATTACATCCTGTTTAAATGGAAGACTTAAGGCGTCTTGATGCAAACCCTGCAAAGTGGAAATTGCTGCCCTCCATCTCTTTCCTTGCACCCTGTTGCAGGGCTTGTCCCAAGGCAGCTGTACTGACTGCTTTACCCCATGTAGATGCCTCTAAAGCACTGCCAGTTTTCCCAGAAGCTCTTAAAGCAGACATGAAAGTATTTCCCACATGATGTGGTTTGCAGGACAAAACACAGGCGCTTTTGTATGTCGTTTTGTTTGCTTGCCATCCAGGCCTGCACTGGCCTCTTCCCCTGGCACACAGGCCACCAGAGCACAGCAAAATGCATACTCTTGTCAAGTTGTAAGGATTTAATTACCCCAAGCCCCAGTTTGGAAGAGAGCAAGTCACACTGGCAGTTGAATTAAACAACTGTATCTGTGGCTTTCCTGAAGCTCAGCCAGTGAACAGGCTCACTTAAACTCTCACTCAGTGTCGTGGTTTCCACCACTTCTCTGTCAGCTTTACTATGAATCACTGAGATTGCAGATTTGAGGCAAACTGATGTAATCTACTTTCTGAGCTGCTGGGAGAGCAAGAGTTAAGCAACTGAGCTGGAAATCCCGTGAGATCAGGCTTTTCTAGTGGGAAGATTTCCCATGCTTCCTGCTTTTTGATGTGCTGGAAATACTTTATGCTCAGCCTTTCTTGTGGTATCTTGGCACTACTTCTGTAAAGAGTTGGAGGGACATCATCAACATAACAATCGTGCTTCTGTCTAAAATGTTTTCATTATTCCAAGTCACAACTAAAAGAGAAAGAGATTAAGGTCTCTTTCATTCAGGCACATAAAGCATGAACCAACTTTCCTAAGTGTCAGTCAGATCATGCCCTAAAAGTTTTAGGGTTTAAATTTAGGACTGTATTGTCTTTGCTGACAATGCTGGTAGAGGAAGTTTTGACAACTTATTCCCACCCTCACCTCACCTCCATTTGCTACCCTGTCGGTTGGTTGTAGTCTGTAAATGGTTGTCCAGTTAACCTGATTTTTTTTTCTTTGTGTGTGTAAGAGAGTGTTGTTTTCAACCAGAAAAATTTCATCACCCTGTCTTTACAGCGAGGCTCCAGCAACTACATTTTGGGCTGAACTGCGAGAAATGTCAACGTGGGGAGGGACAAAACACTCAAGGGGGGAAGCTCGGGGACCTGCAGACAGAACTGCTTGGTGCTGCTGACTGACTCTTTGACCATCTTTGGGCTTTGCACTGAAAGCCCAAAAGCCACTGCAAATATACACAGCACAGCTCCTCTCAAGTCAGGCTGAAATGGAGTTTCCGTTCTCTGCTCTGATCCTGTCATGTTGCACAGCCCACCTGCATGTATGGCCTGGTATTATCTGTGTGGTCTTTAGGCGGTAACATTTCTTATTACCTTCATTGTATTTTCAGTAACCACTGAAATTATGCCAACTACAGGGGCACCAAACACCTGTGGAAGCCCTTAAAAGTTTCCAGTGAGAATATGGACTTAGCAACTGGGTGTTCAGAGCTGAACTGACACTTAGACAAAGTTCAAGGCTGTTTGGAGCCAGTGTATTGGTTGGGCATTATCTTCAGTCTAAAACGAGTCTAGGAGTATGTTTTGTATAAGGTTTATAAGCATGCAAACAGGTCTGTGCTAGCAAACACCCGCTGCTGATAGAAACACTGACACTGGGATGACATTTCTAGAGTCACTCTCATGCTTGTGCTTTATGCTGATGAGGAAAACTTGCACACAGACTGCTTTTAGTTTATGAAATGTATCCCCAGAATGTGTGAAGTATGCAAACGACTGTCCTTAAATTTCACATGCCATGTCCTCTCTTCACTTGTATCTCCTGTTCCTTTGGTTTCCTCAGCACGCCGTGCATGCCCTCTCTTGCAGGTGAAATGCAGACCCTCCATGTGCCACAGGCTACTGGGAATGACAGAGCACATTCTTCCAGGGCTGCCTAATGACTGCTCCAGAAGGTACACTACAGGAGTGGATAAGGACCCATTAGAAGTCAGGAAGTCTCTAATGTATTGTCCTTTCGAATAAACAGCTTTAGCTTTTTAGTTCTCTACTTACATTAATCATGCCTGTCACGAGCCACTTGGAGAACTGCAGCCACCTCAGGGTTGCCTGCAAAGCTTCCTACTTCACTCAGAGCTCTGCTTCTTGAAGTTTCCCTTCCCACAGTTTGTATGAAGCCTACAGGAGATGAACCAAATGAGATATTTACTTCTGTCACTCAGTAACCAAAGCCTCCCCCAGAAGGTGAACCACCAGTGAGGGAGAGGAGACCGGAGGCAATAAGCATCATCTTACTGATGCTGACTCCAGCTCTTCTTCCCACATTTTTACTGAAGGCTTCTTAAACTGAACCCCTGATTTTTCATGTCTCCCAGTATTTTTAGAGTTTTGGGAGACTTGCAATATTTTATGATATTTGTTTTTTAAGCTGTTAGCAAATTCACAAGCACTGTAATCAATACTAACAAAAATCAGTCTAGAGGAATGAGCTTCTCTCTGCACAAACACATTCTTCCTCCTCAATTCCTGTCAGTTTTGGACTTTAAATGTACTTGGTTTAATTTTTTTTCCTTTATTTAAGAAAAACATGAAGAAGCATAATTTTTCAAAACATGGCATCTTGTTGAACAACAGACAGGACAGATAGAGCAACTCTACCCTGAACACAGGGTAATTTGAGTCTACATGGAGAAATTATGTCAGTCTAATATTTCTGTGTTCCAAATTTGAAATACTCTGGTTTGGAGTGATATTTGAATCTTAATGCAAAGTGAGTGCAGTTTAGCCTCAAATCTCATGTCCAGGTTTTTTTTGCACTGGCTTGGAGGAAAGGAATCTGGAAACAGGAGGTGTATTCACAATTTTATGACTGAGATCTCTTTCTGGCTTAACTCTCATTTTATCTACTTATGTGTAAAACCCCCTAGCAAGCAGCTGTGTTTCTTAGTTTATTGAGCTGTAAAATGTGTTGGTGATATTCACCTATTTGTGGTGTCCTGAGATGCCTGGAAGGGCAGAACTCTTCTAAAGCAAATATAATGAAGCAGTAAGGCAAGAAGGATGTAGGACTAGCATTGAATTTTAAACAATAAATTGTAAGCAAATGGAAAGTGAAGAATACTGAATGACCAAGGAGGTTTTAATGTGCAGGAATGTCTTACAGGAATCTGCTCTCTGATGAATGCTATTTAATAGTCCTGCTGCAGATCTGGTATATCCTAGAGGCTGATGCCTTGGAAGTGCTTTTATTTGATGAAGTTTTATGTCTAGCAGTAGAGAAATTAGGTCATTTTTATATGATGTGAGATATATACTAGGCAACAATGATTCTGAAAGACGTTCTGTGTGTGATGTAGTGGCTAAAAGGAACTGTTAGGATCCTGAGGTAGATATCAGGCATAGAATGTTAGTAGTATTCATAACACCACTGCAAAACTGGGACTTTCTAACTTCATCTTTCTTTTTTTAAAAAAAAATATTGGCAAATTTATAAAAGAGCTTTTTGAGCCTTCAATTTAAGTTCTAAAATGAATGATTTAAGGAATCCAGGTTTTATAGTGTATTTATGAGAACAAGTTTAGAATTTAAGGAATGGTGTGGCTACACTTTATATTTGCATATGGAGAATGCAGGCAATAACAGTGGGCTTTTTGCCATGTGAGGCAATGCCAGGGCATTCAGAAGCTAAAGGATGATGTAGAGGAGTTCAAAGTGTGAAAGTTAGGTAGTTGTTTTACCAGGTTTACACTTCTAAACAGGGAAAAAATTTCTTGTTGAGACATGACTTGTCGTTCAACCCAAATATTTTATCTCCTGTAAATGGATTATTCCATTACATTACGGGGGAGGGGTGTGGGTGTGTATTGTTGATCAGTAGATGCTTAAATTAAAGCATCATAAAAATTATTTTCGGCCTTAGTTGTGAAAGTGTGAGTATCCCTTAAAAAAATCTACGTTTTTTTCTACTGCTGGTCAGAACAATCTGAAGTTGCCAAAAGAAGTTAGGGTTTTATTTCAGGGTATTAATAGTTAAATGTAGACAAAACTTCTCCCTCTATTTATTTTTCTTATATAGATCTTCACAGAAAGAAGGTTTTTCTCAGGATGTATCTATCCAAATGACTCTCTGTTATATGATGCTGTGTTTTTAATCCCACAGCATATGGAAAACATTCCCCTGTACAGAAGAGGTATCGTTTTATAAAGTCGAGATTTCGCTTGCCCTGGTGACTCAGAGTCGAAGCAATATCCCTTTTGTGCTTCCAGAGAGTGATGTAACGAAGCAGACTTCATGTGCACACACTGAAGCCTGGCTAGGTGCACGTGTGCTTGCGATTAGCAGCTGCCGGTCCTGACCTCTGCCTTCCCTGATGGATCAGGACCCATTGCTCCCTACCGCAGAGGGCCAGCAGAAGACCTACGTGCAATTTAAGCTTCACTTCAGTGAAGTTTTGAGAACTTCCATGGGATGTGGGTGGGCAGAAGGTTTCACTCACTGGAAACATTTAAATTTGAGTTTGGAAACAATTTTACTAGCCAAGAAGTTGTTTTCTTTTAAGCCTTCACAGACCAAGGAACATCGTCAGGAAATTCTGTTAGTGAATCCAGCAAGTTTCTGTTAAATTGCAACACCTCTTTTAGGAAGTTATTAAACAATGATTTAGAGACTAAAGATATGACAAATTTCCCACTTCTCTTAATGTCTTTTTCCAATGCATAATTGACTCCATTTATTTCCACTTTGAATTTTAGATCTTTTAGCCATTGAAAGTTAATGCACTTTGCTGCCAGCTTGAAGTCCTAAGACTCATCACAGTTTTAACATGTGTCAGAGATAAAATAACTCAAAAGAAAAAGAATGAATAATAATCTCTGTATCTCTCTAAATGCTAGTAAAATTGATTGGCAACCTTCATGCCTTGTACCCACAGTGAGTATTTGAGCTGAAGATAGAAATGCCATTTCTTTGAAGATGGTGGCTCCCTTTAGCTTTGGGTTTGCTTGTCTTTCCGCATTGCACACTTTGATTATCCATCAACAGCAATGCCAGAGGCTCTTGCAGTTTAGCAGGGGCAGCTCGGGACACGACTTTCATCTTGTTGAAACAAATAGTAATATCAAAGTTCTTATAACCCTCTGAAATATGGCAGAGACTTTGAGGCGAATATTTAGCGACTCGGCTGTGTGTGGGCAGTGCAAACACAAGCTGCAGCAAACAAGAGTCTTCCAGCCTTTTCTTCGAGGTGTCCTGCAGAGGACTGAAAGTTGCAAGTAATTTGCTCATTATTAGACCGGAGTCACTGGACCGGGGCCTCTTCGTGTTGACTCGCGAAACCCTTTCATGCTTATCAGCGTACAGCTGGATTTCCTCTGCTTTATCACAGTGCCACTTTTCCTGTACGGCTCTCAGCTTTGTTTGGAGTTCTCTGGGCTCGCTATTATATGCAGCTCTCTTTGATGCAACGATAGATCTTGCAACAGTGCTCTGTGAAATGTGCACCTCTCCTGAGGTGGTGTATAATTGCAGGATCACTCTTATCTCATCAGTCGTAATGTTTTCTAATTTTTTTGCCCTGGGGTCTTGTTTGAGCCGTGGCATAAGATATCCCTGAAGATTTCCAAATTGTTTAGTTGGGATTCTTTAGAGTTTTTCATGTTGAGCTTTTAATAAAGCAAAGCTTTGAGGATGAATGTCTACTCAGTGCACAGTTTCCCTTATAGTAGCTTGTTTTGAAAATGAAGGAAGTATTTTATTCATTAGCAGAAGAACTTTTAATTGTACTTGTTATGATGAGGAGAGGACTCTGGACTGTTTCACATTAATAAAACTCTTCCTCTTACATCAAGATTTCTGCTTGGCTATTCCATGTAGTCATTGTCTCCTGAAGTGGCAAACTTGAAATGTGTACTCCCTTGTGACTGAACTGTTGAGAAAATTGTCCAACATAAGAGCTATGTACTGCTTTGTAATCTCATGAATAATTTCAGATTGATTGACTCCAGTCTCTAGCTTTGCCTCACTTCTGACCACAGTATTTCTTGTTTTGTTCCCTGAACTTTAAATGTCTTCCACATATATTTTATAGTTAACTGATTTTGCATTATCTGCAAATTAAAAGGGTGGCTCTCATGCATGCAAATTAAGATAAAGAATTTCTCTAAGTGGACCCATTTTTATAATTTATTTTTTCGAAGCTGTTTTGAATTCCTACTTTAATTGATATATTTTTAACCTCTTTTCTCTTCATTTTCTCTTGCTTCCTAAGATACATTGCTGCTCTTACGTTGCTGTCTGCCCCTTGTTATAGCAGGGAGCTATAGGAGAAGGAAACTCGGAAGCAGTAATAGAATGAACTGGTGCCTAGACAAGCTCAAAAAAGATATTGTATCTAGGAATGGAGAAATGCGGCCTCCTGTGCCACCCACTGGAGCTGACAAAGTTGTAGGTGTGAGACCTTTGCACAGCGAATGCAAGAATGTACTTCCACAAGCAGGGCTGCCATTTTTAAAAGGTATGGCCCAGTCTGGGAGAACTTCAGCCTCTTCAGGAGTCCCTCTTTTTTGGAATAAACCTGTAGATGACTAAAACGTACGTCTCCAAATGGTCCTCACAGATATGAAAGGGAAGGTAAGAATTAGCATGACTGGAAGGTACAGAGTACACTGGTGGGAGCATGGGTTGCACACAACCTGGCGTTATACCCACGAAAATGCGGTGTTTACAGAGTTTCTTCTGCTAAATGTCATTGAGAAAGCCCAGTGAGAGGTTTAGCCGCTTACAAGAACAAGACACTGTACCTACCCTTAGGTGTGGATGCCAGAGTGTGCGTCCAAGTGAGACCAAGGGTCACCTAATCTGGCCCTAGAAATGAAAATATTATTGCAGAGTGCCATGCTCGCTCTTTTCTTTGGTGAGAAACAAAATGCATTGATGCAACTTTTTTTAGCCCTTAATCATTCTTCCTCCTCCCTCCTGGTTAGAGACAAATGCTCACCATGAATTACTTAGCCCAAGTTAATGAACAGAAACCAGATACAGCTCTCATACTGTCCATCAGCCATAGCTGATGGCAGCAAGACTGCTACATACCAAAAAAGGTCTATGAACAAATGACATCTCTTTTTTTGGGGGGAGCTGGGGGGGAGGAAATGAATAGCTCCCAACAAGCATGGGCAGTGACAAGGAACACCCAATTTTGTGCTTTCTGGCAACAAAACACACAGATTGTAGCTTAAGTGGCTTCTAACTGTGAAAGTCAGGCAGGACTGCATCCTCTTACACATTGAAGTAGAATGCTCAGGGACTTCAGTTTTGAAAGATCAGATTTCACAACATCCCCATTTCTTGAGCACTTACTAATTACTGGAATTATTAATCACAAAGTTAACCAAATGAACCCTGTGGGTAGGCAAATTAAAGAAGTTTTTTTTCATGTACTAGCATCTGGGTCATATCACTGTATCATATGTAGGGAAGAGAAAGGGAAATTTAATCTACAATTTGGCCTTCACACCCTTCGGCAACATATTAAAGTGAACAACCTGTGTAAGTATATTCTATAATTTCAGGCTCCCTGGATATGATAGACACTTCATGCACAAAGTTTGCTTTCAGCACAATTTTTTACCATTTCTAAAATAAACTCAGTTGCACATTTCTGTTTGTTTAACTGAGATAACGTTCAAAGGCATGGAACGAAATATCCCCTTTGGGCTCTTAGCTGTGGCACTAAGCACTCACTGACCTGCTAGACCATTGAGAGTATTCTCTTCCTCCTTCACAATCTTTCCCAGGTCAATATAGACTCTCACATCCAAGCATAGCTAACCTGGAGGACCGAATGCATTACTTACTGTCATGTGAATAGAACGGCACTCAATATCTGGTTAATATTTGCCATATGCAATGTGGAATATGCTTTTGTGATAGCTGAGAGCTAACAAGACTATTTACAGAGCAGAGGGGGTTAAGTGTGCCACTATTTTCCTCTTTTCTCTCTGCTAAGAGGGCTGTGTTTGCACTCACTGGAATTAAGACACGGTGTGACCTCAGCTGTCATGGATTATTTGAGTTTTTATTTGGTTTTGATGGGTGAATACAGACCAAGACAAACCATCTAGTCTCAAGTGGATGGAAAATAGACACAGGTCCTGTGCACAGCAGTATTTATATGTCACTGCCCAAAACTGCAGGTAGTGAAGAGAGAGGCAGTGAGGAGGGTTAGTTTTGCCCTCGACAATGAAGGCATTGAGTTGCTTTTGACAGATATGTACACACACCAGGACTTCTCTGAGATATTTGGTATCTAAACACTCTAAAGAATATGAAGTTGACCCTAAGTGTTGGCTGAAGGATAATAATTTGTGGGGGACAGGTCTGGAAAACCTGGGGCAAATGCTGCAGCCGTGGGTCATCCCCCACGGTTTCCCAGGGGGTCCACGAGAAGTCAGGGCTGCTCACAGACATCCTCTACCATAGTGCAATGGTTGCTGTGTATGTTGTACTCAAGCATGAGTCTGGTGACGTGTCATGTGAACACCTCAGTAGGAGCTCTTTGAAGTACGGAAATTAGACCCGCAGTTGTAGAAGGCACCCTTGTAAATGAAAAATAATCTTAAAGTCAATCTTGATGCTGAAGAAGTGCTGCACAGTGGGCTGGGAACACTAGCGACCTCCCAGCATAAGCTGCAGGTCATGTTTGACATGCAGACTGATCTGGTGAGATTCCTGATGTCCTGGACTTTTCACCACAACCTTGTCCTCTGTTCTCAAAGTGTAGTTTGACAGCTGGGCTTGTTCATATTGGTCTCATTTTTGCAGTGATCAGAGATAAAGAACTCAGTCATGGGGCACAAGTAACAACGTTTTCCATTTCTAATGGATGAATAAGCAACCAATTTTAGGGAAATATTGTAAAAGCAGATATTTCAGCACTTATGAAATGATGGTGTTTTATGTCAAGAAATCAACAGAAATGGAGGATTTCTGTTTTGTATAAAACTGACATGATTTGAAAGGATTTAAAAAAACCTGATGACTTTTCAGTGACTCCTTCCTCTGTAATTGAGACAGAAGTGTAACTCAATCAGAGGACAATGTTGGTTGGTTTAATGCACAGATTATGGTTTCAGAGAAGCATTTATTTCCCTACACACTGGACATCTGGAAACATTCCCCTGCCACATTTTATTAGAACACTGAAATCACCTCGTTAAATGATATGGAGGGATTTAGAAAGCAAGGTAATTGTTGGGAGATCAATCACCAATTAAACTTCCCATGCCACTTTAATATGTTCCCATTTACTGCCACAGACACTCATTCTAATCACTGGCTATGCCATTTAAATTATTTTCATCACAGACTTCCAGGTTTTCTGAGCCTTCTCCTGGTGTAATGACCCCCACAGCATTTTCCTGTCTTTGTTGTTGAGCATATGAGCTGATAAGCAATGAAGTACATATGCCAAATTAGTATTTTAGTACCCACTGCTGCTTTTCTCTCAAAGATACAACAGCAGAAAAGAGGCTGGACAGAAAATCTCACCTGCTTATTTTCTCTCAAATCCTGAAACAGAGCTTTATTCATGACAGTACCCGACACACTAGATGAAATGGTGAGTGTCCTGCTGTGACCAGGGGATATTTGAGGTGGATGAGAGGGAGTACCTGGTAGGAATTGGAGCCTGAAGGCAAGTGAGCATTCAGGGAGGAAGATGCGATCCATCCGGGAGAACTGAAGTGCTGAAGGCTGCCCTGGTGAAGGTGTGCACAAATACTGAGCCAGCCTTTGACATCTCAGAGCAAGAGGCTTTTGAAGGAAGAATAACACTGTTGATGCAGGAGCTGGGAGAAGGAGAAGACCATCAGTGCACGGGGGAAGCTGCTGAGAGGTTTTGAGCAGTGGTATTGATTAAGAATTCTGAGAAAGAAAAAATACAAACCAAGAACCTCACCCGGACTGGCACAAGTGTCCTAAGGGTCATGGGGCAGAGTTTCTAAACTGAAAAAAACACGTTTTCTTGATGAGAGGAAAATATTCTAAAATTGTGTGCTGCATCAAATTTTTTTCTTCTTTGCAGAGAGAACAAAGAAAATATAATGTCTAAATGTGGGATATATGGTCTATGGCAAAGTTTTTTCTTCAAAACTATATACAATTGATGTACCCACATAAGTGCGTACCCTTCATGCTCTTTTCATGAAGACGTGCATTGGAGAGAACCATTCATCTGGTTAGTATTTATTTGCACTTTAATCCCCTTTTCTGTCCCACTCCAAACTAATTGTGTGTGGGTTTGTCTCTCCCCTTAACAACTGCAAATAGAAAGCAGACGGGCAGTCAGGAGCTTTGACAAAAAGCAGGAAGAGGAGAAGAAAAAGCCCTGAGAAAATGATAGGCACACATGGCACACTCTGATCTCACTGTAATGAGGAGGCTTGTAAAGACTTGCATTTGTGGGTCATTTACCCGTGCTGTACAGGGTGTTTGTTTTACTTGGTAAACAAGGATCACAGAACTCCGCTTTTAGGCAAATAGACTGTGGATATATTTTCAAAACTGAACTTGAATGACTTTAAAAGTGTGTAATAGCTCTCACGGCTTTTCATTTCTTTTACACATACCTTTTTAAATGTAGTGTGACTACTGACAGCCCTGGAAGGTAGTCTAGGGTCACTTTTCCCTTCCTTTGATTTGAGCAATCGAAAGAGATACAGCTCTTTTCCATGTCCAGCTAGCACCTGTGGAATTTCTCTGTCTCTGAATGTATTTTCCTTCAGTCTCTGGTGTTTCTGCCTGGCTCTGCTCTGTTAGCTATGATCTCAGCATCACTCTGAGGTGCTCAGCCATCGATGCTGCCCACATGTTGGCTTGCTCCAGGTGCAAGGAGATTGGCTTGCCTGGTATGGAAACGCACATGGATGGCAGGAATCCAGTATGGACTCAGGCTCTGCCCCTTAGCTCTTGCCTTGGTTGTAACCAGCTTAATCCACACATAGAACAAAAGTAAACTTGTAAACATGGTTTATGAAGAGAACAGAGATGTGGTGTCTGTTGTTTCACCTCCACAAAGAGCCCCAGAAACCTGAGGGTTGCCACACAGTGACCTCTTCTAGAAATTATAGACCAGTTCTTACCTGTGCAGTACACTGTGATCCAGGACCCTCCACAGAATTTGGGTGAAGTGCATTTTAGTTAGTGACTGCTCTTTGATGTTACTCTTGATATTTGGAAACTCAGCATTTATGTTTCTGCTCCTTTGGTCTTTGTGGAAATGAAAAACTTTTTACCACTCTTGCAAAATGACGCACTTCAGATGTACTTTGGTAACATTTTGCAGGAGTTTTGTGAACCCTCTCACCAGTTTCCAGGGCCCTGACTTACTGATCAAGATCCACTTCAAGACCTCAGACTGAATCCAGCTAAGGCAAATGTGTATTTATCCCTGCAAGATGCTTCATGAGTGCTTCTAGCTTTACCTGAAAACAAAATACCATGCTTCATCACGTCTCTAGTCTCACACCTGCCCATTCCACAGCTAGATTGCTGCTGTCCTCCTGTGTGTCCACTCTATCCCCCTTCTTTCCTGGGGAGCATCTTATCTGCCTTCATCCCCCAAAATCTGGCTCCCTGCATGCCTGACAGGGCAGCAGCCCCTCAGTCCAGCTCCACATCCTTCACCATCATGGTGAATCAGCAGCTTGAATACCAGATCAGTTCTCACTCATGTGCAACTCTTTCTGCTCTGGGGAAATTCCCAGGACCCAGGCAGTGTCAGTCCTCCCAGCTCTGAGGCTCCCTCAGCCAGGGTGTGAAGGCTGCTGACAGCAGGAATTCACAGCATCAGGGTATCATGCTGCTTACTGCCTGTGAATTCAGTGTAACCCGAGGATTTGGGACACAAGAGCCGTATGCGGTGAGCTGTGGTAATCCTCTGCTTTTGGTCTCACATTAATTTTGCCCCCCCGTGGAGTTTGTTTCAAGTTTCATAGTCACCGTCTGAAAATAGTAAGTTTTGGCCTTCTTCTAGTGAAAGCCAAGATCGCCTTCATCCTCAGGCCCAAAGGACTGGGTTGGAGGGAGGGAAGGAGCAGAGGGGAGGGAACAGAGACCAGGCTGACCTCCTTTTCCAGGTAAGGGGAGCAGCTGGGAACACAGACAACCTAACAGCTTCTGAAACCTGCCTGCTGCCCTACCCCTTCCAGAAACCTTCTCTGTTCTCAGGAGGGGGAAATAGCTCTTCAGGCAGCTTTTGTCCAGGGTGGGAGAAGCTGGAGATCAGGTAGTCAGGAACAACTTTGATGCTGTCAGGCTGGAGCTGTGAAGATTTGACCTGTGACTGTAGCCTGCCTCCTGGTCTTCCTGAGATTAAATTATGGTATGGAGCAATACCAGAAATAACAGTAGCCATTTAATGAGGGTGGGGAGTTAATACTAGTTTCTAACTCCAACTTAGCCCTGTCCTGTTTTGTGATGCTGAGAGACCCAACATCCCATTATGTGCCCTGTTATGCCTCAGAGTTTTTCCAGGCTACTCCTTGTTTTGCTAGGTGGTGATGAAACCTAGGGGCTGACTACAGCCTGGGCTTGGGGGGCTGTAATTTCTGAAACAGCGTCTGAAAAGTTTGAGGATGATGGTGGGATTTGAGCAGGTCCTGTCCTCAGCTGGGACTGCATTCCTGCTATTATCAGCAGAGGAAAGCCACACTGTGTCAGTGGAAAAGCTGCTGAAAATGGCTCTGATAGCACAATAGAGGGACAGACTATCGGACAAAAGGGTGATGCCCAATTTTGGGGCATGGCCATTGGAAGGAATGCCCTGGCAGTGCTCCAGCCTTAAAACTCCAGCTTGTCATAGTGGGTGCTTTTCATCCAAGCTTTCAGAGACATCACATCAGTTTGGTTTAGTAAATATTTCAACAGCGTTTTGAAGTTCCAATGAAAACAGAGAAAACCTTTGATGTCTACAGACCCTTTATCCCACCACACATCTCACCCCATGCTTTTCAGCAACATTGTTTAGTCAGTGCTCGCTGAGGCCCAAGGGATGCAAGGTGCAAAATCTTAGGCCCACTGAAGTCTGCAGAAAACTTTTCCCTGTTACAGTGAGGCCAGGTTCATGCTGAAGTAAGTCAAAGAGAGCGATTTAAGTTTCTCTGTTTCTCTCATTCAAAAAAAAAAAAAAAAGCCAAACCAGAAAGAGTTCTGGTCAGAAAACTAGAACCTCTGAAAAAAATCTTAAATGAAATGAGCGTCATGTGCGAGGAATTATTTTTTAAATTATTATTCATTTACTTTTGCTGGAAGGGTTGTCTTGGACATTAATCCATGGTAGAGAAGCAAACTGGGTATTTTTTTGATGGCCAGCCTGGGCATCCCAGCATCACTGAAGCAGTAGTAACAAATTCCTTCTGGGTGGGTAGGCATGGATTTGTCATATTGGTTTGCCCAACAGAAATTTTTTTGAACAAAGTTATTATTCTCTTGCTGAAAATGCCTGTTCTGTAATATGGATATTTTGTGCATATTAATCATTCCAGGAAAAATTCCTACCCAGCAAGCCTATTCAAGGCCTTACTTATTTTCCTTGTGTTTTGTTTCCCAAACATAAATATTAACAATAGTTTCTAGGGCTCACAGGGAGGCTTCCAAGTTTCATAAAGACTATGCTGTGAGTCTTTGCCATGTTACATTTCTGCTTGTTTGAAAATATAGTGCAAAACAACTGAGGACCAAAGAATGCATTGACACAAACTGGCGATTTCTGCAATACCTGTGTAGGTGTTTAAGGGGGAGAACACTGCAGGCTGTTTGATTCCAGTGGATATGTTAGTTTGTTTTCCTCTCTTTTTTCTCTCTGCTACCCTATCTTTCTCTGTGTTTCCTAATATTTTGTCAGTGTTTTGTTTATGAGTAGCTTTTTTATTTTTTTGTTTTGTTTTAACCGCCGAGATGGATTTTAATTTTCTTTCCTTTTTCTTCCTTTTCTTTTTAATTCCCTTTATCTTCCCATTCCAATTTCTTTTCCTTCTTTTTCCTAGTTCTGCCTTTCTCTGTGGGAGCTCATCCTTATCCCCGACTGAGTGTGATAACACATTAAAAACCCCCCTTGTTTTCAGAAGCTCCTGTCTGTCTCAGGACAAGCAATACGCTAGGCCGGCTCCTGACAAAACATAGCCCTTTTGTTCAGCATGTGCTGGCTCACCCCAGCTGAATGAAATGGCTTTGTTTTAGGTGTAGATAGTGAGCTGGGTCTGCCTGGCAGGTGCATCTTGCAGCCAGTGTCACACTGCAGTAAATTCTGTAATTACGGGTCATGGAGGTGGAGCTCTCCTTTGATGTGACTTTTTCTGTTGTTGCAAGCGGATACAATTTGACTGAGATATCAAATGCAGATAGCAGTAAAAATTTAATTAACAAATCAAAGCTTTTATCTGGGGTTTTAGAACTCAAGCCAACAGGTTTCTTCAATCTAAAGAAATCACAGAGATGGAGGGGCGAAGGCAGTGCCTTTGTAGTATATACAGCTTACGACCTTTTTTATAATGCTTGCAAAGATAAAGCCTTTTTAACTGTTACTTTCCCTTTGAGAAGCTTTTAGATCTTCCCCAAAAGCGAGGGTATTGCTCACTGTAAGCTTAATTTTCATCATTTTAACTCTTCAGTGCGTGTGCATATTCTCTCGTGATACTGCAGATTACTTATCAGTGGAAGACAAAGGGTGCTCACACTTGCCTTCCTGCAGTTGGGGCTGCACAGAGCACCCCAGTACTCCAAATTAATGTGCTGGATTGATTACACCCTTTGTGGTGAGCCAGGCAGGGATGGTGTCAGTGGCCTGACATTCCTTCCATAATTTACTTACCATATTAACAATGAAAGCCTCAGTGAAATAAGGCTGAAACTTGGCTCTTAGCTTCTTCATCTGCAGGGAAAGTAGATGCTCTTCACTCCCAGTGCTTTCTAGGGGTGTTGTCACGATCAAAGCAGCTGGGTCCACGTGCTGACTGCCTTAGTCACCCCACTCATTCTGCTGCTAACTGGGAGCTGGGAGAGCAGCAGTCTGCCTGTTACGTGTGGTGTGTGTGATTACTGCTGCCTGTGAACAGAAATAAATGCAGAAGGGCATAATAATAATAATAATAATAATAATAATAATAATAATAATAATAATAATAATAATAATAATCCTCCACATGCCTCGTGACACCTCCGCTAGAAGCCACACGTCAGAGCACCCAAAAAACACATAATGAGAGATATGTGGATAATCAGAGCACATTGCACTCTCTATCTCAATAAATATGACTGTCTTGCATTTAGGGGCCAGCTCTTATCTCAGAAGTTATTTCCAAGGGTGTGTACAGATCAAAGTTTAAAAGTGCTGCATGACAGATTAAAACAGAATACTGCTAGTAAAAGAAAAATGATCTCAGGTGTTCACCATGACACTATGTATCTGACTTTTCAAAACCTAGAAGTCCTTCAAGCGAATGAACACTCTGCTACAGAGATCACAGGCTGATCGTTTGTGGGGGCAATTTGTCCTATATGTACTACAAGTCTTTCTCAGTGTACCTAAGATTGGCCCAGGAGTTTCTGCAAGTGTGCACACGAAGGTCCTAGTTCAGGAGACATATAACATATCAGACAGCACTTAGGAAAGCCTTAAGTACAGAAACTCTTAATCAGGGTCTTAAGGACCTTCCTGAAATGAAGCCAAAGAACCTGAGTCAAAGACCTCTGAAATCAACACAGCACCACGAACTTGTGCTTATGCCAGTCTATATTCAGAGGCTCCCACCTAGAATTATAGATCTGGATTTCTGAGCTGACTACTGGAGGGACTACTGAAATAAAACCCTACTAAGCATGATGAAAAGAGATGATAATCCTAGTGAATTTATAGCGTTGGCCATATATAGTACAGTTACCCAATTCCAAACTCTCAAGATACCACTGTTACAAAAACATAAAAAGCTTTCCAAACCTCTATCTGGAGTCAAAAGAGAAAAAAAGAAAGTAAAAACAAATGAAAGAAAGAAAGAGAGAGAGAGAAAGAACGAAAGGTGAGAAAAAGGAAAGAGAGGCCATCCTTATATTTAAAGTACACAAATTAACTTCTTGACATTTGCATTACTAATTTTAGTGCTTTGATAGAAGTACTCTGTTACCATACTTTAAAGCCTCAGATATCACCTCAAACAGCTAAGGAAAAAAGAAGGAAAGACTTCAAAGTGAATAATTACCTGTTGATGATGTATTATATTTAAAGGCTCTGGCCGTGGATTAAAGCTAGTCCTAGGATTGTTAATAGCCTGCAGTAAACAACTAATGAATCAAAGAAAAGGAACAAAAAGCAGCTCTAGTTGAAGGACATTCTCATTAATACCAAAGGCCAGAGTCTAAGAATTAAGTGTAACACAATAAAATACAGTCATTTCACACTAGAGTGTATAAGAATTTAGAAAAATGGTCACAGGTGAATTATTAGGGATTGTCCTTTGAGCTTTGTTCTCAAAGCACTTTGATGCCATTAACAGCACCAGGTTTTCCAGTCCTCTGTTGGGTTTTTTTTTGCACTTTATGTGCAATTTTTATGTTGTATAATGAAGAGGATAGGTCTGAATGCAAAGAGCTATACCTACAGCAGTGATAGAAACAGCAGACTTCCAGAGATGAGAAGTAAGAGCTCAAAGAAGGAGGCACAGAGCAGGAAATGGAGAGAAAACAGCTGAAAACAGTGCAGAATAAATTGGATGTCTATGGGAATCTCTCTGATTTGGAGCTGTTAAAAATCTTGATGAAACAGGAAAGTGAGTGATTTAAAGGGGGAGGTTGGGAGAAATTATCTCAACATACTTCAGCTAAGTAGATGACAGCAGTGCTTCAATCATAGTCCTTCAATCATGGCCCATCTTCTTCCCACCAGAGCAAAACCTTTTAAGCTGCTGCCAGTGTTCACACGAAGCAACAGTGGAAGACCCTCATTTCATACTAAATGGAGCCCTGATCTGAGAAGCTTTAAAAAGGGGATATTATTTTTATTTAAATGTGTGGGAATTGAGGTAATCAAGAACTTTTCAGGGGAATGTACTTTTTCTCTTTGAAAATCATTTTGGGAGAATTAAAACACAGCAAAAACACTTTCAGCTTGCAATGCATTAGGGTGATATTGATACATACATGTATGAGTGTGTGGCATGGTGCTAAATGACTTTTCATCTTTTGTCAGATCTAAGCTTTTAAGGCTGCTATATTTTCTCAGGGTTTAGGAATTGATGGAAAATAAAGGAAAGCAAAATGTGGAGGATACACATGCACTGAAGAGCTAGTAGGCATTTCTAATGAGAGTGATTATTTTCAAGACTGAAGAATCAATACATTTCAAGAAAAAAAAACAAAAAACCAAACCAAAGGAACAACAAATCACTACTAGGCAAAGCTAATTATGCCCTAGAAGTGACCTACAGATAATCTCTCTTTCTGCACTTTGTGATGGATTGAAATAATAGCTCATCTTCCTGAGGTAAGTTTTAAAACCAGTCTGGCTATTCAGCAGCCACCATATCCAGTCTGTGGCAGGTCTGAATCATGAAATTTTTAGGGTTGGAGGGGACCCCTGGAGATCACCTAGTCCGACTCCCCTGCCAAGGTAGGGTCACCTGGAGCAGGTGACACAGGAACTCTTCAGGTGGGTTTTGAATGTCGCCAGACAGGGAGACTCTATGAGCTCCCTGGGCAGCCTGTCCCAAAGCTCTGCCACCTTTAAGGTAAAAAATTTCTTCCTCATGGTGAGGTGAAACTTCCTGTGTTTCAGTTTACGGCCATTGCTTCTTGTCCTGTCTCTAGCCACCAATGAAAAGAGTCTGGAACCACTCTCTTGGCACCCGCCTTTGAGATATTTGCACTCATTAATAAGATCCCCTCTCAGTCTTCTCTTCTTTAGACTAAACATACCCACCTCCCACAGCCTCTCCTCATAACAGAGATGCTTCAGACTCCTAATAATCTTCATGGCCCTCCACTGGACCCTCTGCAGTAGCTCCTTGTCTTTCTTGTACTGAGGAGCCCAGAACTGGACACAGCACTGAAGATGTGGCCTCACAAGGGCCGAGGAGAGGGGCAGGATCACTTCCCTCAGCCTTCTGGCCACATTCTTCCTGATGCACCCCAGGATACTACTGGCCCTCCTGGCTGTAAGGGCGTTGCCAGCTCATGGTCAACTGGTCATCCACCAAGACTCCCAGGTCCTTTTCCAATAGGTCAGCCCCCACCATGTGCTGGTACTTGGAGTTTTTCACCTTGCTGTACATAAGCAAGGTCCACTGGCTCAAGGTTTGTTTAGGAAAGACTCCAAGATTCCCATTCCCAGCAGGAGAGATGTTATGTGCCTAAAGTACTTCCTTAACCACAGGATGCAATATGGTAAAAATTAATTACTTTTTAAGAGTGAAGACTGTTTCTTTTTTTCAACCAGAACAAGCCACTGGTTCAGTGCTGGGACCTGCTCAGCTGTTCTTCATGATATCACTCACACTGAACAAGGACTCATCAGTCAGGTCTCATCTCAGGGACAGGATTGCTAAGGTACACCTGAGAACAAAACTTGTGCTAAGTGTCTCAGAAGCATTAAGAAGGATATGAGAGAGAGAATGAGTTGGCTTGTGAAAAGGCAGAAAAGGGCAGTGTACACATGATGATGGGGGCAACAACTCCCTCATGACACGTAGGGTTGCTGCTGAGCATCTGCTCCTCTCCACAGGAGCGTCTGCTGAGGGGCCTGGCACCCTTGTATATCAATACATTCATTGGCTTATATCCTCATGACAAGAGTTCATTTTATAATAACTATAGAACTAAACAGAGTACAAAAGTGTCCCAACTTAATTTTGAGTATTAGGCTTTCCCTACCAGATGCTGGGATTCGTGTCTCCTGCTGTTCACTGTCTTGGAGACAGGTGGCCTTTCTGGGGCTGCAGTCCCATGAGAGGCAGTGAGTCAGTTTGGCATCGCATCACCACTGGAGAAGAGTCCCTTCCACTGCTCCATCCCATCATCTTCGTATTGCCCTTGCTGTCTCCCGACAGTAAGGTCCTGCTGCTCACCATGTGTAGGCTTTTGGAACCCCACTTCAGATGATCTAATTCAAAATTTGGCAGATGACTAACACAGCAAAAATGGCTCAGGGAAGTGTCTGATGGGGATGGAGCTGCCCCAAAGGAGGGTGTGGCAGCATTGGGAGATTCCCTGAAGGGATGGAAGGGTATGAAAGAAGGGAAGGATAGAGGAAACTTGTCTTTTTCCAGACACATAAACTGTGAAACAGCACCCAAAGGCATTTTTCTGAGTTTTGTTAGAGTCCCTGGAAAGTGGCAGGCAGTCTGAACTGCAGAAGTTGAGCTGCTCTCTAGGAGTTTCGATAAAGATAGCCTGAACAATGAATGTGGACTACAAAACAAACATTTGGAATCTGAATGCTAAATGAGGTAAAGTCCAAGAATAATCGTTAGCACTTCAGGTAAATGTTCATCACTATCCCTGCATTCACTGTGTGCATGCACGTATGTGACAGCTGCCTGTAGGTTTGGGCTCCCTTAATAAGCCATACCTATTTCTGCAACAAGGTGGCAGTTTCTATGTCCTGTCTTACCCTTGCTGTCCATAGTTTTTGCTGCTTCCTCTGAGGATTACATCCTGTGTAGTGTTTTAGGATTGAATCCAAGACCTCTGCGAAGTCCCACATCCAGTTTGCCAAATCGTGCCATTTTAGTGCATTATTTGTACTGCAGCAATGCCCAGAGGCCCCTTTGTGCAGAGCAGCACCTGTGGCTGGTACACTCGCAGCTGTTTGTCCTAAGGTCCAAGACGAGCTCTCACAGCCCCATCCCTGCCTCTTCGGGGCACAGTGCTTTCAGCCATCATTAAAGCTTAATATGTTCCATTTGGCACCATTGTGAGAAAGCTATCTTGTTTGGGGAAAAAATGTTTTATTAAGCCCGAAGCAAAGACGCAGCCACTTTTGGGTGATGTTGATTATTCACAAAATGTCATTCCTGAGTTGTCTTGTTTGCCAAGTGTGGGACATATGTTAGTAATTGACAATGAGCAGAGAGGATCTCTTCTATAAATGGCTGTTTCAAGATACAACTAGTAATAAAATAAAGGGGCCAGGGGTTCCTCAGAAGATCTAACACTGTACCTCCTTTAAAACTGTTATCACCAGCAAGCAAGACTTGTTCTCCCCCTTTCTCTTCCAGACTGCTTCTCTTCCTGTAAAACCTCAGGCCTGTTCCTCATTTTTGCTTATGTTGCAATAGAGGGGTTTTTAATTCCTTCAGGAGACAGCTAGCTGAAATCTATGTCTTGTGTTTCTGAATACACTTTCCACCAACATTTGCGCTAGTCTTACTTGAACAACTCCAGTAATGACATACAATGTTTTTCAGGGACCTAAAGGAGGAAATAATTCCATGAAAATTACTTAATTGTTCCTATGGATTCTAACTCCTCATTTCAGTTGCGCTGCATATGGATATAAAGTATCACAGATACTTTAAAAGAGTCAGAGGCCTGAATTTGCTCTCATGTCACCACTGCTTTAATGTGAAGATATTAATTCAGATGACATAATTTCTGAACATATCAGTTGGTTGGAAGGGTTTGAATGTACAAATAATTATGTTGGTGTGCAGTCCTGCAGAGTCTTTCATTGCCACAGACCTGTTTGCTCAAGTAGTGATGGGGGTAGAAACAGGCTTTTAAGAGACCTAAATACCACTGGGTATTGAATGGAATGGGCAATACAATGCACACAACGAGAAAGGTGCCATCTTTATAAGGCTCTGTCAGGTTAGTCTGATATTTGCAGGGTCAAGATTATTTGGTTATTTGGGTGGCTGGTCACATACCTTTTTTTTCATGCAGATTACTGGTAAGTTTGAGTGCGATTGTGCTAAAGTAATGTGTAAGTGGATGCTGGAAACCCATCCTTCTGGTGACTCGGCCGAGTCTATCAGTTAGCAAGGAGAAGAAGAGAAGGAGGTGCAGATGACCGATGCAAAGTTATACCTGCACTTTATGATGTGTCTTTCTTTCATGTCTTAGTGGGCTGCACATTGCTATGGGACACTTGCATAACAGAAGAACTGGTTTACATTTTTGCCTGTTCTTTCCACAGCAACACCAGCTGATGTGATCCACCCCAACAAACGTTAGCTAACTATTTCAATATGTTCTGTGTGGGGTGTGGTCTAAACCAGAAGATGATGCAAAATACTGCATCCCACTTCTCAGGCAACAGCTAGGGCCAAATTGGTGCATGGTTTACGTGAAGTAGCAGCCCAAGGAACACTAAGGTCAGCAGGAATCTTTCCACTGACTTCAAAAAGCATTGTCTCAAGCCACCTGAGACAATGTTAGGCACTGATTTTACCCCAGAAGTGAACATGGATTATGAAACATTTCTGAGAGCCTGACCTCTGTCTTTTATTCAATGTGAGGAACGATCCCAAACCAGAGATGTCCTGGCTCAGCAGAGGTGGCGTTGCTTGGCTGCAAATGGAGCCAAACCTTTAGTATTTCCATTTGTCTCAGCCTCCAGGATGTGAAGCTTTCCCCGGCCCTTGAGTAGAGAATGCAGGTTAGTCTTTCCATGTGGAGTCAGCATTTGTTGATCTGCTTTCCAATTTGTATTGGTTGTTTTCCCATTAAAACAGGAAAGAAAGGCAAATTAGATCCCTTTTTGGAAGGAGGGGGAACGGAATTGTTGTTCTTACCTACTTCATATCTATATAAGTTCTGTGCGTCAGTTCTTGTGCATCAAATAAAGTAAAAAATTAATAAATAAAGGTCTGATCTCTGCTTCTCTGAACCCACAATTTTAATAATAATGGATTTACATTCAAGTGTTGGATTCATCATTTATGGACTTTGTATAAGGATAGTACAGCCTGACATTACTGCCTGGTAAGAGGTCAGAGAAAGTGTTCTAGCAGGGCTCAAGCACCATGACCACTGCTCAGAGAAAACCGAAAACCAACTAGCAAAACTCCAGAAGTAACAGTATCCCACATAAACCAAGGAAGGACCTCGACAGCTGCAGGGTTGGGCTATTACTTTTCAGCTCAGAATTAAAATTTCCTATTGAATACTTGCAGGATAGAAAAAAAAAATGCAATGGTGAGCTAGAGAGGTTAGATAAAGTCGAGCTTTTATTTTCAGCTCTCCCAACTATACTCTGTTAAATTACATCTTGGTAGCACACAACAAGTAACAGTGATTTCAGTCCTGTGGCTTTCAAATGGTGGGTAAAAACATGACAGGGCCTGAGCTTTTCTTCTCTCCCCACTCTTTCTGCCACATGAGTTATGACTATCCAGGGAGCAACAGGAGAAGTTTGGAGAGGTAGCACCAAGCAATGTGGGTGAAGGGAATTGGGCATGACGAAGTTAACCATTACCACCCGACATCTGATTTCTTCTATACACTCTTCTTTGCACTGAAAAGAGCCAGAGAAAATGGTACTATGTTATTGCTGACAGTAATGCCTGTGTTGGGATGTATGTTTTGCTGACAGCAGTTGAAATCTTGGAGGTATTTGCCATTGGGAACTTGGTCCCATCCCTCCTGGTTTGTTTATTATTTGCAGCTCTGCTGCTTTGGTCTCTCAGCCAGCTGGCTTGTGTGGAAAGGGGATTCCTGGAAGAGCAGCGTTAGGCTGTCTCAGGCCTTGGGGGGTTGTTACCATGTCCCTGATTGTGCACTTGACACTGACATGCTGAATGATTTAGGACCAGACACTTTCTGTCTTTGCCTCCATTTCCCTCCTGCGAAATCGTTGATGGTGGTGCTTACTTTACAAACTGCATGGAGCTGTACAGTTGCCAAGCTCTCTATGAGGCAACAAATGACATCAATTAGTTGTTTTGTACAGGCCCAACACTGAGAAAGAAAAAGGTTGTTTCACTCATTGTGGCACTGAGTTCATTATGTTGCTCCATCTTGAACATCTAGCCTTTTAGGGCATAAGTCAGAATCAGTTGTGTACTTTGCCTTTCTGTGTTCAAATACAGAAATGGCCTGTAAACATGGTGATAGTCAGCATTTATCATCCGATCTATCAAAAGATAAAAATATCATGTGCTTTCATTGGCTATCTTTGCTCTGGCACCTGTATGCAAGATTTTACTTTGCTTGCTTAATGTAGTTGTAATTACGCAAAGAAAGAAAAAAAAAAACAACTAGTAATTCTCTTTGTTTTCTTAATGCTCACGCTGTTTCTCCATTATTTATTCTTCTCCAAATGTCTGTGAATTTTACAGTAAGGATAAACTTCTGCTTCAGTTTGAAGTTAAAAGAAAATTTACCATAGACTTTAACAAAACCAGAAGAGGCCTCAATGTCTTGCCAAAACTTTTTAAAGATGAAGATGCTGGGTTGCTTGGAGGAGATGCTTTGGATTCTTCATACTATGAGTTGGTTTACTAAATACTGACTTAATGCATATAAGAAAGGGGAAAAAAAACCCTAGAGTCTCATGTTACTTGAACAGAAAAAAATGTCTCACTTGTTTGTGATTTACACTGATTAAACCAAAGTCTTATGGATTACTATGCATTTTTCTCAACATTGAAAAAGCACACAGGGAAAAATTGGCAGTTGATTATGGCTATCATAGTACCACCAGTGTAATAGGAGCCAAAAAAATTTGCAGTATGGGATTGTTTCTTCATGCAGCATTTTGGAGATGTTAGATACATGGGGATTTTTCACACAGACTTGTGTGGGGCCTTGGCATCAAGTCTATAGCTGCATTACATTTGATAAGGGTTGCTAGAAATTAAGACCTTGAAACAGGCTGTCATTCATACCTTTACAGGGTGGGGTGAAGGTATGAAATCTCCTGATTAAAAGAGAGCCAAATCACATTACTGGAGAAGATCATGGACTTCATGCACTTCATGAATCTCTGGCATTGTGTTTGTTTCATGATTGCCTCCAAGACGTGAAAGAGGAAAAAGACCTGTTGGAAAGCCCATGGTTGTGTCCTTCTTAACTCAAGCAATAATCACTGTAGCTTCCTTTCCCAGTTGTTTCCTCATGATCCATTGATCCTCCTGGACCCAGGCTCTGAGATTTCAAGGCTCTTGGCAGCCCACCAAGCTCTGAGGGAAGAAGTAGCACATGTGTGTGATGAAAAGGGTGAAAGCTTTATGGAATCAGCTCTATTTTCCCTTCCTGATACAGGCGCTCGCTTATCACTGTAGTTTTCCTGAAAGATCAAAAATAAAGCCTTCCTGGATTTGGAGCAGTAAAAAGTTGTTTTTATTGCAGAAATGTGACACCTTAGGAGTTAATGTAAATCCCATTATTTTGGTTCTTCATGGTGCAGCTGCCTTGCCATATTTAATACTGCACTGTTACCAATATTGTGCAAAGGCTTTGGTACAAATTGAGAGTAACAAGTAACAGTGACATCACACCAATAGCAATAATCCAAGGTAAATTACCTCTTCTTCCTACCATTCTTTGCCTTTGCATTTCTGCTCTGGCTGAATTACAAAATGCCCTAGGCCATGCATTTTCTTGAGGTGACTGCAGCTCTGCAGTAGCAAGCATTCCTGCCCTTTAGCTGTTAACCACATGGTGCTCCAAACAAGACAGCAAACCACTAGGAATGTCAGCTGCATCCCACCCTACTGGGAATTTAACATTTTTCTGAAGACAAAAAATATTTTCCTTGGCTGATATTTTATAAATCAAATAATGATAATAATAATGCTGTGCTTTTAAAATATATTTTTCTAACCTTGCAGTATGAACACTGTATATCACTTACTTTTAATCAGGTCTGATATTGTTTGAAAAGGTTTGTATTATCCTTAAGACTTAGGAAAAGACAATAACACAAATAAAAATGGATTCTCAGCCAATGCAATCCAGAATTCCTTAGCTTTATTGAAGTGGATGATCAGTCTTGTTTTCTTCAGCCCACCTATGCAACCACTACTCTAGGGTCAAATAGGGTGTTAGCACTTTTTGATAAATAGTCACTAGGCTATCAAGAATCTAAATTATTCAAACCGAGATGTTTTACTTTATAAAGCAGCAAGTGAAGGTTCCATACTTTTGTGGCTCTAGCATATGTTTCAAGAAGACAACTGAAGGTACATATTCAGTGGTTTTGAACCCGTTGGGTCTCTTCTCTTCTCTTCTCTTCTTCTCTTCTCTTCTCTTCTCTTCTCTTCTCTTCTCTTCTCTTCTCTTCTCTTCTCTTCTCTTCTCTTCGTTCCTGTTCTTTTTGTTCTTTTTTTCTTTTAGCCTTTTTTCATTTTTCCCCGCGTTTCTACTTTTTGCTTTCTTCTCTCTTCCTACTTTTTTTCTGGAATTATTGGGTTTTTGTGTTCTTTAAGGTTGTCTATCTGGAAGCAAAGCAAACACTGGCTTTCTTTCTTGCAAAGGAGATTTTGGTTGAGGTAGTAATAAAACATTTGTGGTGAGCAGCAAGGGGCCATCTGCAAGGCCCCTTAAGCCTTGGGTTTAAGAGACCCATAAGCAAGGGTTCAATGCTTAAAAAATTATTCACAAGGTAAGCATATCAGTAAAGTGCACCAAAAGCAAAGCCTCCCAGAGTGTTTCTCTCAAAGCTGTTATTTAAAACCTTTAGGTTGCTTCAACCCACATGGCTCTGAACAGAGCTTCTGAGGATGTCTGGGTTAAAGCTGCCCTCTGCTTTACTCGAGGACAGCCTGCTCTCCCACTTTTTCAGCTACCGGCCTGCAGGCAGGAAGATAAAGACCAACCTTGCATCACATGTGCAGGGACTGCAGCTTACTGGGAAGGCCCTGGACCTCCACACATCCCTCAGACCTCCCATATTCATGACTGCCATTAAATCAAAGGGAAATTTCTCATGAATGGCCATCCCGCAAGCTCTGCATGTTGACTATTTGCAAGACACGTTTACTTCCAGTGTTAGATGGTGAAACCTGCTGGGGACGACTGCCCTGTCTTCACGAACATGTAAAGGCAGGGACCTGAGGCAATGGTTCTTCGTGTTTTCACTTCTTCTGCTCGGCAAGCGAAGGTTGCCTTTTGACTGAAGAGTTGGGAAAATCAGCCCCTTCTCCAGTGTCCTGATGTTATGGCTAAGGCACCAAAGGGATCCGGGAGAAACACAGTGAAGGCAGTAAGAGCCACCCATGCCTGCTCTGTATTTCAGGAAGCACCACACCCCAGGTGTCTGTCTCCCTGTCGGGCCTGCACTGCAGTTCCTGCACCTGCAATGGCTCTGCCATACTGAGCTAGGACTTGCCACCTCTCATGTGTGCCACTTGAAGTGGAGGAGGATGAGATGGGAAGACCTGACTGAGCCTGATCCTGCTACTTCAGTTTCAGTGACACTGCCGAGGCTCTTCAACTGCTGCCTGCAGCCTGCTTATCACTGCGCTTGCTTATCACAGTGCTGACAGGCATTTTGATCCTGAGTAAGTAGAACTGCAACAAATTTGGGATGTTGGGTGTGAGCTTGTCTGTTACAGTGAGCTTAGAAGGTCCTGATCCCTCCATCGAAAGAAATTTACAAGGCAGCTGGAAAAAGTTTAGAGATGGGCAACAAACATGATCAAAGGTACAGAAACGTTCTGTATGAAGGATGACTAAGCTAGGACTTTTGTATTTGGAAAGGAGATAAAGGAGGAGGAGAAGGTGATAGATTTACAAAAAAAGTCTTGAGTGGCATGGAGAGAATGAATAGGTTGATTTTTTAAACTCCTTTCCAGTACAAGAGGTGGGAGACTTCAGATTAAGCTAATAAAATAGTAGGGCTCCAAATAAAACATCTCAGTCAGCTGACCCATGGATTTCCTTGACAAAGGATGGTGTGGGTGCTAAAGTTTTTAGGATTTCAAGGACAGACAAGAGATTTAATGTAAAAGTAATCCCCTGGGAGTACTAACTACATAGAAACCACAGCCTCATCAGGAGATTCCTGTTCTGAAAATGCCTGGAAATTGGGAGAGTGTTACAGGGAGTTTTCACATATGCCTCTTCACTAGGCATTTGCTGTTGGTGTGGTGCGAGGTAGGGTAGAAGGACCTTCGATCTGACATTTTATGGATTTTCTTCTGTTCTTCACAGCACTGAAAAGTCTGCAAAGCTGTAGAAACTATGAGTAGGCTTTAGGTCACTTAACTTTAACCCTCAGAAAATAGAGGCTCTAGTCACCCATCTCCCAGAAATCAGTGGCATGGAGGGCACACCACCCACCCTAAGATAGGTCTCCAAAAGGACAGATGAATCACCATCTCCAGCTACCTTTTATTTTTGATTTCCCAGGGAGTCTGGACAGCTGCCTAGTGTTGGATGAGTAGTTTCTTTCTAACTTTAGTTAATCTTACTTGAGTGAGACTGATCCTGATTAAAGTGGGTTTTGCCATTAGGTTTAAGGCCTTTTTCTGCAAGGTTTTAAATGCCACTGTGTTAAGGCTAGCATTTATTACATGTGTCCTTTGAAAAAAGCTCCTTGAGCATGACTGGGAATTTCTCTCTTCAAAGGTCAATGATCTGCAGCAACAAAACCAATCAAGCTCTACCTGGGGTCTGAGGAAGCTCTGTTTCAAAGGGTGGGACTTCTGACATTTCACTGCCTATTTAGACACTGCATCTGAAACTAATTAAAAGGAAGGTGACTGATAGCTGAGAGACAGAGATTACTGGCTTGTGTTGTACTGTCCAGAAACATTACATGACCATTCCCAGCTGTTGTTCCGGCATGGGGAACACCAGCTGTCTCATCAAATCACACCATGGAGTAGCAGCACAGAAATCTTCCATATTATCCTGCCATAAAAAAGCAACTTCTACTGACAAGACACCAAAACCAAAAAAAAATATCTTGAAAGCGAATTTTTTTTGCTTCCTCTGATTACATTTTACCTTCCAGGAAGCAGATATAAACACAGTCCACATTCATTCCAGCTTTGTAATCACCAGCCTTTGTTTTTGTAAATGTATCTAAACTGCTAACTTCATTTTCACAGCACTTAAATTACTTGGAAAATTCTTTCTCATCCAGATTTCCAATATGTAATGTGACAGACTTTGGCACTATTGGAGCAGTGTACCCCACATGCCTTCTGTGGATGCTTCTGTGGATGTGTTAATCATTACAGCACAGCTTTCCAAACCAATCAGATATTGCTGAATGTTATATACATATTAATTAAAGTGAAATACGTGCTTTTTTTTCCAGTTCTGCCTTTTACAAGAGATTGTGACATTCAACATGTAAAATCAAATTTATACCAGAATTTAGATTTCATAGGGACAGACTCAGTAAAAGCCAAGATTAGCAAAAATAGCCCTATTCTATTTTGCTTTCTAAATTTGACTGAATGTAGTTCTTTAAATGTATAACCAGTATCTTATCAACATAAAGCTACTATATTTGATCCCAGATATGAAACTGGCAGGAAATGGGTTACTACAACAAAATGCAGAAGTGAGGAATCCACTTTCACCAGCTTGCCTGACGAAAAGGCTAAAAAATCTTAAAACTGTACTTTAACTGTAGTTGAATTTTAAAAATACCAGATGCTATTTGATATTTAGGTATGGAAATAATAATAAAATCTCTGAATACTAATGCTTCAGGGTCTGACAGTGTCATAAACCCAGAATAATGCCACTGAATATATCTAAATTCTGCTGATATAGAACTGATGGAAGGGTAGAGTCAGATCTGAAGTCTTTTTTACCTGCTGCGTTTAACCTGGCCAGACCTTTACCCACCATGGTCATTGCTGTGTGTGCAAAGCTCAGACATCAGAGCTTTTTGTCTGGAGCAGATGAAGCAACACTATCCTTAGGTAAAGGAAGCCCTAAACACATTCAAAAGCTACACAGTGGGGGAGAAACTCATCATTTAAGCCAGTGTGGGTGGCTGAATACTCTGAATACTTCTATGGATCTTTTAAAAATTACGAGCTGACAGCATGGTACCTTACCTGCTACCCTGAATGCTATTTCGTGCTGCCCTTGAGCAAGGCTGCCTGGGGGAGGTAAGGCTCGTCGAGTGACTAAGAGCTTGCAGTATTTAGACACCTTCCTCCCCTTCACTTCAGCTAAAATTAGGCACAGAAATGCCTTTGTGGGTTTGGGCCTGGTGAGCAGTGAGATATGGCAGGGAATCAAAGTGACCAGCAGGAACAGCGTGGCAGCTGAGCGGATGCAGCGGGTGTTTTATGGCATTGCTGGTGGCAGATGCACCAAAGGAATTGTCCCCAGATGCGCCACGGCCGTTCTGTTCGTGCAGAAGCCTGTGCTCACCTGAGGCTGACGCTGACTCTCTAGGATGCATGGGAATTACAGCTGACCAAGTAACTTGTGCTAGCTGTCCCGTCAGCTCTCTGAAGAAAGTGTTTTCTTAGAAGCATTTCTAGAAGTCCTCTGCAAGCTGGTGGTGTGGCACTTTTTAGGAATTTGCAAAAAAGTGATACTGTGAGCAGCCACACAAGGGTTGGACGGTGTACAAAGAGAACTTCCAAGAAAGAAGGCTAATATCAACAAATATAGGTCGGCTACACATAACAGTTTATCTGCTCTGGCCACAGTAACAGTAAACCAGCTGCAAACATATGCAGATGACATGCTGAGTGTACTTCAAAGGCTTTTTACAATTCCCTAGCTTGGACAGAAGCAAGGCAATGTGGGCGCCAAGACAGACATAGAAATCTTCCCCAGACAACCATTTCTTAGCCTGGCATTGCGTCTTGATTACCCCCTTTCAGAAAAGGAGAGCTGCCATAATTACCTAGTTTCCTTGCTGTTATAACTGACACTAAGCCACATGGTTTTATGGTTGCATTTAATTCTCAAGCCTAAAGGAAGGGAGAGAGAAGCCTAGGGCAGGGGAAGGTGGGACAGGGGTTTTAGCTGAAATGATCTGTAGGACTGGCCAATTTAGCTAGAGAGCCATCAAATATCCAGTGGAAGGATTGGGGAAGTTCCTTCCCATTTTCAGAAGCTGCTTCAGACAATGTGCTGGAAGTTTGTGTGAGGGGCAGGCTGTCCTGCTGCCCTCTCAGGGTCATCATCCAAGAGCCATGCTGGGGGCAGAGAGACACAAGCAAGCACTCAGAATGGTTAAAGGCTGGCCTGCAAGGCCAGGAGCTGGGCAACATGGGAACAAGTGTCATGTCTGCTGGGAGGGCCATGTCCCTGTTAACCCTGTTCAGAAACTGCCATCTCACTTTGCAAGCTCTCTGAGGGTTCACTGTGACCCTTTTGTGGCAGTGATGTGCACGTGGGCTCATAAACACTGTGTACCACCTATGAACCAGCACTGGTATGGTTAAGTCTTGGTGAATTTTCTTTTTATTTTCCAGACAGATAAAAGATCCCTTAAAAATCTCTTTCAGTTGTAGTTCCAGTATATTTTCCATACTGGATACAGCTGCAGATTTCCTATCGTACCAGAAACAAAGGCGCCACAAGGATTGTGTACAATGACAGGTAGCAAATAGCGCTGCAAATCCCAAAGAAATGTCATCATAAATATCTGTTGATTTTGGAGCCATGTAAAAATGACAACTGAGCTCAGGTTCAGTAAAAAAAAAAAAAGTATAACTCTACAAGAAAAAGACCTTGTGCACGTATAAAACCCTTCCTGGGATTGTGATTTTTCTAAAGTGCTGTGAGTTGAAAGTTGTTTTTCATTCAACAGCTACAGCTGTGACTCCAGCTGTCCCTCCTGAATGTTTTTTGATTCAGGAAGCCTTTCATGCTGAGGACTGACCTTTCAAAGGGATTCATATTGTGTGTTACCCCTTTTTGTGCTTCATTATGTATATGCTGATGAGCTGAGGGTGGTGGCCAGGTGATAAATTGCTAGCAAGTGATAAATTGCTAGATAACCTACTCATTAGTTGGAAGGCTTGTAAGTAAAGTAGAGAAGAAAGAACTGTGAAGATCAAGGACTTTTAGTGGAAGCTGATGAGAGGTTCTGTGGAACAGGATTAAAATGAGTGAGTCTCAGCCTGACTGTATTGGTGGGTGTTGCATGTAGTTCATGCTGCTTTTTGAAAGGGGTGGCTGGACATTCCCACCATGACTGGAAGGTTTTCTTCTTTAGCTCTTTGCACACGTGAACTTTTGTGCTTAGGAGTGTGTAAATAGATTGCTCAGCCTGTGTGTATCTCTGTAAATCTGTGCTTTATAGTCTTAAAATGAATAGCAATGGTGTCTGCTATGTGGAATAAAAAGGCTTTTCCTCGGGGAAGCAAGGGATGGGTATTTGGTTGATGCTAGCTCCAGCGTGGCTTGAGATGCAGTCTGATATGTAAGGCCATGCAGTACAGTAGTGCCACCTTCCACCTAAGGAAGGCTCTCCTTGTTGGTGAAACCCTTAATTTTAGTAAGAGTGCAAGGGTGCACTGGGATTGATCGTCCTTTCCTGCCCAAGATAAAAGCATCACACTTGTTTGTCACCTGTGAATGCTGGTAGAATACCTGTAGATAAATGTTGCAGTTTCCAGTACTATCTTTTGGAGTTCTTGAGACAGCAAATGCTTTTCAAGGCGTGGCCGGTGGAGGCCACCCCTCTGCCTTAGCTGGCCAAAGCTCATATTTAGTGCCTATCAAAACTTAGTTCTTGAAAACTGCCCCCTGAGAGAAACACTCTTAATTAGCTGGGCTTTCTTGAAATGAGTAGGTGCAAATGAGTCAATTTAGTTACTTAATGTAGCAGTCTTCCCATGTAGGCATTGAGGATTTTTCTTGTCTAAAACTGTTTCTGATAGAACTAGGACTTCTGGTCAATCAGGGCTGGCAATCAGTGTGAAATTATCTGTGTTTTTGCTGGTATTGGAGCGAGATTGGTCTATTGCCATCATTTTTTGGCAGTGCAAGCCGCATGTGCAAAAGAGACAATACTGGAGTCAGACACAGACTTATGGATCCCCTGTGGCTGTCTCCACACCTATGAAAAGAAAATGCATGATATTAGCAATGACGCACCAACTTTGGGAACCGTTCCAGGAGTTGTCCCTGAAGCATCCAAGGGAGATAAGAGTTAAGTATATAAGAGTATAAGCTCCAGGAAACAGTCCCCCTCACACACAAAGCATGTTAAGCCCAGGCAGCCCATCTGCAAGGATGCTGTGCACAGAATAGGCCTAGGAGGAGCCACAGCAGATATGCTGGGACTTTCACAGCTTTGTCTGTGGTGGGAGATTAATCTAGACTGCTGCATTGTGCCTACAATACAAGGCTGGGAGCAGGCAACCTCCTACCTCTTTCTGCAGAGGTTCCCATCTGCAGTGACTGTAGCCTGGAGGAGTTTGTACCATCTGCAATGGACAATCATAAAGCAGCCTAAGAAACAGAAAACTGTTTATGTAGCTATTGAAGCTCTGGTGCTTGACAGCAAATACTTTTCTTTATAGTCAGTGCATCAACAGCTCACCAGAGGAAGCAATGCTTGTTCTCAAGACAGTGATTTTGAAGGCCCATCACTGCAAAACTTTGGCACTATTCACACATGGATACATGGTGATACTGTGTTTTATGCCCATAAGTGTTTTATGCCCAAAGTTATTTTAGTGCTGCAGACAGCTGTATTTCAAATTCTTGGGGCCCGGAGAAGCGTGGTGAGCAGTTAGCAATATATTAATGTAGATTAAAAAATACTTCTGAATATCTGTGCCTAGCAAACACTGTTGGTAAGGTGAGGGGGAAGCGGCACTGAAGACTTGTAAAAGCCAACTTTCCAGAGAGTCTCTTGTATCATTCTGTAAAGGGTCACTATTATTAATTTTCATGACTATTTTCTAGTTTTGTACAAAAACATCTTAAATCCCTTCAAAGACCTTTAAGTGAAATGCAGTTTGAAGAGAGGTTTTTGTTTTGTTTTTTTTTCCAATAGAGCAACGGAAAGAACTGAAAGGGAAGAAGCCAATAAAATTACAAGCTTTTGGGTTATCCAAGATAATTTTCATCTGAAAATTAGAAGCAGGAACATCAAGTTAAAAATGGAGTGAGAACAATTGCTCTGAGGATAAAAGGACAGAAAGCGGTTTCCAGTCCTTAAAAATTACACTGCGGACTCCGACTCTAAATCAAGATACTTACAGCAATACAGTCTGTGCCGTAGAGGTGGGAAGAACAGGAATAGGTGGGTAAGAGGAACAGGAATAAATTACCAATAGCAGAGGAAATGGGTACTTGGTAGACTGTGTAAAATCCATGCCAGGTAATGTCTCCTTGTATATCTATCTTTCGATGAAAATAGCATTTTAAGAAATCCTGCTCTCTTCCCCATCCACAGAGTACTATTTACATCCACACACCCCACTCCTCCCCTTCCTCCCCACCTTGGTTGGTCTACATAGATGTTTAGGAGGCCACTGGGGAACTGTACTAGTGAATTAATCAGAAGCCTTTAAAAATCCTTGCCAAAAAGCATAAATCATCCCTGTTCCTGGGCTAGAGGCCCCCACCCATGTTTGCAAAGTACTATTACTTCCAGTCCAAAGTCTCTGTGTGGAGCTTGCACATTCTTCCTCAGCCTGGATCTAGCTTAGGGTGCCAGCACATGGTGTAGATGAGCCTGGTTTATCCCATGTGCTGGCCACAGATTTGTCTATATGAATCCTGACTGGCTTTGAAAGATCAGGCCCATCTTTTATTAAAGACACCTTAAATTGTCCTGCTTTCCTGTGCTTAAGTGTTCTTCTGACAGAACTTCTTTGTAAAACATCCTTTCCTTAAAACTTTGGTAAGTAGTAGGGACATACATAAATACTTACATAATCCTGGGATTGGCAGCCTTGTGGGTGCTGTCCACATAATCCAAGCCTGTCACTGGGAGTTATGAGTATCCCATGAAAAAAAGCAGAATCACAGTAGCAGGTAGTGATCTGGTAATCCGTACAAGGTGGGATTTCTTCTGCCCCTCCTCATGCCCATTTAAGGTTCCTCGAAGAAAAAGATACATTGATAGTTATATTTTTGCTGTTTTCAGCAGCAGTTCAACTACATGAATTTCAGCTGGCTTAATGTAAAATTTTTGTTGATAACTTGTGTTTTGAGTAGTTGTCTCCGTTTTTTAAAATGACAAAATCTATAAAAAAGTTGATACCATTAAAAATACAATATCTGCAGAGAAAAGCCCCAGTATGAAGTTTGCTCAGGGTATTTCAAAGAAAATATAGTTATTGCAATCACTGTTGATCGAAAACACTTCACATGTGGTAAAGTTTAGCTGAAGAAAGAACAGTTTATAAAGACAGACATCTGTAAAAATAGGCATATAACTTGACCATTTAAACTCCTAATCATGAGTTTGAATAGTGAGGTCTAGCTCACTTCATTTTCTCAGTATTTCATCTGCAGATTTATGGGTATAAACTCTAGGAGAGAGACACAATTTACATGTTCTATCCTGCTCCATCTGGCCTTTTAAGAAGGCTCACTCCAAGGTGGTTATCTCTTGGGATGGCGCATCTTCATATGGTGGTGATTGTTTCCTTTTAAAGTATTTTTCTGTTGTGGTTCTGTGTTGTAGAGGAGCCAATTAAAAGCATGCTCTTGGCAGGACATGGCTAGCTTTTTCAGCATATTATTAGCTTATCGAGGCTGGAACTTGCTAGATAAGCTGTAGCAGTATATGCCTATATCATGCCTCTGAGGATTTTAAATGCACTGTAACTTAATGCTGACTATCAATAGTACAGTAGTTTCTATACTTGGAATTTAAATGCTGGAAGATTTGGCTTTTTACTGGGTTCACTAGAAAGTTATGAAGAATTATATGCCAGAACTTTTTTTTTTTTCCCCCTCAAGTTCAGGCCTTATTTTAAGAATTCTTTATCGGCTTAATGCTGAGGTTCATGTGCACACAAATTGGTGCATGGGGAACCACATCTTGCCATGTGGTAGCCCCCAAAAGCTTTGCTGCCCCGGGATGAAAATTGGGGTGGATGTGTGGGAGCCTCACCTTGTGCAAAAACTGGCCCTGACCCACATGTAGATGAGCAACCATTGCTCTCCTGTGCTATTTTGGCGTGGGATGTTGAAATAGAGCTGAGTGGTGTGTCCAGGAATAGGATGTTAGAGTTGGCTCCATGGCAGGATAGAGATAAGGGGCTGGGAAGTGCTGAGTGGCTGCTGCTGCTGGTAACGTACTCTGTTGTGACGTCATCTAAGTAAAGGATTTCCAAACCTATGTGTCCAACATAACGGCATATTAAAGAATCTTGGGATGTAAAGTATGTATTTGCTACAGCCATGCTAAGATCCTTCCAGCCAGAGCCCACTTACTGCAGTTTGAATATTTCATACCTTTCTGGTTTTAGTTTAGTTTATTATCTGCTTCCAGCTGAGTCACATGAGTGTAAACAGATCAGTTTGTCTCTAAGGACATGATTCCAGAAGACTGGGAAAGTCAGTTCAGTCCAAAACACCATCTGCAGAAATGAAGATTTTAAAGCTCACATAAGGTTGACCAATCTTATACTGCTCCTGTTTCCTCTCTTGTGTTTTTCTTGGGTAAGTGTATCATTTTCTGGCATAAAGTCTAATTTGTTGAATGGATGCTGACATTGCAGCAATGTTCCTTAGCACATCCCAATTTCAAAAGCAAAAAATGGCTTATTTCAAAGTAATGCAGATATTCACAAGCTTGTGTCACCAAAATCAATTTGGAAACCTACACTGTAAGAAAAGTTAGTTGTAAAATAATTTGGGTCCTTGAGAACTTTATCCTCAGACTTTTTCTTATTAATGTTGGTGCCATAGACTTGTAGCCAAAGCAAAACTGGCTATAACTGCCACAAGAGCCAACTCTCCATCAGCTCAGCTCCACAGCAGTTCACAGGACCATTGCCATTGTTCATATTTTCTGTAATTTGGTCAAGAGGCTGCCTGGTCACAGCAATTCAGGAGCTCAGCAGACGACAGCTCAGTACAGAGGCAATGCTGGAAGATGTCAGCAGTTGGAACAGGGACAAAGAGCAAGTTTGGGATTAGGAAGGTGCTAGAAGTGCTGATGAAGCACCAATTTCTGTGCTTTTCAGATTCGTCTTTCAGGCTCGTGCTACTTGTGAAGAAGAGCAGATGACTGGTTCTGCTGCTTATTGGGAAAGGCACAGGAAGAGTAAAGTATCAAGAGTCACAATACACAGAGGTGTGCAGACATCCTCTGATTACTATGGTGAAGCTCACTGAAACAAAATTACGGACTGCAGGTACACACCCGCTCAGCACTGAGCCCTTGCCTTCAGGCAATAGGATCATGGTCCTCGGAATGACTGCCATGATCTACTTATCCTTGAGTAAATAGTTCTTAATTCCTCTTATGGATAATGTATGACTAACACTAGTGGGACACCCAGTTACTACTCAGAACACAGTCAAAATTATCTTCCTACCACTTTGCTTTGCATCCCCCCATTTCTCTGTTTCATCTAAAATTTCCTCTCCCTACATTTCAGAGCTTCTTCTAGGCAGGCATGCTGTAAGCTTCAGATCTTCTCAGCATGCCAATGTATCTATCTATTTTGTTCAGGCATTTGTGACATGTTACCATTCATTTCTCTCATCCTACTGCTGCTCTTTCCTTTAGCACTGCTTTTTACAAAAATGCCATACTTCCTGGCCTTTCCCAAAGAAGACTGCAGCCTGCTGTGTTTGTCTGTAGCTGGCTTAAAGCACTCTGAAACAGTGGGATCTCTGGACACTTAGTGCAGTGAGATTTATGTACAAATTCGGATATTAGTGAGACATATCTTAACTTCTTGACTGGAAATTAATCACCTTGCTTAATGCCTTCAATAATATGACTCAAAACCAGTGAGCTCAGATACTGCTTTTGGGTTGATCCAGACTATGAAAAAACCCAAAATATTTAGGATGGAAAGTAGTCCAGACTGTTCTCTTGTTAACATAGCTGCTTGTATTTGAAATTTAAAATATGATGACTGTCATTTAAAATATGATCTTTACCTTTTGTGCCTCCAATTCTCAAGTCCATCCTGCTGCAGTGGGAAGGGAAAGGGGAGCAAGAGAGCAATGCCTGGTTTGGGAGTCTCCATGGGGGTGAACTGGGGAGTATGATTCCTAAACCATGACATCCGCAGTCAAAGCTGAGAAACTTCCTGTGTAGAAGACAGCTGGTTTTCAGAAGTCAGTTTCTGAGCTTTTGACCCATTTAGAGGCTTCAGAGAGTGGGTGCTTTTAGTATGCAAAATGTGTGCATGGTATTTTGTGCATGTGTGCATCAGCCTGCTTGCTGATGAGTTGCTGCCTCACAAACAAAGCTGCCTAACTGGAGCAGCTTCTTGAAACAAAGCTTTCAAATGGGTGTCATTGTGACCCAAGCTGTGGGGGCAGCAGCAGCAGGGATTGGAGAAATTTTGCATGTTTTTCAGTCTTAAGTCCAGATTCTGACTAACCCTTGCATGGGTCCTGGTATCCAATGATGAGCTGTTCTCAATCCCAGCCGGGTACACTGCATATCTTCTTTCCAGCCTTGTGGGCTGAGGGAGGGAAGAGTGTGAACTGAGTGTGACTGGGATTAGAATTTGGCCCTTAAAAGGCTTTATCAAACTGTGGGAAAGCAATAGTGTTGCCAAGCAGAGGAGGTACTGAAGGATCATCACACTAAACACCTCCTCCATTTCAAAGCAGAGGAAGGCCTTTGTGTTGGCAATTCCATTCTCCTGACCAAAACAGAAAATGGCATGGCAACCTTCCCTTTTTTGGTTCCTTTCAGGTTGTTTGCACATTCTGTGTTAAGCATATATGTAGGAAAACTTGCTACACTATCTATAGACTTATTTTCTTTAATCCATGCAATTATGGGCACATTGAATTTGAGGATTGACCCTGGTGTTTCTGTAGTTCTGGATTTTCTATCTGATGTGGTTTTGAAAAGTACTAGTAAATTCTTGCAGAAATCTTTTGTTTCTAACTGCGGCTCATGGATATTCTCCAGACAGAACGGCAAAACTTGTCCTGAATTTTCTCCTCCTGCTTTCTGTTAAAGATTAGTTGACCCTTCTTGGTTTACCTTGCTTTTGAGCTATGGTGTTGGAAGAAGTCCATTCTGTACACATATAACCAAGGCCTTTCACAAAACTTCCCCATGGCGTGTTCCAGCAGAGATTAACTATGGCCACTTCAGGCACAACCCACATGTGACAGTTGTGGGTAGTGAACACGGTGTTAAACATCTCCTACAGAGAGAATCACGAGACAGACTGCAGTCTCATTAAGTTCCTTGTACTCTCCCATTCTTATTTTTTTCATTTAAATTCCCCTGAAGAGGGAGTATCAGCTTTCCAGAAGAGAAGAAACACTGACTGCTTACTGAGCAACAGCTGAAAGCTATCATTTTTAAACTTACAGTTTCTCTTGACATAGAATGCTTATACTGGAAGACACATTTTTCACTACAAACTATTTCTATTTTGCTTTGTGAAGCAAAAGAAATGATTAAAGCAAAAGCTATTCTCAGTTTACAATCACTTCTTCAAGATGGTAATAATAATTGACCTTAGGTTAGTCTCTATATAAATTATATTTGAAATTGTGTAAGTTGCAAAGAAGCAGAGCCGGACAGTCCCCAGCACATACTTTCTAAGAGAAAGTTACGTCAGATTTGAGTAAGACATGGAGTGAAACTTGCTTTGATTCTTAAGTGCTGGTGCCCTAAACAGAAATCAAGCACTTGTGTCCCATATGTTACAAGTATGATGTTTTGCTAGTCATTAACAAGAAAAGTACTATGCTTAATCTGAGGCTTTTCTAAAGTCTTTTTTTATGGCAATTACGCTATGGAAGGGAGCAGCTGAAATAATAATAGAACTTTATACTTGCAGGGAACTTTCATCTGGGAATATCAAAATAATTTATAAGCCTAGTTAAGTCTATCTTGATATTTTCCTAGGACACTGCTTTCCTGTGGCAATTGGTAAGCCGGTAATTTTGCCCTGGTTTAGCAGAAGAGGGCTGTGAACTGGGGCACAGAAAGGGTAAAAAACCCATGCAGCGTTACTGCAGCAGATCACAGAATGTTAGCCAAGATTCATGCACACAGAGGTGGGGTTTACGTGATGGGTTTGGGTTACTTTTTGGTTTCTTATGGTAGGGAGGTTCCCACTGCCAAGAGCCTTTCCCCCATCAGTGTGGAATATCCAAGTTCTAAGGATCTACCTCTGGATGCTGGTAGCTGCTTGCCTCCCTCTTAATTTCATTCATTCACAAGAGTCACTTGCTAGATCTCCTTCAGGTGCCCAAGCCCCTCTCTTCCTGATGCCAGAAAATTGGGCTCTGCAGCAGGCACTGCCCATCCCCAGCAAGGAGCCCAGCTGGGACATGGACGTGGAGCTCCTGAGTGACAGACTCCCAAAAAACCACATTTACAGGGGAGGCAAAGATGCATCCTCTGAAAGCATGATGCATCTTCTTGTTTCTAGTAAGCATCCTGAGGTACCTGGAGAACAGCAATCCTTCAGTTATAAGTAAAGAAGGTCCACCTCCTGATGCTAAATCCCTAGCTGAGAAGAAAGGGTGAAATCTCCTGACCAGTTGAATATGGTACCACTCTAGGAACTCTGTCAGCTACTTAAGAGACACATGTTCAAGACAATAGAGGGTGGCTCTGATCTGTGAGATCTTCATGTGTCTCTCTTGAAACAAGCTGACCCCTTGTTCCAAACAGCCCCTTTCTGTCTGGAGCTGCAAATACATCTTCTTTAACAAGAATATATTTTCACAGGCTATAAATCAAACAACTCTTCTTCATTAAGGGAGAAGTGCCCCATCTTTCATGGCAGAGAGGTTGTAAAAGCACAGGGGTACTCCCTGAGCTAACCCTGCGTCTCTGTGGATGGTCTGGGCTGGACCTGAAGCAGAAGCCACACTGTATGTTCTGGATAGAGAAATTTTCTGGTTGTGCTCATCTCCGCTGCCCATGTGAAATCTAACTGGGAAAACACTAACTGGGAAATATAAATCTATAAGTTTATAATAAACCTTTAGGCAGGTGCCAATGCATAGTCTTATGGACACTTGCAAAAAGGTTGTAAACTTTATTTATCCAGTTTTATGTGTGTTGGGCAGAAAGTGGTTTAAGGAATAAATCAAGGGGTGAAAAAAAGAACTCTGTATTGTAGCTCATTGTCAGTCACACACAAGGATTATTAATTTTTTTGACAGAGGTTCCAACAGTATTTTAAAAAACACCTTTTTGCTTTCCGGGATGCAGTATATAGGTCTTTAACTGTAGGGTTATCAGAGATTTTCCATCCCATGTTGTTCATTTTGTTTCAACATCTCCCCTCCCCTTAAGTGCTGCCCTCTTGCTACAGTTTATAGCTGAGATTTTTGGGCAGGAGGCACGGTTTAGAGAGTGTAAAGCTCTGGAAACCTGGCAGAGTGTGGGAATTGGTCTAGGACACCAGGACTTTTTCAGGATAAATGAGCTGCTCAGTCAGGTAAGGGGGCACCTGAAATTCTTATGAAAATAAGCATTTGCCTTTAAAAATCTGGATTTAGACCACACCCTCCAGTTATACGAGATCTCGAAACAGAAAATAGCTTTTGTTTTGCTGGAAGGTATCAGGCTGCTGATTCAGGACTGAAACATCACTACTCCACCAAAGAAAAGGCAAATCAGGTATCTGCATGGCTTGTAGTCAGGAACAATCAAGGGATTATTTATTTAATTTTTTACTATTATCTTTGTTTTTCCAGTGATTCTGTTCAATTAACATGACTAGATGTACAGATCCTGATGTCATTATTGGATTCCAAAAAAAATAGAAATAGCAGGTGCCGAGCAGACTTGCAGATCTTCCAGCAATTTTATTCATTAATGAACTCCAACTTCAAATACACCCAAAGCAAACACATGTACAGAAGGCTTAAATCCAGATCTGTTGAAGGAATTCCAGTTCAGGACGTTTTATTAACCTCCACATAACTGATGGTGCTTTAGCTCTGCACATGTTTTGATTTGTCACTGCTCAAAAAAATCAACAGCGCATGCAGCTCAGATGCCTGGTTGAAATATTTTGTGAAAGTGAATGATCAAAAGCAGGTCAAATGCCTCATTCTATCTTGCTCAAACATGTTCAAAACCAGAATAATTCTTAGCATTTGGTTAACTTTATTAATGCTTTTTGTCTTTTTTTCTAAAATCTCTGTAGAAGAACATAACAATCTGTGAATTCCAGGACATAAATATGTACATACACAAATTAATTGCTAATTATGATGTGCATAAAATACTGACAAACCAGTATATTGAAAAAAGTCCTTTTATGGGTTGTTACCTGCTTGAAGACCATTACTGAGGTATGAAACTGAGATGTTAGGTTAAGTTAGAAGGAAAATTCTCACGCAAAATGAATAATGCAGAGTTTCACCTTGTGGTAGCTGAGACAGGGTTTTGGTGTGAAGGTCCATGTGAACCGGGGATGTTTGTATTAAAAGTATCATTCTAGCCTGTCTTTTCTTCATCCGTTGATTGTGGCAGTGAGGGACAGAAATGTCATCTTTGTACTGTTTCCTAATTTCATCCTCTTAATGAAAATTCAGCCAATTTGAAAATAATATTGCTGCTGTTGATAACAACTTTACAAGATTTTTCAGTGCAGGATCTCTTTCTGGTATGTGTGGAAAAGTACCTTCAACACATACCTTTAATGGTCTTAGGAAGAAGGTAATTAAAACCACATACTTCATAATGAGCAATGTCATTTTAAATCAGAAAACTTTCATATGTCTTTGATTCTTTTACCATTAATTTTTTTTCCTTGAAATCTGCTCTAATTTATGGGAAAACACTAGTCTTTTGTAGAATGACATGAAACTGGGATTTTGTAATCTTTCTAAATACTATTAAAATTATTTCCTACAATTGTTGTTTCCTTTAGGATGATTAAATGTCCTTATTATCATTGTGTCTCACATTCATACCAATTGTCTGTAATAATTGTTTGGCAATCAATGCCTTTTATGGGAATTATTTTTCTGTTTAGTTGTAGTCTCACTTCTCATGCGGATGATCCGTCTTGGCCGTATTTTTGACCAATGTGTGTTTCTGTTTACATGTTTATATGCATATATGTGGCACTGATTTTTAGTTTGATGATCACTGAATGTGTGGTAAGACTAATTACTTTCACTCTTTCTTTTGACTCAAATCTTTAAAAAATTTATTGTACTTCAAAGTGACTAACATTTGGTTTCTGTTTAGACTGAAGTTTTGAGCCAACTTTTTCTTTTCCCCCACCTCTCTCTCTTCCTCCTCTCTCCTCCCCCAACCTGCCTGCCTAGTACCTGAGCCATTTAACCGTGTGATTAATGTAAAATAAAGATCACCCAGGATTTCACTGTCTGTAAGATGAATGATACTCTCCAAACATAATATAGTTGGAGACTTGCTCTTCGCATGTGGTGGTTTTTCAGTTGTTTTTTTTCTTTTTTTTTTTCTCTGAGTGCACTGTCTGATCTATATGTGAGGGACTAGTGAAACTAACACTGTTCCCTGCAAGATTCTGGTTTGATGATAATTTTATTTTTAGGGCATCGTTATTGATATTGGCTAGCATTACTCATAGCCTTTAATCAAAAGGAAGAAGTGATAAAGACATCTTTATGATAAGCCTGTATGTGATAAGCATGAGGAATATGGAAAAAGATTAAAGACCTAGTATCTTGGCCTCAGAGAAAAGAGTCTTTGTCCTGTTAAAAATAAAGTTGACCAGATGTGCTCATTTAGGCATGGCAGCTCTCATTTTCTCATCAAACACATCACTGGTTAGACTTTTAAAATCAAAACCTTAATTTTTACTTTTGAATTTGAGTTCCCATAATGTTTTCTACACTGCTGCGTGACTGAGTTATGGAAGGCACTTCAGCTTGTGCCTTTTTTCTGCAGGTGTATAGCCAAAACAAGCTGGCAACTAAACAAGTCCTTCAGTTCCTCACTGAATCAGGGCGTCAAGTGACAAAGTTTGTCCCTTGCTGACCTGCTCCTGTGCATGAACATCTTCGTAGATGCACTCAAGCAAGGCAGGTTGGGAAAAAAAAAGAAACAACGAACAGCTGTAGGTGCAATCGTCCTATCACTTAACCTGTAAAATCACTCAACCTCTGCATCTATTTCTCTGAAAGTGCCTAAGGAGTTAAAAAACCAAACTGATAAAAATTAAAGAAAAAAAATAAGCGAAACACCAACCAGGCCACCTGCCCTGCAGCACTCACCCACTGGGCTGCATATGCTTGACACTGTTTGAGGATGAGGTTTGTCAGAAGCAACGGCATCTGCCTGGGAGGATTCTTCATTTACACATTCAAGGTTCGTGCGGTTAACCGAGCCCTCCTACTTCAGGGTCCGGCACAGCTTGTGGGAGCGTTTTCTCGTTAGGTTTTACAGTTTAGAGCAGACTGAACATATTGGTCCGCAGGACTGCTGAGAGGTTAAATTTGAGACTGGGATTTTAATAGGAATATTTGCATAAAACTGTGTGCTCTGGAATGAAGACTTATTTTTCATTCACCCAGGCAGCTGGCCGTGTAGGTTCCTATTCTAAGTACAGAGAAGAAAAGGGAAAGCTCTAAGAACTACATGTCAGGATAGCAAGAAGCATCTGGACATATCCTAAAATAAGAATTTTGGTTATGTACCAGGCACTTATTCCATCATTTTGACTCTATTATGCTGACACTCAGTGAATTCCCATCCTCTTCTGCATTTTTGAAGCAGAACCACAACCCTAGGAGAATATATGTTATTAAGTTTTTTTTTTCCCATTTCTTTTTATGCAACCATTGTCTGCTTTTGAGTGCTGTTTAGGGGAAGTAGGTCTACCTTTCAAATGCCTTTTTCCATAGGGTACAACAGTTCTTTCTTGTCTATCAGGAAATATTACTGGCTTTTGCTGGAAGAGTGTAATGAAAGAGCTCTTTGGGTTTTACTAGTTCTTAAAAAATAATTTAATTACTGTTAAGTGGAAGCACTTTTAAAGCTTTCATATCCTAGATGAGAGTTACCAGTGCTGACAGAAAGCCTAAAGGCATGGAAAAAATAGTAAATAGTCTTTTAAACTGAAAGATCATATATGTATCCAAGCACCTAGCAGCTCTGATAGTGATAGTTTATCTTCAAATCAGTAGGAACAGCCACATGGCTGCCTCACCTCACCTGATGAAATCCTATTCAATTGTTTACCATTCTGCCCCAAGATTATGGAGGGGAGAGGTAGGGAGATGGTTTTATGAATCCATCAGCAGTATTTCTCATCACTCATTCCCAAATGGTGGAAGAGCTGGTGATGGTCTGTGATGCCTCGGGCCATGCTCATTTCTGTGAATCAGCACTGGAAGGGTTCCACTGGGATATTTTAGGTCCCTCCTCATCCCTCAGATTACCAAAGAGCCACAGTTTTTTCCCTTCACTGGGCCTTGCTGTGCAAAATGCATCCTTTGTTGCATGGCAGGTTGCTTGGTGGCCTGCTGCAGTCCCAGGCTGCATGTCTGTGGGATTGTTTGCAAAGGAAAAAAGGCATGCAGAGCCCATCACACATCTACATCCAGTAACTGGCTTGACTTCTTCAGACCCTTGTATGGTTAGGAACAGGGGTGAGTAAAGATGAATAGTGTCTTTGGTGGTCATTCAAGTACAGCAGAAAACTCCTAGAGGGCAGATGAAGTTTGTCTGGCCTCTGTTGCCTAATGACCCTTTTTCTGGAGAGTGTCATGCTGAATTTGTCACTGTGTCTTGTTGTTTAAACATTGACTTTTAATTTATTACTTAAGGGATCCAGCCTTAAATTAGAGATGGGTCATTATTTGCCCTTCCTAATGGTAAACTGAACTGTGCACACAAACATATCAGAAACAGCTGAGGGTAAAATGCTTTCTAGTCTGGCAGCTCAGCACTTTACGCTGGTGTCACTTTGATTAACATAAACTGTCAGTGGCCATGGCAGTTAGAGAAAAGTTTGTCTTTATTACCTGGAAACTCAGCAAGACAGTTGTTACTGCTTTGGTACGGCAGTAGGATGGAAAACTGATAGTCTGTGATGCCCCATGTTGGGTGCTCTGTGAGCAGAAAGCAGAAAGTCTATTTCCATTTCCTGGTGCCTGGAGCAGAGGGCTCTGGCCTCCTTGGGCACGACCATTTTCAGGCAGGCAGTAGACACCCCCCATAAATGTTCAGGCAGGGCTCCTAAGAGCCTGTGCTGACTCAAGTGGAAATCCAGCTCAGTATTTAGCACAAGTAAATAGACATGACCCTCTGGAGACACAGCCATACTGTTTCCACTTCTTCTTAGGCTTTCTTAGCACTAGGGATATCAATAGGCAATAATATAAATATATCCAGCAGTTTTTTCCCCCTTGTAGGATCTGTATCTCATTAATTTTTGTTGGCTGGAGAATATATCTACTAAATACCTAGAGGATTAAGCCCGCAAAAGTAAGTATGATAGTCTTGGTTTCCAAGCTAAGCAGTATCCTCCAGGTAATCCTTTCCTTTTTTCTCCATCACTTGGTGAAATGGAGCTACATGTAAGTAGAAGGGAGCCATGTGGGAATAAAAGCATCCAAACAGCTAACCATGCTGCTGTTAGGAGCATGGAGGTGGGGCTGAAGGACCTAAACAAACCTCATTTACTGTAGATAACAGACTGCATATATTACTGTGTGCATTCAACACTTTCCAGCACAGTTATGAATTTTCTGGCTGATACACAATTTCTGTTGTTGCATAAAGGATTGTGATAGAAAATCAAGACAAAGCCAAGCTGGTGGAGTTTCATTCACTGCTGGGATGTTTCTTGTGATACATAACTATCCTCCAAAACTGAGCCTCTATGCTTATCTAAATCACATCTACCACTTCTGACCCCCCTCCAGCCCCCACATTTAAATGTGAGAGTGATACCATTCTACAGTCAGAAATGTTCGCATGTTGGGGTTTTCTTCTCCTTATATTTACTTGTTTGTTTCCTTATCACGTCATGGTTCTGCTTGGAAATATGTTTGGCTACACAGGAAGAGTATCCATTGCAATTTATGCTTCCTGACCTTTTGTGAAGCTAAAATAAATCGGTTTTTGGAAAGAAACCAGAGGCTCTCCTCTCTGTTCCTTTCAAAGAAATCCGACCTTACAGTTGTTTCTTGTGGAGACAGTAGAAGCTGCTCTTTGAGTCAGAGAAAAGAAAGCAGGAAAGGGTGAAATTTTCCTATGCTGGCATTTTTTTTATTTAATTCAGATATTCCTTGATGGACACAGGGTTTTTCAAACCTTTTCTCTTACTGATAGGGCTGCTTTGCCTGTCATGACTTATGCACTTCTTGTTGCTTTAACTGAGTATTTGGCACCCCCCCAGCCACTGTACATGTGTTCACTCTCCTGGAGCCCTGATGTGGCTGCTGCTGTTACCTCTAATGCACAGCCAGAAATGACGAGAAGCCACGCACAGATTGGACAGAACTGATGAAATAAGTGTCTGCAAGCCCCTCATAACAGCCTTTGCATGAATTCTTGGAGATATTCTCCCAGTTGCAGGGGTCATGGGCTGGGAGTCGAGCTGCAAGTGCTGTACAGCAGGAGAGCATTGCATAGGAAACAGAGGAAATAAATTCTGCCAGCTGATGAGGGGTCATCACTCTGGCACTCTTATGGTCTCGGTGATCGCAGAGAGGCAAGCACAGCATCAGCTTCCAGCCTATGCTGCTCAGGGGAATTGCTGGAGCCTGGAGCTTCAGTGTAGGCCTAGAAGTCCCAGATAAGCTCTGATGTCTTCTCTGTGCATCTGATTTCAGCTCCAGCTTTTCCCAGGGAATGCTCAACTCTGTCCAGGGAAGAAAGTCAGCTGACTTACATATAGAACCTTTTCCTTTTTCCAACTAGGCACGTGTGTTTGGAAGAAAATGACAAGCTCAGGTGGACGGTGAGAATGAAGTTCTCAATCTTAACCATGTGCCTATGTCTTATCACAGTCTGATGCTCAAGGCTGTCTAAAGTATTTTTAAATTACTCTCTAAAGTGAATAAGTAATGAACCATGCAGCACATTGTTAGGGAAAACAATGCCATTGGAGGAGATCATGAAAAGTTCCTTTCTGACAATTCTTTTTAACAATGTGATACAATTTATCTGAAATTTGGGGAACAGCTGGGGGCAAGGGGAGAAACACCCTTCCCTTTGGTTAACCTTGCTCGGGAAATGTGAATCACTGAACTAAATAAAGTTTGTAAAAGATGCTCTGAAAATACTATGCTACGCCCTATAATTCAGCCAAGAATGAAGGAGGCGGGAAAAGAAAACATCAAAAGTCCCTGCTTTTTTTATATTGCTTCCTGGCACATTTCTCTTCCCCCACTTCCCCTCCCCCCTCCCCATGTTCTTTCTGGTTTTGTTTTGTTTCATCTCTTTTTTTCCCCCCTCTCTTTTTTAAAAAAAATTGTTTTTATTTTGTAAAGCTGGTACCATGACTTTAACAACAATCTTGTTGTCTACAGATGACAACGACGAGAAATGCCAAAGGAGAAGTGAGTCCTGTAGGGACCGGAGGATGACAAAGACAGTTTTCAACATTTTTATTAGGACCTCATGATGAACACATGAAAAATTAAGTTCAGAATATGAACTGCTCTTCAGATGGCGCCGTTTAAGTCTGGAGGATGTTAACATTCCTGCTGCATGACAAAGGTCCCCCACCCCCTGTGTCAATACTCATCCCGCTCAAAGGGGCAATAACATCTAAGGATGAACAGAGGCTGGGCACCAAATTCTGCTTGAAGGCTACTTTCACAGACTTATCTTGGGATTTTCTAGCATCACCTTGCCAGGGTCTGTTTGCCCTTGAGGGCTGGGCTGCCTAGTTCTAGCTTTTTGCAGTGCTCCAGCTGTTTCACCATTTCCACACATTCGAATGTATGCTTTGGCAGAGAGGATTATTAGCGGTAGAGGAGAAAAGGCAGCAGGAAAGTACCTGTCCCTAAAGTATGGAAGCAGGAATCTTGATGCTGTTCGAACAGCCACTCGTGTGGTCAGGTGACATCATGGGGAAAGAGTGTAGACTGTTTGTATGGACAAATCCAACTGTGGTACCCCCGTGCTGGCCTGAGTGGATTCTGCGAGCTGGCAGTGGGAGGTGGTGGCAGGGCGACAGCAGGTGTTGGGAGGCCCTGGGCTTGTTCCCCCAGAGCTTGGGGCAGCTGAGTGTGAAACCCATCCCTTCAGTGTCTGGCATTCAGTCTTACCTGTTTAATAGAAGTTTAGCAGAGGGAGCATGTGCAGTTCAATTGAACAATATTCCTCTGAAGCATGCCTGAATCTGCTCTACTCTCTTAACCGTGAAGAAAGCAGCAAAAGAAACTAAACTGTCTTATTTTCCTGTCCTTTCTAAAAAGCCATACTGCTGAGGGCCTGGCCCTGATGGATGCCTTGTGGGTAGCTCAGAGGGGTTGGGACGCGGGCATGTGCAGCTGCCTGGGCTTCACAGGGAGGCGGCAGCTCTCACTGCCAGGGAGGCACGAAACCAACCTGTCATCTGCTTTTCCATCTCTGTTTTGCTGCCTAACCCCTTGTCCCGCCTCGTAAAAACAAACATGCGCAGCCTGACTTCCAGGTGCTTTTACTGGTTAAACGTCCATTGCAGCAGATGCTGCCAGGGGAGGGCTGGGGCCTATGGGAGGATGTGAAGGGAAGGAAAGGTGGTTTTCTCCCCAGGCCGCCGAGCCCTGCAGCCACTATTTAGCCTGAGGGCTGGGCTAGCACACATGTGGCTCAGGCACTCTCTATGGAGCACTAATGACCTTTGGGTCTGTAGCTTCACTGTCCTCAGACCTGGTGCTTTTCCATCTGGTTCCTGCTATTCCCTTAAATCCCTGCTGGCTGTTTAATAGCAGTCAGGGAGTTTCAATGAAGCTGAGGTCACTTTGACTCACCAAATGTCACTGCTTCTAAACTGGAACCAGACTGAGTTGAGAGCTGTGTTTCTGCTGGGGGGAGCAACGACAAAGTGTCCTCTGACTCCTCATCGGATGTTGATCATGAGCCCACAGCCTGAGCTCAAGGTTTACTTTGTGTGAGGGTCAGTCTCTGCAGTACATTTATGAACATGCCCCTGAGTGGACTGCTTTTCTTTAGATGTGGGTTTTATACCAAAATCCTGGTATATTTTGTGGGTTTTTTTTGTGTTTGTGCGTACTCATTGTTTGTGTGTACCTGAAGTTGCCTGACATGCCCAGCCTTTGAATCACCCTACCTCTGTGAGGAATATGTATGAGCACTCAGTAGCCCAGCATGAGCAAAGAAACTTCTATATGTCTTTAAGATCAGTGACAGCTGAAAACAGATGATTTCTGACAATTGCTTGGCTTGCAGATCTGCTGGTAGCACCAAGACACTGTGGCCAGTTAAGTACTACTGAAATAACCCCCGAGCCTGGCTATGCTTCACTCTGTGGCTCTGGCTCCATTGTGCTGTCAAGGAGCACAGCCTTATGCCAGGAGAGCTGCCTCACAGCCTGCTAGGCAGCAGGGCGCTGCTTTTGGTCTGTGGAGAGAAGACTTGAAGCTGCCCTTCAATGCAAAGCTTGAGTGCTCTGCTGAAGAAGTGATTATGCTGCCCTTCTAACCCCTCACCCTTTTTCTTGTTTTTTTTTCTTCCCCTCTTCCTAAGAAAGTAATGGGGGAAAGTTTGTGAGAGAATAGTGTTTGCTGATCTTGTGCAAAGCATGGTGACAAATGATGGCTGGAGAAGCATGACAAGGCATGTAAACTTGTGCTAATGGAAACCTGTGTGCCAGTTGAGTGTTTATTCAGGCCTGTCATTGTCAACAGAGACCCCTTTACAAGTATTGTTTGTAGTAACAAGTGCACCATGAAGGAGAATGTAGCTTTGAATTCTATGTATTTGCCTCTTTGAAAGAAATTTAAAAAAAAAGCCATTACCCCATTTTTACATGGAATAATGGTAGTAACTAAATACCTGTTTATATGTCTGCATATTTTGGATTTAATCAGCCTAATTTTTATAAATCAAACTTCCTCTTAATTGCATCGTTCTCATTGGCACGATTGAACACGTTACTGTCCCAAGTGTATGTATCCAGTTTGTCACCTGTATCTTTTGATATCCCTGACTGAAGCAGGATCAAAAAAAGAAACAGACAGTGGTGTCCCAATGTTTTTTCTCTGCAGAGCAAGAGATAAAAGAGATGGTTGAGCAGACTGTCACATTTATTCTTGTGGCTTTTCAGCAAAATGTTTCTCAACTAAACAAGCAATAGTGAAAGTTCATTTTGAATAGAATTCACTGATTTGCAGTTATTTAGACAAAATACATACGAATTCTTAAACACGGCATAAACAAAGAGCTAAATCTTATTTCAAAACTGCATTAGAATGTACTGTATCCATTCTGTAAAGGAGAGAAATATCCAAGGAGTTTTGTTGATCTTTGACTGAATTTATCACATATACCTTTTTGCCCTTTTTAAAAAATAAGAATATCCTACAGCTATAAATTTTTGCCAACCTCATGGACTTATACAGATATCAGTGAACTGGATACTAGTTGATTAAGACTGAGAGTTCAGAGAATCAGAAATAGGACTAGATAACTTGGGTAACAAACTTCATCTACATTCGTCAATTTAGAATAGCATCCAAGGTTTGCCTGTTGGATCTCCTGAGCTGCATCAAGAAATGAGTGTGTGATGACACACTGGAAATTTGGGATTAGTCTGTTTCTGATCCCCTCTGGCTTTCTGAGAATCCTAATTTCATCATGCCTCAGCATCTTTTACTTAAAAAAACCCCAAAACTCCACACTCAGCAGTACTTTCCTCAAAAAGATACTGGGAAATTTAATTGCTTTAAAATTCTTGGGAAGAGTTTTGGAGAGAAGACCCCTTTGAGGATCTGCGTCTACACGATGAAGCAGGGATTAGTTTAAATGATGAGCACGGCCAATGCAGTGATCTTTGAGCTGGGAGAGAGGAGTCCTGGCACAAATCTTGTCTCGTTTCCTGGTTCACTGGTCTTCTATAGACACTGCTGCTGTACCAGGGTGCCAGTAATGCCTCCTGCACATCTTGGGTGGAGCTGATTTAGGGGAAGGCCCAGATGTGTTTGGGGTCTGCTGGCTCAGCCAGACCCCTCCCCAGTGTAACTTAAATTCCAAAGCTGCAGCAGAAGCTGTAGGGAGGCAGTGCTGCAGTCTGTTGTATGAGATAAAGTTTTAATCTCTCCTGTTTCCCTTGGCACTCCTGCTGGCTGGGCACACAGGAAAAGAGTTTGAGTCATTTATGCATCTGGCATTTTTGTGTAGCCTTGGGAGGACCCTGCTTACCAGGCTCTGCTCTCTAGTTCAACAGAAACAACACCGAATTTGTGGGCCTCTCAAGAGCTGAACTCCCTGTTACTTGGAAAAATATCTGCATCAGGTCTTAAGGTCCTGTGTAGCTAAGCTTTTAGGGTTGGCTGCTGAAGCAATCTAGGAGGTGAAATGTAAAAATCTGCTCCTGGAAAGAAATGGAAATGGAAAGAAATGATACATTTGAGTAAATCAGGGAGAGAATGTGCAAAGCAATTTAAGCCAGAGCGGTTTAAGCATTGAACAGTAGATGGTGGAGATTTGCTCTCAAGTGTTTCCATTTTTCTTTATCAGCCTGAGAAGTGAGCAAATTGCTGGCATTCGGTTCAAAAAGTACATGCCCAGACCTCTGCGGACAATGACAGACTCTTTCAGATGCTTGTGACTCCAGAATCATCTGTGCTTAAATACTGAGTCTGCTAGCAAAGTGCTTGACAGTGTTTCCTGGCCAGAGCAGGCAGTAATTAATTGGTTTATACATGTTTACACTGGACAGAAACTAACCCCTTGTTAGGAAAAACCATACATGAAAATGGTTATAACAAAGAGTCTGGACTCAAAGAAAGACTGTACCTTAAGTCACCTAAACAAAACCTCTTGTTTCCTTTTGCTTTCATCAGGATGTATCTTTGAATTTTTACAATGAAGTAGCTTGCCAAGATCCCCTGGTTTCCATGACTCGGAGCTGTGGGTCAGCAAGCAGCATAAATGTACCAGCATTGCTCCCCGCCCAGGCCAGCCAGCCTGCCCTGACACAGGGTATTCTGTCAGGGTGCATTATTCCCTGCATGTGGCTCCAAGGGCTCTGTGTTTCCAAATGGCCCAGCAATGGAGGGACAGACAAACCTCACTTGGGGACCTGGCCATGGCTCTCAGTTATGCTGCAGAGATACCCATGTAAGCACAGCCCCGACTCCCTACTCTTGCTCTGCAGCACTCCTTGAGCTGCCTTGACAGTCCAGAAGAATAGAACATTGCAAGGCACCTTCAATAGCCAAGCACATTGCTATTGAAGGCCCAGTTTTATTAAGAACCTTTGAAATTCCCAGGCTAAAAACAGATGTGCTTTTCTAAAGGTGCTTCTGCTGAAAGATTAATTTGGTATTAGTTATCGTCCAGGAGAGAAATTATGTCATCAGTGTACAGCTAGTAAATTGTCTCTAGAAGGGTTAAGGCAAAGAAAACTCTGAGTCATTAGAAAGGAATAATTCCTTTATTTTAAGCACACATGAAACAGGAGTCCGGATGGCAAAGGAACAAAGCCTCATTCTTTCATGTGCATTTGCTGAACGCCTTGGTGTCTTAGATAAAGGACAAGTATCTACTAGTGGATTAACATTATGAAAAAGTCAGGATTAAAAAAAAATAAATAATTCTCAGTGAGGCTGTGTAATTGAAACTCCATAGCAGTTCAAAAGCTTAGGCCAGTAAGCTCCTGGCCACCAGCTAATTCATGTATTTTATGACAAGAAGGCAGAATGCTAATTAACAGAACGGCATATGGAGGGGGAGAATGAGAGGGCTGCATGGATATTCAGTGACAACCATCTGAACTTCAGAGGCAGTACAGAGGGCTATTAATGCACTCCCTTGCCCTGTCTGAGAGTGCTGACCTCACTTCTAATCCTGCCCCTCCAGGGTACTTAATTTCCAGCATTGCTCAACCCAGTCAGGCCTGTTTAACAGTTTCTTTTCTGAGTTAGTCTCTTTGAAGAGGCCCTATTTTCTGTTCAGTGACATGAAAGAGATACTGATGTTGATTATCAAAGGCATGTGCTCCAAACCACCAAGCGTCTAATGCCCAGGGGAGGTAATATTATCTCTGCCTTCAACATTTACATCCTCCCGCCAAGAAAGATGTGGTGGTTAAATAGCACATCTTTTTTCCTTCCTACTAATTTTACATGAGCTATTAATCAGAGGGGAAAATTAACTAATTCTTCAGCTTGTAGGTCATGCTAGGGCAGCACTCTCATCTAGATTAAAAGGACTGTGGACTGGTGCAAAGTCAGCTGTGCTGTTCCTTGGAGCCAGACAGGTTTATGCATGGTCTTTTTGCTACATTGCACCAAAGAAGTTTCACTGCAAGTCTGTCCAGTGACTGCAAACCTTAGCCCAGCTGCACAGCTGGAGGGCTGACTACCCCCACCTACTCCTGCTTCTGGGAGGAGTCTACTCCACCTACCAGCTGCCAGGGTAAAGATCAATCAACATCTGCCTGCTCACTGTAAAAAGGAAAAAAATCTCTCCTGAAGAAGGAGCTCTTGGGCATCCACCTTCCAATGAAGAGGGAAGGCCTCTCTACCAAGCAGTCATAATTGCCGGAGCTTTTAACCTAGAAATCCTTGAAATTACACTGTAGATAGCTGGAGCCCAGAGGTAAAAAAGAGGAAGCAACTGTTACCTTAAATGAAACTATTGCTCAGGGTTTCTTTCTATAATGTTTCTCTACTCACCAGCTGAGGAACTTTGTCTGATGCAGGACAGCAGAGAGGGCTGTGGCTCAACATAATTGCATAATTTTGCCCATTTTAAGATCTTAGAAAGAATATTGCATTTGCTGATTTTTTTTTTTTTTAAGATGCACACAAATCCATACTGAGGGATTTCAAGGTACTGTGTGAATTGATAATGAAAACAATGTAGATATGGTCATTTAATTTTAGATTTTTATCTGTGATAACATTTTGAACTAAGGGGCTTTAAGTTGACAAAAATGGGTCCTATAAGCATCTAGATAGATTTATGGGTATTTCAGTAGGTCCGGTACTCTCTTTTGAGCTGAATACTAAAAAGTCTGGAGAAAGCTATCTAATCTCTTTTCAGTGAAATATGGCCATGTGAGTTTTTATAACATTTTACAAGTATATTGTATCAGAACACTGACTAAACACTTAGAAAAGTGTTGCTTTAACAGTGTCTGAAAACTGAATGAACATGAGCTCCTCCACTGCTGATGGATCCACTGTGGGCACCTGTCATCAGTTTGTCTGTTGGTTTTTTCCTTTTTATAAAGATGTAAATGCACATGCAATATCTCATGTAACTATTGCAGCAGAGCACACACGAAGGACTTCTGGCAATAGGAGTATCTGATCTGCATGTGTTCTTGCTGAGGTGCCAAGCCTGGGGGAGTTTGTCTGCTGCTTACTTGTGGACCTGGCCTCGCTGCATGCAAACCTTAGATGTTCATTCTCTCTCTATAAGAGTTGACCCCAAGTATTTTTGAGGTTTTCCACAAAAATTATTTTGACTGAAAGAACAACACTTAGGTCAAGACTTGCAAGCCTTTGCTATGTTTTTGCTTTTGTCCTTTATCTGGCATGCACAATACAGACAAAAGCCTCCTTTGGTACTCTTACGTGGTTTTCAGCTCCATATTGCTACCAGCTAATGAGTAATCCCTTCACTACTGAATTGCTAATGAGTTTCTGCTAGGAAACATAGAAATAACATGTAGGAGCAAATGTTCATGATGTGCCTTCAAAAAGTGCTTGGATTTGGTCTTCCAGAAGTGGATTCAGCAGGGTTTTCCTCCGTCTTAATTAATCCCAGAATGAAAGAGCACTGATCTGCATTCAGACAGTTCTGTTCTGATCAAGACTGATTTTATTCAATAGTGTGTCTGCACATAATAATACATATTATGATGACTGGACTTATTCTGCCAATACTTAGCTCTGGAACAAAGGACAATGGCAGTGGTGTATGAAAACGTGTATAAAAGCCCTTTACTGATGAGAGCTACACTGGACAGATCAAAAAACCAGGACCTTTCACACAGGAGGAAAAAAAAAAGTATGGTTGCAGTTTTATCTTGATTTGGAAACCAAGTGTTCTGGCTCATCACCAGCATCAGACTTCTGCTCTTTTATGCTTCAGCCTCTGGAAAGTCCAGCCTTGGACCGAGGCCACAGGGTAATAACTGGAGGCTGCCATTGATCCAGAAAACAGGAGGAGCAGAGCTAGAGCTAACCAGACTAAATGAATCTCTGTTCCTCAATTGTGACTTGGAGAGAGCCATGGAAAGAGCTAGCAGATAGTCCAGTCTCATTCTGAAATCAGGGCAAGCTGAACTGAATATCAAATGTTGGTTTTAAGCTGGGTGATGTGTTTTCCCAAAAATCTCATTTCTTACTAGGAGCGTTGGTCTTTGTTGTAGGATGTTCTTACATTTCAAACATTCCTTGTTCCAAGCAAAGGTGAGTAACTTTACCGCATTTAAATTTAATATGTTACAAGTAATACCAAGATGTTGTCTGATCCAGCTTATTCCACTTGTGTCATCCTGTGTATATAAACTCTGAATACTTTATTTAACAAAAAAAAAAAAATTCAATGCTTTAGCAATTTATCTTACTTTGGTTATTTTAGACTAGCTGTGAACTAAGGTGTTAATATATTTAGCTCTTACATTGGCAATGGCAGAGCTGTAATGATGAAGACTACATTTGCAGCAGCATTGCCAAGAACATATGTGTTTGCTCTTGTCATTTGACAGAAAATGAAGAATTTTTTCAATAGGCAAGCTGTGCAGCTCTGATTAGCTATATCCAGTTATCTCAAATAATCCTCTGCATTAAGCCTGTCTAGAAAATGAGACTTTTAAGAGGCGTTTGCTGGTTTCAAGGCCTGTAGCTTAATAGGAGTGGAACTCAGTAACACACCAGCATTTACATTTCAGAGACACTGGTACCATTTTGTTGGGATCTTCTTGTGTCTTATTGGGCAGTTTTTCTGAAATGATTTCATTTTCTGTTTCCTTCAATTTGAGCACTCAGCTCCTGATCTCAGAACCACTTGAATCCATGGATCTTTGACCACATCCCTCATCTATAATTGGGTATATGTCAGCCTGCTGTGAGCAGGCTACATGATAACTACATGAATACTATGCAGACCAAACTTAATTAAAGGCTGTTAGTAAAGTGGCATTTCTAATATCCTGTGATACATACCACAGTTAGACTAATATGCTCAAAATACCTCCACTTTTTAATAATTTGTCATAAATGTCCTTGGTTTGGCTGTGATAGAGTTAATTTTCTTCTTAGCAGTTGGTACAGTGCTGTGTTTTGGATTTAGTGCGAGAATAATGTTGATAACACAGTGATGTTTTAGATGTTGCTAAGTAGTGCTTACCCTAAATCAAGGGTTTTCCAGTGTCTCATGCTCTGCCAGTGAGCAGGAGCATGGGAATTTAGGGGGTAGCCAAAACAGCTGACCTGAACTAGCCAAAATGATATTCCATACCAGAGAATGTCATGCTCAGTCTGCAAACTGGGGGGATTTGGCAGGGAGCCACCAGTCACTGCTTGGGGATGGACTGGGTATTGATCAGTGGATAGTGAGCAACTGTATTGTGCATCACTTGTCTTTCTTGGGTTTTATCCTCTCTCTCTCTCTTTCCCTCTCATTACAGTTATTATTAATATTTTTCTTACTATTATCATTAGTATTATCAGTATATTTTATTTTGTTTGAATTATTAAGATGTTCTAATCTCAACCCATGAGTTTTACTTTTTTTTCCCCATCCTACTCCCCACTGGGAGGTGGGTGTGTGTGAGCCAGCAGGTGCATGGCACTTAGTTGATAGCTGGGGTTAAACCACAACAAGGCAGTATATAGATTTTTCCACTGGTGCCATTTCCACTACCAACTTGAGCCAGTTGGCCGATTTAGGCCCATTTTTGGTCACTTAAGTGTCTATGAATCAGCTGGTTAATTATTACTACTGCCAACACTACCCATTTTGCCAGTGGGCTGGGTAGCTGTGTAGCTGTGAGAAGTTAGAGAGGACATTCAGGCAGAATATGATCTTCCCTAGAATGAACCCATGTTTTGTGGAAGCTCCGTGTCAATTTTTTCCTTCTCCATTCCCATTTCATATAATTCTTGAGCTCAAAGGACATCCAAACTATAGACTCTATTCATCTCTTTCATTATAGCATTGCCAGTGACCAGCACCCTGGAAAGTGTTGTGTGTAGTTTATGGGAATGTAATGATGTTTAAAGAAGTCACAGTATTTTATCCTGATGGTGTTGGTTCTCTGTGTTGTGAAATTTCTGCTGTTGGTCTGCTCAGTATTATTAAACAATGCTCAATTCTTTTATACTCTGGAAAGGACAGTAAATGGGTTTCTATTTTTAGTATTTTGAATTGCTAAAAGAAGTGCTGGGGGCAAGTACAGTCTCAGAGAACATTCATCCACTGTACTTTCATGTGCTAAGTTCACAACTGTTAAGGACATCTGTGCTACTTAAAATTAATAGCTGTTGTTACCTTAAAATAAGGTAGGCAGTTTCCTCCATGTTATTCCCTCCTGAGGCCAGAATTTTCCCCATATTTGTTCATATGACAGTAATAATCCACCAAAATTAATTTCAATTATAGCACTGCTTTTTTGCTGCCTCCTTTTCACACCAAGACTTCCTGCAGAATTTTGTCAGTTTCTTTTGTAGGATTTATTCCCCTAAATATACTTAAGAAGGTGGTTTTAAAGTTCCATACTACAAATCATTATTTTTCTGAGGCCACTTTCCCCGTCCTTACATTGCCAGAGAAAGATACGCAAAAGCATTGTATAACTTATTGAAAACTGGAACTGAGCTGGATAGTCCTTCTCCTTCCATAACACTGCTCATCTGAGTGCAGCAACCATCAGAGAAATGCTGGTCATCTTGAACATGAACTGCTATGTTTTTCCAGTTGACAGCTTTTGAGTGGAGGCACAGTTGGCCCAGTACCTCTTTTTCTGGGCAGAGTTTTTACATGCAAAGCAACAAATGCAACCTGTGGTCGAAGAGTAATGTAACCATTCTTAGTTATTTCATCCTTACGCAAATACCTTCCAACACTGCTGTTCTGTACAAGACAACACTTGGATGGTTTCAAACAGATCTGTCATTGTCATTCTGATTATGGCACAGCTGAGGACTTTGATCAGCACAGTAGGCAAAAAGGCTGCTGGCGGAATAGAAGAGTCATTTTTTAAAAAAAAATTCTCCAAAAATAAAAGGCTGCAAATCCAAATTTAATCTTCTAAGCTCCGAGCTCCCCTCAATAACTCCCAGTTTTGACCACACATCTTGAAGAAATAACATTACATATTAACGCAGGGACCAGGAATACTATCATATTCCATTTGTAAACCATCTTACACCTTGCAGTGCTATTTCCACCTCCAAATCTCTACTGAGTTGCAGAGTGCAAAGAAGAAAAGGCACAGCAACACACTGCCTCCTCCTGTCTGCTTGCTCGTTAGAACGGGGCTCATTCCTTGGCTGTGGCACAAATGATAATGTGCCCTTAAGCTCCCTCTTCTAATTCTGCCACTGGTTTACCTCAAGAGGAGTTGTGTAAGACTGGAGGTGAAAGCTCCTTTGCAATCATACACTGAATATGGGAAGTGCCCGTAAGACAGTGAATATCTGGGTGAGTGCAGTCTGTGGGACGATGCAGTGTGACTCCAAGCAGGGAGTGGAAGACAACTAGTTCCTGCTAAACCCTGCACATATTAAACATCTTCTGGTGTGCTCATGTGTGTTAAACCACCACGAAACTCGTAGAGAAGAAAGGGATGTCATCCATGTCATTCTGCCCACATCCTAAACCAGCATCCAAAAACCACCAAACACAAGGGTTTTGAGAGAGAGGAAGGAGGTAGAAATAAGAAGTGATCCTTTCTAATCTGCAGGTTCCCCGGGCCAGGAACTTTATCTGCGTCTGTGATTGCGTGCTGTCCTTCTCAGGTATTCTGAGTACTGTTGTGTCATGTAGACTTCCGAGCACGGTGGTGGGATCCAGGGGGCTGGGGGGTGCAGCAGTACTTGGTAGCTTCTCTTTGCTAGAGACAGGGTGGTATGCAGATGCTGTACAAAGTCCTTTGCCTTGCTTGACCCATTGAGAGCTTTCTGTCAGGTAAAAGCTGTTGCCTACAGTTAAGGTATGGAAAGACAGTGTGAGTGTGTCCTTTGGAAAGAGAGCTTAATAATGATAGAGGAAAGGAAAATATATATCATAAAATGAGATAGTGCGTGTCACAGAACACATTAAAAATCCTGTGCTGAATTGCTAATGGCACTGCTGTTCTGAGGAGGGTTCATGACCTTTATTGATCATAGCCTTCCTCCTCAGCCTTCTTCCCAAATTTATGTATATGTTCCTGCTCTGTATTCAGCAAGCTGAATGAATGAATGAATGAATGAATGAATGAATGAATGAATGAACAAATGAATGAATGAAAAAAATAGTTGATATGTGGCATGAAATGCTAACCTAAAACTTTCATAAGTGGATTCTAGTCTATAACTGTCCAATTAAGAAAATGCAACAGCTTTACAAATCAAGTCATACTAGACTTGGGCAAGCCAAGTGATCAAAGGTAAGCCATAGTGAAACAAGCCAAAAAATGAGACATCAGCCAACAAAGCTGACTAAATATGTAAAGTATGAAAAAAAAGAAAATATATAATAGATATGCAAGATCACTGTGGCCGCCAGGAATAAGTGCCAAAATATCCCTGCTGGCTTTTGTTCCTTTGGCTTAAATCTGCATGTGGATGCTGAGCTGAGCCCAAACGAGGCATCAAGCATGAGCCTGGCCTGCTCCTTCATTGGCTCAACAGCTCATCCTTGACAGACTGTGAACTGAGTTCACCACAGGGATTTGCTCGTCCATAGCGAAAAAAGCAGAAAAGTCTGACCTGATCTTCCCCCACTGCCCCTGAAATGAGGCCACCTTTCAAGGTTTCATCAAGATCACTCCCACTGATGTTATAACACTAATTTCTGTTTCTGGTTTTTCAGCTGTGACCTGATTCCTGAGAGCTAATGCTCCTGAAAGCAGCCAGGTCTGCTTTCATTTGTGGTTCTTTGTCCCCAGCACAAAACTCCATAGGTTTAGAGAGGTGTTGAGTGTATGTATGGTGAATGCTTCCAAAGGCTGAATGTACTCCAAATACCACATTGACGCAAACGTATTTCATTAGTGTTTTTAATTTCTTTGATGAGATTCTTCATCAAGGTCTGTAGATGGCTGTAGGTTGGTTTTCTTTGAGGTATTTTGCTCCAATACTTAAGCATTAGGGCATGTGTTTGAGTTTCTCTGCACAAACAGGGATCCTCTGCAGGGTCAACCTGCGCTGAAAGGTGGTAACTAGGTGCCATTCTCCAATGATTTGGGTCAAGGGTTCGGGAGGTACTCAGTGTATTTGATTACTACCTACAAAACTATTGACCAGGTTCTTAACCATGAATACCAACAAGTAAAGAAATTTCATATATATCAACAGTAAAGCTGAAAAGCAACAGTACAATATGTTAGCTTTTGATATTTACCTGTCTCTGGAGTATCTCAGCTTTGTGCTCCTTAAATTTGCAATGGGTTTTGGCAAGAGAGATTAGTGACTTAAAAGTAGATAAGAAGAGGAAAAAAATACCTGAATCAGCAGTGGAAAGCTGTATGGAGTCTTCCCATTGCCATCAGTGGCTTTTTGGACCAAGGCTTTCCTGAATTAGAAGTTAGTCAGAGAAACAATGTTTGGCTCACAATACACACTTAAAAAAAAAAAAAGTATTCATTCAGATTTGATGCTGATATGCAAAACCAATGTTAAAATTATTAGGATTACTTATGTGATAATTGTTTTTCTTCAGGGCAAAACAGTAATTTGAAGAAACCAGAACCACGACTGATCTTTTGGTTTGTAATTACCTTTATAGACGCATAATTGCATATTTGGCTCTGGCAATTGAAATTGTTCTATTTGCTTTTCTTTTTGCATGTTGTCTGTAATTACCGCATCTGAGCACAGAAGATGCTCTGTTGTTGTTTTGTGACACCAAAAGGATGAGGGAGCCTGTGGTTTAGTTGCTGGATAATTTCAAAGGCATTTTGAATACAACAAAATTCCTAAGGAATTGCCTGCTTTGTTGAGTTACTTTTATTATATTTCTTATTTCTCCTCTCTCTCTTTTTTTTTTTTTTGTGTTCTTAAGGGTGTGGAGTGGGAGGAGAGACGACAAGATCATATTGGCTTATTTACTATTCACAGAGGAGTTCAAGCATTTCTCCATCTGCTCTAAGTATCGTGGAATGTTGCTAACAATTGTAAATAATTTTATGCTTATTTTGCAATGTTCTTGAACTGCATGACTGAAACCCATGGTTGCTTTGCTATTGTCATGAATGGACAGAAACTGAGATCTAAACCAAAAATGTGATGCTGAAGTGTACTCCCCCTTTCTTAAATGTGCAGATAGATTCATTGGTACCCTCCTCTGATTTTTTGGAAAACAAAGGGCTGGATAAGAAGGACTGGTCAAAACATGAGGATTATGACCAAAGATGGACAATTCAGCATGATCGTGCCATATTTTCAATTCCCCTGTACAAAGGACAGAGAACTTTGTTCTGTGATCTGTCTCCGCACGAAATACTCATAGCATATAGTAAATTTGTCCATTGGCATACTTGCTCATATATTTTGATTTCTATTTGTTTAATTGGAAAGGTCCCTTTACAGCATTCTGGCATAGTAAAATACCTCCAACACAGACATAATTTTCAAGGACTCCTGTCTGATGTCTAGACTTCTATCATATATACACACACACTCTTATATAAGAGAAGTGCTATGGGCTACAACCTTGCCCATTTGGCAGAAGAGGACTCTTTTCCATAAAACTAAGGGTTACGTGTGCTGCTTTCAGCCAGTGGAATAAACTCCCTCAGGAACTGAGGTCCTGCACAGACTTAGCACTGTCTGCCTGCCTGCTGCAAGTGCAAAGTGACTTCTTCAGCCTTGTCTTCTGTAGTATAGATGTATATCAACATACATAACCACAATTTAAAGTAACCCCTCAAAAAAATACAGCCCAACGAACTTCACTGCTAGTGCCTCTTTCCTGAGGAATGGTGAACAAACAGCTGGTATGGGCCAAATCTTAGTCACATGGGAAGCTTTCAGAAACTGCTCAAAAGCTATGGCAAAGTGCAATATCGGAACATGAACACAACAGGAGGAAATATTCCCTGCTGCTTCTTGCTGACAATAAGCCAAACTTTTGTTCAGGACTTAGGCCTTTCTTTGCCAGAATCTCCCTCTTAAATTCTAATAATTGTGGTTACATACTTAATTTTCTAATGCACACCCCTCCTTTGGCTTCATGACAGTCAAATGGGATATAAATGAGGGCAAGGGCACACCCTAAGTTTTCTCCTGTGAACTATGAGAATCTGGTCCCAGAACGGAGTTAAACTGAGTCAGACATGAGCCTCATTAACCTTGCTATCAGTCATGAGCAATTCCATGGTATCGGTCGTGGTTGTTGTTCCTTCAAGAAATTTGTTTCTACAGAAGAATTTTTAGTTTCCCTTACCTCTTCACCTGGACCTTGCTGTGTACTTTGAGGGACACCATACCTGAAGGAAGCAAGGAAGGTGAAATGTACAACCTAGAGCTATTGTACTTCCATTTTTACCCTGCACTTTGTCTCCCCTGATATTTCATCAGCTTAGAGGATTTTCAGGAGCATTCAAAATTCTGAGGAGACATTTGAAAACTCTGATACAACAGAGAGAAAGACGTGATAAAGGGAAGTGTGGTGCAGCCACAGACTGCATTTATTTCTCCCTGAAGGCGCCTCTTTGGTGTGGTGGCAGGTGGAGAGCCTCAGGCAGATGGAGCTGGGTGGAGATGCTCCAGAGAATAAGCCAGGGGATGAGTGAGGCTGGTGTGCCAGCCTTCTCCATGGCCAGAGACAGGGGAAACACCTTGAGGGAAAACTGGGATTTTTCCCTGTGTTGTACCTCAGTAGTATCTTGCTCTGTGTTATCAGTGAAGCTTCAAATAGCTTATCTTTTGCCTGCATACGTATATGTTTTTCCTCCTTGCCAGCCCAACATTTCTTCATTTGAACATGTGAATAATAATCCCCTGAGTAGATATGGGTAATATAAACGCATACTAAAATCCCCAAATATTCGGGGAAAGATTTTATCTTTTGTTGCATAGAAAGACGTCTGCAGTCTGGCTTCAATAAAGGAGTAACTTAAAAGGCAGAAAAATAAGCAGCAGAACATCAGCTCTCACTTCAGTGTGTAAACTTTGGAAAGGCCACCTGTCAGATCCCTAGTGGAAACCTGCATTTTGTTTGGCATCTGGCTGATTGCCATGATGAAATGTTGAAATGTTTGGAAACCTGTGGAACTTTCTTCAAAAGGCACACTTCCCCTCCCCCTTTCTCTAAATAATTAAATCTTAAATGTTCTGGCTTGCAGTTAAGAAAAGATAAAACACAACGGCAGGATTCTTTCAAACACACTAGCTAATAATGTGAGGGCCTTTCTTGTTATTTATTTTAGCTTTCCCCACATGAATTACAAAAGAAATTGCCTCAGTGTCACCTTAACTTTTCATCCCAGGCAGTCACTGATTCTGATCTTGGTAACAGTGAAGTAAATCTGAAGTAACTCTGCTGAAATGTGACCTACTTGCAGAGGGCTGCATATTTATTCCAGTGCAAAATTGGCATGTGAACACAACTGTGATCTTGTAAGTCTTATCCTGTCACGAAGCGTATCAGTCACTAGAAGCTACGCCAGATTTGGGAGACTCACACAAACTACTCCTGATTTAGCCATTGTGACTGAAAACAGAATGAGACCTACAAATGTCATCTGGGTGACATCTTGTCTTGTGAAAAGATAAGAATTTCACGTGAAGTCTGTTTGACGGCAGGCATATTTTGCTCTGATCACTCATTTTGACTGTTTTCCCCAGCAATACGTTGTGTTTCAGGGTCCTGCTGGAAGCAAGTAGTTTCATGATTCCAGCACTTTTAGGAATGCAAAGCTCCAGATTAACACCATCTGTTGTTTGAAGATAAAAGTAAAGACACTGTTATTAGTGGCTAGTTCTTTTTGTAATTGCTGTTCTTTTAAGTAGCAGACATTACAAAGTTACTCTTGCCCCAGTAGATGTATATGGGACTGCCAACAAGAGGATATGTGCTCTTGAGAAGTTGGACACAAATTTTCTTACAGTTACTTGTGCTATTTAAAAAAAAAAAAAAAAAGGTTTTATTCCCTGAAGTTTCTTGTTGGCTTTAGTGCTCACAGGTACTAGAGAACGGAGGGCCTACAGCCACCCTTGGCCTTGATACACAGATAGGGCTGCCAACATTCAGCCTTCTCCACAGTGTCCCACTAACGTGTCTCGAAGCAAAGGATGAGAAGTCAGTCTGCAGTGTTTCTGCCAGAATGGACGTGGCACAGTAGAGCCTACGGATCAAACCATGTGCTGCTGAAATACTCCCCACTATTTTCCAGCATGTGTTACGCACACCATATAGGAGGGCGAGTGCTGTTCCTTCTGGGGATCTAACTCTTTGTCTTGCATATGGGAGTTGGAAGAGTGCAGGGACAAGTCAGGTCGGTGATCTTGTCTTTCATGCTGGTTAGTAGACCTAAAGAAGGAAATGAATTTGCTACAGGTAAAGGAGCACAGCCAGCACCAGGAACAAGGCTGTAATTGTCCAGTTCTCTCTGCACAGATCTGGCAGCGTTTTGGCCTGAACTCAAAAAGAAGCTGTCAAAGGCTTCCATACACTGCCCAGCTACAGCTGGGAATCTGCACAGAACAAGGACCAAAAGGCATTTTGGGTGCAAGCACACCGTTTAGACAATTAGGCAGTTTAGCTCACCCTATAGCTGTGCTGTGCGTGCTGGCCTCAGGGCAAAGAGCAGCTGAGCAGAGACTGCTCATTTCATTCACCACCACACTCTGATCTACCCTTGGGAGAAGCCCAGCACCCAATGACTTCATACCTATTACAGGGTCACTTTTGAGATGCATGATGTATCTCCTACTGGTTCCCATGAGGTACAAGTCAGGGTTGCTGCCGTTATCCCTTGACTCTAGCACAAAGTAGTTTAATAATGGTATCAATATTATTTGAGATGCAGGCAGTTGAAGATACGGGTAATCAGATGGCAATCACCAAATTCAGCTTGCAGGAAGTGGTGATGTCTTTACTGACACGTTGAACTTCATCTAGGAATTTTGGGGTTCATAACAAACCCTGTCTCACATCTTTTGATGAAAATCCGGGGGAGTTTTATGTTTTAATATCCAAGTCTCGAATTTTTTTCTGTGTTTTTAGTGAGCACAGTAGTTTAAAGAGGAGTTTTGTGCAAATAAGAAGTGAGAAAGTCCTCTAGGACAGGACTGGTCCTCAATATTTCAAAACTAGCGACAGCGTCATTATTTTAAATAAAGCAGGATATTTAATGGCTCCGACATTTAAAAGATTTTAAATATTTTTGCATTACAAAAATAAATCAGAAGAAAAAAAGCTATACATCTATTAATCACAAGCATATTTTTCTGATGTATTACAAAATACAAAAAATACTGGGATGCAGAAAACACTGAAAAAGGTTTCACCTTTGTAAAATTTCTTGCCACGTCCTGGAATCCTGACTTAGGCAAACATAGTGAGAGGCTTATGAGAAGCTTCTTAAAGTTAGGTCTGCAAAGGTTCATCTAAAATTTCCAAAAATAAGTGCACAAATGGCTCCTAAGTGGAACCAAAGGCCAAGTAGTTGCTGGCCACATTACCTCATGTTGCCTCAGGGCAATCACAAGCACAAACACAGGCTGGGAGGAGAATGGATTGAGAGCAGACCTGAGAAGAAAGAGTTCACAGAATCACAGAATTGTTAGGGTTGGAAGGGACCTCTAGACATCATCTGGTCCAAACCCCCTGCCAAGGGAGAGTCACCTAGAGCTGGTTACACAGGGTAGGTTTTGAATGTCTCCAGAGACGGAGACTTCATAACACCCTGGGCAGCCTGTTCCAGTGCTCCGCCACCCTCAAGGTAAAAAAGTTCTTCCTCATATTGAGGTGAAGCTTCTTTTTGAGTTTATGGCCATTGCTCCTTGTCCTGTCACTGGGCACCACTGAAAAGAGCCTGGGACCATCCTCTTGGCACCCGCCTTTGAGATATTTATATGCATTAATGAGATCCCCTCTCAGTCTTCTCTTCTTTAGACTAAACATACCCAGCTCCCACAGCCTCTCCTACGAGAGACTCTCTAGACTCCTAATAATCTTCATGGCCCTCCACTGGACCCTCTGCAGTAGCTCCTTGTCTTTCTTGTACTGAGTAGCCCAGAACTGGACACAGCACTGCAGATGTGGCCTCACCAGTGCTGGTTGAGTAGAGGGGCAGGATCACTTCCCTCAGCCTTCTGGCCACCTTCTTCCTGATGCACCCCAGGATACTACCAGCCCTCCTGGCTGCAAAGGCGTTGCCAGCTTATGGTCAACTGGTCATCCACCAAGACTCCCAGGTCCTTCTCCAGTAGGTCAGCCCCCACCCTGTGCTGGTACGTGGGATTATTCCTCCTCAGGTGCAGGACCCGGCACCTGCCTTTGTTGAACCTCATCAGGTTTCCCTCCACCGGACTCTCCAGCTTCTCAAGGTCCCACTTGGGACCTGCACAGCCTTCAGGTGTATCAGCCACTCCCCCCACTTTTGTATCATCTGCAAACTTGGTGAGGGTGCATTTGATTCCCTCATCCAGGACCTGGGGGTGTTGACAAGAAGCTTGACATGACCCAGCAACATGCACTAGCAGCCCAAAAAGCCAAACACATCCTGAACTGCATCAAAAGCAGTGTGGCCAGCAGGGTGAGGGAGGGGATTCTGCCCCTCTGCTCTGCTCTGGTGAGACCCCACCTGGAGTGCTGTGTCTTGGTCTGGAACCCCTAAGGAAAGAAGAACATAGAGTTCTTGGAGTGGGTTCAGAGGAGGGCCACAACAATGACCAAAGGGCTGAAACACCTCTCCTGTGAAGACAGGCTGACAGATCAGGAATTGTTCAGCCTGGAGAAGGCTTCAGGGAAACCTAATAGCAGCCTTCCAGTATCTAAAGAGAGCTTACAAGAAAGCCGGAGAGGGACAACCTGCTGTTCCCCTTTGAAGTTCCCCTCAGACTTTCAAAGATAAGGAGGCATCCCAACCTCCCATAGCTAGTCTTCCGGGGACTCACACTGCAACCATGTTGGGTGGAAAGCTGACAAACAGCTTAAAGGACTTCTTCCCAGTTCAGGATCTGGGGACAAGCCCCGTGGCATAGCCTCTGGAGAGGAAGCCTTCCCCTTGGTGAAAAGAACAACTAAAACCCCCTAGAAGCTGTGTAAGGGTATTTTCACACAAAGATTTTTGTCTCCAGAGCCTCTTCCTGTGGGTTTAAACTACAATGGGGATAGTTCAGACCACCATAAATGTTGATACAATTGTAGGAAAACAATAATCTAGTTTGCCCTTTCCTGTCAAAGAGTAATTTCTTCACTCTGAAAGTGATGACTGAGCCCTGATTCAAAGAAATCCTGAACACTCAGCAATTCATGTTAAGGAGCAAAACAAAACCCAAAATCCCCCTTTTATTCTGCCATAGCATTTTGGTAGCTTTTCAACATGCTGTCATCTGGTGACAACAAAGACCTCATATCGCCTTTCAAAAGCCTTCCTTTTGACCTTGTACTAATTAGAGTACATGTAAAAACAATTGCGAATTAAAATGCAGAATAATACCTGTGTTAGCTATTTCTAAAAATAATGACAAATGGCACAAAGAAGTATCAAGACAACAGCTTTGCATAAGCTGCTTGTGATTTGTAGATGTCTTTGGTTAGTCTACAAACTTGCACACATTTTTCTGACCTTTATGAGGTTATGGTTTGCTCAGATTGCTGGTCATGCGTTTAAAAGCGAATATGTTGACTTTGTTTTCAAAGCAAGCATGGGGTTTATAACTCCAGGACACATTTTCATTCCCATGGTGCAGGGGTGTATACATGTCAGGATGTATTAACTGAAGAAAATACTTTAGAATCATACATGGACCTGCTGGAATTTTGTGTTCAACAGAATGTGAACATCCCAAATAAGAGAAGATAACGTAAATAATATAACTGCAGTATTTGGGGATTTCCTTGGGGGTTGTAAAATACTGCATCCTCTTGAGGTTCAGTGACGAGATCTCCACATCATTTATTAAGCACGTAAGAAATGTAAGCACTTAATTCCTATTTGGATCTGTGGGAACTTGATCCTCATAGAGATTTTTGGTCACTCTACAAAGACTGCTATAGTACCAATTATGTCTTGAAGGATAAGAGAGAAAATTCCTTGAAGTAAAACCTGTTTCAGTCATGTGTATCCCTCTCCTTGTTTCTCACTACTGTGAGAAAGGAGGAGATTGTAATATAATTTTTCAAGGTTTTGTTCTCACAAGGTGCCTGTGGAATAGACTGATTGGTGCTATCTAACTTCTGTGCATTTCAGTGAGCAGCCAAGATACATTTTTGACTGAGAAATGATCCTGAACAGCCTACGCTGTAATTCAGAAAGCCTGTGGGTGTGACAGGAATTTGTCTTCACTGTATGTTTCCTTCCTAAGATTTCAAATAAGGATAGCAAGATGTCTGGAAAGACTACAATGGCGAAGCAAACAATGATCCAGATCAAAAGAGATAGTTAGTAATTCAGTGGTTTGGGACAGTGGGAGTTAATGGGAGCTGTGAGAGCTCGGCACTTCAAAGGATGTACTTAGAGACCTTGTCTCATTCATTTGTCTCACCCTCTGGCCTACATCCCTATGTGATCAAGGTATAACTAGTTACATGAGAGGGACCCAGGGGTGTTTGGAGCCTGGAAGCAGGTGACAGTCCTGAACAAATTCATCTGGCCTTGCCTGCCTGGAGCCTGCTTGGCAAGGTCTGAGGGCCAAAAATCAGTTGTTAGGGCAGCAAAAATGTGCTTGTCTGCTTTCATGAGCCACCCGGGGATTTCCCGGCAGGCTACTTAGGAACAAGCAGGAAACCTTAGCTCATTTACACTTTTACAGGTCAACAGCAGATCTGTACACATAGCAAGAGACTTGCAATGATGCAACACCCCCCTTTCCTGTCAGTTCATGAATAGAGAGATTGAACATCTTCCATTTGATGCAGCAAGTGACAGTACAGGTATCTAGAAATAGCATGAATCATGACCTCGAAGAAAAGCAATTTTACCCTGAAGATGTAACTTATTGCTAGCTTTTGTGGTATCATCTGGTAAGCAGACTGGAATCAGTCTATCTCAGATGCTTTTAATTCACAGTACAGGCCAATACTGCAACACAGCAAAAAGCCAAGCCCTTCTGACCTCAGCTTATGCCCAGGAGCACGACAATTGGTGAGCCTCATCTTCTAGCCTCACTGGTATAACTGCGGATGCCCTTCTAATTCTCATAAGAGTGATGCTGAGGCTGGGAGATGATTGCTTATGGTCCTTGGTACCTTCTCTGGTGTTAGTCAATGATAAAATGATGCCTCCCAATGGGAATGTAAGAAACATCCCTACTTGCCCAGCACAGTGTCCTGCAACTCACCGCTGAATAGGACACAAATGGAAACAGTCAGTGTGTCAAATGAAGCTGACCACATTCCACAGGACTTTTCTAGCCACCACGGGTGGACACCCAGGCTTTATGCACAGCCCAGCTCTTATGCCAAAATTTGTTCAGTATTTTGACTTCACAGAAAAAACAAGCTTCAAGAATAAAGACTTTCAGGCACTGGTCTCCACTTCAGATGGTGCTAATTTATATACCTTTAGCAGATCATGCCATCAGTACAGAGGCAGGGTGAGGACAACTTCTACTTAGTAGAAGTAAGGTAAACAGCACCCAAAAAGTAGCATTCAGTAACTAGACAGCCCTGGTGCAAAGAGACTGAAATTTTAAACAAGACGTTTGCAAAGAAGAAAGACAGACACCAGAGAGAAACAGAATACCTGGGCTATCCGTTCTTTCCATACCACTCAATTTTTGTATTTTGCTTCTCTGACATAATGCTGCTCTGGATTCTTCTTTCTCTGGCAAATCACCAATAAGGAAACTCCTCTTCATTTGTTCAGGATCTAAACTTCCCAGCCTTCATTCTTCACATCCAAAATATATGCATACACATATTTAAATAGTTGCTTTTTTTTTTTTTAAGAATTAAACACCTTTTCTTTCATATTATGTCTATATTTGATCATGAAGGAAATCCTACAACAACTTACTCAATGCAGGATCCTATTCAGTGCTGGAACACTTGTATCCAAGCCAGCTGTCCCAAACGCAATCCCGTCACTGAAAATAACTACCTAATTTTGTCTCACTAATAACACAAGTTCTTTGCTAACCAGTAGAAAACATATCACTTCTACAAGTGATATTCCCTTAAGCTTCACCTTCTTCCCTTTTATTTTACAGTTCTGATTCACAGATTCCTCATTCCAGTTTTCTTTCATTTAGCATTCTTCCATTACTCATGCTGAAACTGTAAAATGAAGGGCCCAGTTACAGCACTAGGTTTTATGACTTTTTGTGTGTATATGAGTGGAATGTGTGTATAAAACCATAAATGAATACATAAAGAGATCAAGTTAAACACGGCACCTACACTGGATTGCTTCTCCTCTTTGTAGTTATTTCCTCTTGCATATAACTTTGCCAGGTTTGGACTGCAAAGGTTAAATCTTGCTTGAAGAACTTTAAATTACGTCTTTCTGTACTCTGAAGTGCTTGACATTGCAATTCAATTTTCTTCAATAGAGGTTTTTTTTTGTTTGTTTTTGTAATATACCAAGTCTTTCCTGTGAAAGGTAGCTCAACATGCATATTACAATAACACCTAGAAGCTCAGAGCTAGAATTAAAATGCTGTTGGGCCTAATTGCACTAACTGCTCTCTAAACATAGATGTCCTTGTCCCAAACCTACAAGATATGACGAGTATAAATAGATGTGTAAGATAAAAAAATAAAGAAATTGAATAGGATATTCCCAATTCTTAGGAGTCAGTGCTCAAAACTCTATATTCATTTATCCGTAATTCAGGTGGAAGTGGATGCTTAGGGGAAGAATGTAAAAGCAGTGCAATTACAGAAGGACCTTCCCATTGCTTTACCTCCCAGTTTCCAGTACTAATTTGTTTAGGGGCTCCTTAAGCCACAGGCTGAATCTACATTGTTGTGTTTAGCCACGCTTTATCAGCTGTTTTTCCATGAATCTGTCTTTATTATTTTATAAAAGTAATTTTGGGCTCCAGAGCATCCTGTGACAATGAGTTCCTCATTTTAATTATTTGCAGAAAACGCATTTCCTTTTGTTTGCTTTGAACTGCTTGTCTCATAACTTAATTAGTTGCCAACACATTCTTACAGTTAATTGTTCCCTATTTATTTTCTCTGAAACAAGTCACTCAGTATCATGAGACCCTGCTACAACTCTCTACTGCCTGCTTTAGCTTTAGCTAGCCCGAATAATTCTGTATCTTTTACTAACTTCATCACCTCACTCTTCAATCCCTTCCCAGTTCATTTAATGAACTGCATGAGTGAGTATAGCTCCTCATATGGGCCTTACTGGTAACCTCTTTCAAAGGAACAAGCCAACTATTTATTCTTACCCTTTACTTTCTAAAAAATTAATGATCTATGTGGCCGCTCTTATGACAGCTTAGTTCCTTTAAGCATATCTGTTAAAAAATGTCAAATGATTGCTGATAAAATCACTGTATCAATTGAATTGATGTTACTTACAAGCTCAGTGACTGGATCAAAGAACTGAAATAGATTTGTAAGATAATAGTTTTCCTCTAGAAGGCTTTACTCTCCTCTTCAAGTCTTTCCTAGATACATCGTATTTATCCATATGTGCACTAACTCTGTTCTTTCTAGATTTTCCATTGTATTTATCACCTTGTATTTCTCTCGTGCTTGGGCTGATTTAAGCAATATATCATGCGCCACAGCTCAGTCATAGCCTTCACAGTGAGCTCCTTTGGACCATTTAGGTAAATACCACATGGTCCTGATTAACAGTTATTGTGTGGTTTGCATTTCTGTCTAGGCACAAAAGTCCTTGTATCAACACTTCAGTTTGAGATAAATCTTCGGACTCTTTCTCTATAAAGGACAGTCCTGGTATGGGAAACTCCATAAACTTCTCTGCAGCAAACAGTGAAGCCTTGGCATCAACATTAGGTTTTACACATAGATCATTTTTCAGGCTCACCAATTCTCTGGCACGTGTCCTGCTTTTGACGTTTGAAAAGTTTCTATTATTAGTTTTTTAATACCTTTGGTAAATTGCATGCTTTGTATTGGCCTTCCTTTATGTTTATCTTATCAGCCAGTGTTTATGATTTCTTCTGTTTTCCTTTTTCTTCCCCCAGTTCTGAAGAATGCAGTATCACACCTGATAGCTTTTGTTGTTATTGTTGGTTTTTTTAGCTGCACTGGTTTCTTTGTTTACTGACTGAAAATTTTTAACTGATAGAAAACATTTAGTCTTCTAACATAATGCCACTAAACCTTCTTCTTGCCCTCATTCTCCCAAGTGTTAACTTACCCTGTTAGTTACTCCACCTGATTAGCTTTGCCTTATCTTTCACTGGGTTTTCTGAGATTCAGTGCTAAGGGTCTGCATTTCAGAATGTTTCTGAATTAACACATTGTGAAACAGCTCCTGCTCACTCATCAGGCCTAATCCAAGAGCTTCACTTCTTTGGATCTTTCATTATTTTTTTCAAATTGCTACTATTTTCATTATTAATAATTTAGATCAGCCTTCTCTTGTGGGATATTTACTACTCGTCTGCAGTAAGGTGACTGAAATTTCCAGTTACTATAGCATTTTTGCCCTGACAGCTTCCCATACCTCCAACAGTCAGTTGGAGTTTCTGGGATTCTGAATGTGGGTTTTTTTCTACAACCTAAGCTCTCTCCAGGTGCTACAGAGCATAAACTGTCTATTCCTGTCTAGTGTATTTTCATGCTTATTATACTGAGAAAAGCTCGAGGAAAAGAAGCTCTTCAGCTGTATCTCCAAATATAGTAGCAACCTTATTCCATAGATTCTGGTATCCTGCCTTTAACAATGTGCAATTCAGGATCCCAAACATAGGAGAGGCCCTGTGTAGTACTTCAAATGAAAGAATTCTTCTGTGAGATCTCCATTTACTGCAAAATAATCAGAGCCAAATTATTGTAGATTTCTACACCAATACTGGAACTGGTGAATTTTTCAATATCTTTGTGCTAGAATAGGTTTTATGAATATAGCCAAGAAACATTCCAAAGCAGATTATAGCAATCTTAAAGAAGGTCATCTTTGGATATAAGACTCTTGGCAATGGACCTTTAAGCTTAAAAATAGCAATCTAAAAGTCTTAAATTATTGCTTCTTTTTGCACCTGAACCTTGAAGCTGTGGTAAGACTTCATGTTAGATTTATAAAGAGAGGGCCCATCCTTTGACAAGATTATCAATCATAGATATCTCATACCTTGAATAACTTCGTGTGAGGAGTGAACAGCATTGACTCATGCACTTCTTGGCACAGTACAGCTCCCTGTCTCAGTGTCATAGTTAGAGATGAAGGGAGAAAATTCAAAATATCTAAAAATACAAACTTAAGAAAGTGGGAAGAGCAATATTTAAAGACACTATTTCTGGAAGATAATAGAAAGGAAGTTTCCTTACATATGTGGATCTAAACTACTACAGATCTAAATGGGGAAAATCCAACAAAAGTATTTTATTAACTGTTAAATGGAAAGCAAATGGACCATCTTAAGGAATTATTTTTACCATATGGTACCAGCTGTAATGTTATTTTCTTCCTTCTCCTCACTCTGCATATAGTAAGCCATATCTAGCTCTTCACTTTTTAATCTTGTTTAATACCAGAAAGAAGTAAATGCCAAAATGGCCTATTTCTATTGATGTCATTCATTCCCAGTAAGTTCAGTTTTCATTTCAGGTACACAGCAAAGATTGCACATCTGTTTTCTCTGGTTGTTTTACATGGTCTCTGGAACACATCTGCACAGATTCTGCAGTGAAAAAGAGGGTGTGCACAGTGCTAAATTGTGAAAGAGGAAGGGGCACAAAATGATAGAGGATGAGGACGCTAACATGAAAAAAACAGACTAGTTGACCAATAAATGGATTTTTTTTTTGTTTTTTTTACTTCTGTTCATTTCCAGTAAAATTACTTAGTTCCAAACCTAATATCACAGATTGGAATTACTCTGAGACTCATCCTGTGTCTCATTGCTTTGGGAAATCTTTATAATGTTATGTCTTCATGTATTTCAAGCACAGATGTACTCCCACTTCACATATGACAGTGTTATGCTATTTTCAAACCTGATGTCCCAGAAAAAACCCTTTATTTTTTCCTGTGAAGAAAGTCCACTCCTTGCCTGTGTTTTAATCACCTTGTGCATTTTGTCTTTTATGTCCATATTAAAAGTCTCTCAGTTTATACTCCAAAACCAAATGGGTGGTTTGAGACAGTATTTTCCAATCAACAGCTCCTATTGCTGTAGGTGAAGCTGAGTGATAGGTTAAAGAGGACATAAAGGCACCAGAAATTCTGTAGCCTTCAGTAGCTGTGGTAGCTTGGGTTGAAGTTGATGGCTCCAAGTGCGTTGAGGTGACTGAGCTGCAGAACTTTAGTGCAAATATTTATTCCTTGTACTTTTGCCAAGAGATCCAGTTCCTCTCAGGACTGGAGGAAAGAGCTGTCATATAACACAGTGGATGATTAGGGATTGTTAGTCCCAACAGGAGCTAAGCCTCCAGGTATCGTGACTACTGAGGGCTGAGTACAAAGCTGTTATACTCTGCCCCAACACCGTTTCCTCTTCTGTGTGTACTCAGAGGTGTATCCTGTGGAATCAGAGACTTCCCTGCCATCTTAAGCTCTAACAGGAATTAAGGTAGAGAAATGCTGAGAGAGCTGAAATCACGAGGACGCTGTTGTACTCCTCTGTGACCACGATCACGTGCCTTTTCTTCCAGCACACTACAGAACACACTAGAGTGCATCTAGTGTGAGCCATCCCTAAGCAAGTATGCTGTAAATTAGAAAACACCTATAGCGGAAAGCTGCAGAGGGGACACATGAAGATTCAGGATCACACTTCCTTATGGGAATTTTCCAGGTAGCTCAGAGAAGGAATTGGACTTTGGAAGTGTGAACCCAAGGAAGAATTAACCAAAAATATCTGCAGTATTTACAGTGACAGAGCATAGCAGAGAGCCATACAGCACAGCAGAAATGTCACAGACCAGATAGCTAGTGTCATTCTGGTCAGGAGAGAAAAGGTTGCCTTCCTGGAACCAAGGGCCAGCAGGCAGACATTCGAGCAGGTGACAAGCTCTTGATGAGCAGACTCGATGACTGAGAGGCTGCCTCATCTGCATGGGTTTGTTTTCTTTTCTTTTAAGCTTTTATTTATAAATATTTTTAAATTTATCATCTACTCAAAATGTTATAAGCACTTTGATTTTCACTTTATCTTGGCCTGGATTAATAGGGATTTAGAGAGAGATAAATAACAAATAATTTCTTAAGCAGGGAGCACTAGACAACAGCTGTACATATCTGTTAGAAGAGCACTGGTCTGAGAAGTACAAATGGATTCAGAGACAGACCTGGTCCTCAGATAAGGGGAGAGATGACACCGATTTTTTTGTTTGGATTATATGTTGTAGCTTGCACAAATAATTTTTACCCCTCTGTACTATTAGCAAAATGTAGGTTTCCTTCAAAAAGCTGTACTTGGCTTATGCTTACATTCAGAATCTTTTCTGCATGGTGCCACAGAAGATTGCGGGCACTCTCTGAGCCTAGCTTGAGACATAGCTACAGCATCTGCTGTAGGAGGTGGGTCTCTACTGCATTTTCAGGAAGGATGTACTCAGACTGGTAACAGTCTAGCTATGACAGGCTGGCAGGCACTGTAGGATGCCAAATGCACTTCAGAAACATGGTAAATTAAACCCACGCCATGCCCTCTCCTGCTGTTAGGAGAATGGCTTTGTACTGCTTTCTGTGTAGTCACTGCTAGCTTGATACCAACAACCGAGCCAGATTGTTTAAATCTAGTTCAAGTATTTGTGCATAATATAGCAATGCAGAAGTATCCAGGAACTCTCATTACACTGAACAGACAAGCTATTTTATATTTTTAGTGGAAAGAAAAAAAAAACAACAACCCCGCAGTCTAAAAAATATTTACATAGGACATTGCAATTATTGTTCAAAATTAATGAGTTTTATCCCCTCCTTTTGGCTTAAAGAACACAAAATCCCAATGAAAGGAAACAGATGTAGTTGTTTTAAGCATTTCCAAAGGAAACTGCAGTAAAGTCTGAAACATCACTGTATAAAAGCCTTGTGTGTCATGGAGATGTTCTGATATTGTTTTCATTTGCCAGCTGTGTGTAAAGAGGGAGTTATGTCTGTAGCCAATAGATCTTCCCACATCAGAGCTATAACAACAACAAAGCAACGGAAATATTAGGAAAACGCTAACTTTACCTTCAAATACGCTTGATTTTCCTAAACAAGAAACGTGGATTAGGAATCAGTTCAAAGAAAAATGGCCAGAATTTATAACGCTCTACTGAAAAAGACAATAAAAGGAAAAAAGAGCATTAATAAAATGAAACAGTCTAAGGGGAGTTTGGCCAACAAATGAGATATCAGAATGTTACCTGCTGGCTCTCCTTGTTAGCTATTGCTTGTCAGTCTCTATCCTCCAACAAAAATACCAGCCCTTTCAGTTGATCTGAAGAGATACAGCATAATAAACTAGCTAAGAATTTCTTGGACTGCAAATCAGGTGATTCAAATCCAGCTCCTGCCTCTGCCTTTACCATTGGTGTTAAATGTTATTATCTGTGTTATGGTAACACCTAGAAAACTCAGTGTAGCAGACATTTCTACAGGAGACCCATAAAACTACAGTCTTTGCCCTGGAAACACCTGCAGCCTGGTGACAGAGGCTTCCTGTGCTTTGGTCTTTCTATCAGTCAGATGGGGAACTTCTGTTTGACCAGGATGTGTGTATGACTCGACTGTGGGTTTCCGATTGATGTTCTTTTTCACCTACTGACCACTGTGCTGGAAAAACAACTGTTCAAACATGGCAATCCACTGATCACAGGTCTAGTTTTGCATTCAACACCACACACTGCAGGGATATGTTCAGATCTTACTACATATGGAGTCCAAGCTACTGAACATGTTGGGAAAAAAAATCAAACCAACACATCCAAGGGATGAAACCTCTTAAAATGCTTTTGAACCACATGATTGTATGATAGCATGACACTTTAAATTACTGACTGCACTGGTTTCAGCTGGGATAGTGTTAGTTTTCTTCCTAGTAGTTGGTAAAGTGCTGTGTTTTGGATTTAGTATGAGAATAATGTTGATAACACACTGATGTTCTGGTTGCTGTTATGAAGTGCTTACCCTAAATCAAGGTCTTTTCAGTGTCTCATGCTCTGCCAGTGAAGCAGGTGCACAAGAAGCTGTGGGAGAACCGAACTGGCCAAAGGAATATTCTATACCATAGAATGTCCTGCTTAGTGTATAAATCCGGGGAAGTTGGCTTGGGGCTGCTGATTGCTGCTCAGGGACAGACTGGATATCAGTCAGCAGGTGGTGAGCAGCTGTATCGTGCATCACTTGTTTTGCTTGGATTTTATTCCCTTCTGTCTCTATCCCTTTACAATTATTATTATTTATTTTGTTTGAATTAATAAACTGTTCTTATCTCAACCCATAAGATTTATCTTTTCTTTCTGATTCTTCTCCCCACTGAATGGGGTTAAACCACGACACTGATGTTTTCAACTGGGAATGCAGTGGAAGTGATAAAATATCTTCTGTGAACTAAAAAAATATAATGCACAACTAATATAAAATAATGGCTAAAATCTGCAGTGGAAAAGACAATAGTTCCCTGTGAAAATCCTGTCTTCGGTTTGTTGTACTAGTTTGAAAGCAAACCAGTCGGGGATCCCAAGTCAGAAATACAATTTAATAGAAAAATAAAATAAATGCAATAATACAGAAACACTGACAAAGTCAGAATACAGCCTGACACCCTGTTGGTCAGGGTGTTGGCAGCAGTCCAATGGTAGCTGCAGTCCTCTTGAAGTGATAGATGTGGTTCTGTTGGAGCAGTGATCCTGTAGAATGGTGTGGTCTTCCTCTGAAGGTCCAGTAGGGGTGTAGAAGGGTCTGGTCTTCCTCTGGGGAATCCAGTGGATAAGGCTGCTTGTGATGTTCCAAACCTCTGAGTATACCCAGGTAGGAATGCTTGGTTCCTCCCCCTAGGTGGAGCATCTCACAATGGGATGATGTAATTTTATGAGTCATGCAGTGAGGCTTGATGGCCCATTAACAGGAGATATTCCCCCAGTCATGGAAGAGATAAAGAACACTGCCCCACCTGGTTTTAACAGATGGTGATAGAATACATACTTTTGGTTACATCTTATATTGTAACCTAAGACATTTGTGTTTTTTTAATGTATTTCTCTGACAGTGTCTTTCCTCAGTCAGTTGAAATGTTGACACTGATAGCCACTTCAATAACTTAATTTCTCTCTGTGTTTATTCTGGTCACCTTTTGCATTTCAAAGCATTATCCTTCCATTTCCAAAAACTATAGTATGGTCCTGACAGCTTCCAGTTAAACTATGAGACTTCAAAAAGCCCTTAACCCTAAAAACCTAAGCAAAATTTTAAAAAACCCTAGTGCCCTAAGGAAAGAGTACATAGGAATAAACTTCTGGTGACCCAACAGAAAGAAAATATCAGAGAACAATAAACCTTTCAGGAGAAAATATTTCAGCATAAACATATCCTGTTCAGTGAATACCATCTACAGTGTTAATGAAATACAGGAAGGCTGTCAGAGCTTACTTGCTGGACAAAAGCTCTAGAAAAGGGAACTTTTATTTTTCCACCAACAGAGGATCCTGTTTTCCATAGAGTCAAGAAAACACGGGTCAGTTTACCAACAAAAGCCTCCTCTCTGCATACAGGAGCCACAGGGAGAGATTCTACACAAGAGCAGTTACACAAACCAAAACCCAAAAGAGGATTTGCGGTAGCTTGTGCCATATCTGCACAATGTTTGCCATCTTTCACCTGTTCTGCTGTGCTGAAATTCATCCATCATCAAGGCCTCTGGTCCCGCCTCAAGGGTATGCAGCTGAGACACTGATGACTGAAGTTGCAGGTAGCAGAGGCTTGGAGTAATAAGCCTGTGCAGAAAGGCTCTTCAGAGCCCTGTTTTGACAACGTGTGTGTGTGGTTTTTTTGAAGGGGTGAGGATTCCAGGATACAGATAGAGAACAAAGGTATAGGGTAAGGGTTGTCCTATATCCAAGGTCGATTTTTCTCAAAACCCTAAAATAAACAGGGATTATCCTATATTCGTGATCTTATTCTGCAATAAAAGCAACATTTATTTAGTTCTTTCCCTTTTCCAGCCTTCATGACTGTTAATTACAAATCTAGACCAAGCTCCAAAATGTCTTCTATTTAGTATCTGCAGCTTAGTACATGTCACCTTAACATCATTTTTAAATTATCTTTTACCTGTAGCTTGCACTTCTGTATTTTGGATATACCTGCATGTTTTCAACAGCATTACCACACAGTTGTCCCCTACAAAGACATCAGAAGATTCACCTCTACGACCAGCTCCACCTTTCCCATTTTAACCTTTTGTATCTTGAGTACAGCAGGCATCCATCCCAGCCCAGGTCATATGATACTATTCTGGTGATTTGCAATCTGATTAGGATGCACAGTTCCAGCTTAACAGCACCAGAGAACTGCTGCACTTCTGTGGAGTTATCAGCAGAAGCTCTGCAGAGCTGAGAACTTGCTTCTTGAGGAAAGCAATTAATTTTCAAATTAGTAACTTGTACACACATTTTCTCCTTCCTCCCACCAGTTTTAATTGAACAAAGAGTTTGAAAGGAACTCCAGAGTAAGAAACTTGTTCGGTTAAGATACTAGAGCCAAGTTCTTTCCCTACTGTGGACTTCCCAGGAGAAATTTGGCAAACCTTGTAAACATCTCCTTTCACTCTCAGTAAAATTTAGAAAGTGAGAAGGCTATAGTGAGAATAAATCAAATAAAAACTGCTCCTAGGTATCATGGGATTGAAACCACATAAATTCACAAAAAGCTAAAAATCTAGAGGCTGGAAAAAAGTGAGTAGCCTATAACAAGAGACAGTGGCTTATTATTGTCCCATTAGTATGGATTACATGAAAACATTCAGAAATGAGAGGATAATTTGTCTCCAGGCCCATTAAATTCTTGGCCCCTATTTAGTAGAAGTGTCCAGGGAGGCCGTGTCCTATTTTTTTTCCTTTTTTCCTTTTGACGGAAAAATGTTCCTTAGGATGAATAACCTTAGGACAAGCTATGAACTTCACACAGGTCACAAATAATCCTGCAAGCTGAAACAGCTTGATCTTCACCACTTTGGTCTAAAGTCACCTAGGGACTGTTCCCTTGGTTGAAGTCTTTGATCAGTTTTATTAATCTAACATAAGTTTGTAAGCAGACTCTGAGATTAATGGAAAACAGAGAGATGTTCCAACAAAGACCTTGGAGGGATGACTCAGAACCTACACAGAAATAAGACATTAGAAACCTGCCTTCCTAAATACGGACCAATGCATGAACTGGGCTGGGGATACAGCTGAATGGTTTTGTTTGGTTAGGCGCAAGTACAATCTATATATTGAAACTACAAGTTATATAGGGCAAACAAGAGGGGCAGAACCCTGTTCTACTCGTTCGCTTAAGCCCCAAAGAACAGATCCTGGTAAACCAAGGAGTGTGGGCTTTTTCCAGTATAATGATAACAGCACTTTCTTGCAGTGCTTTTTAATCATGTTAACAAGCCTTCAAGTTTTTTCTTTTTAACATTCAAATTTAACCTCCTATCAAATTTACTTAGTTTAAAAATGAAGGCTGATCTCATTTCCACCAACTGAATTCCCAGTCGTTATTTACAACAAATAATTCTGACATTATCCTTCCAGATGCATGTTAAAGGCCAGAGAAGAATATATATGGCAGTCTGTCATACTCTGATCCTATATCTCATTTCTCTTTTTGCTTACTAGGCAGACTTCCTTTTCAAAGAAGGCTGCTGAAAGCATTTTTTAATAGATAGAAAGCAAGTTTCCTTGCCTGTGGCCTCGGGAAGAATTTCAGATCTTAGTAGCATAGCTCTGTGAAAAGTGTCTTTCTTGCTGCTTGCATTTTCTTCTTCACTGGTCAGCATTTGCCTGTCAAACACAGCATTGCAAGGGCAGTCAGCTGCCATTCAAAGTAGCGCTGAATGAAGAGTCCAGCTGAGCTGCAGCTGTACAGGACAGAGCACCAGCACCCAGGCAGAGATTTGGGCTTACTGTGCTGATAGACTAGAAGCGACAAGGGCCAAGAAGAGAATACTGTTGTGAGGCAGCAGAGAAACATGCTTGCCCTTAAGTGACTTTCCTCGTATAGAAGACAGGTTTAAAAGACTGTTTCCTTTTCATTTTCATTTTTCTTATTGTACTGTTCTTCTGGAAGATGGCAAAGCTGTTAATGTCCTCAAAAATTAAAGGCAAGTATCTATACCTTCCAAAAGTCTCTGAAGTTTAACAGATTTAGCACCGGGCAGATGCTTGTAAGGAAAACAGTTCACTGTGCATTGTACACACTTGCACCTAGTTCCTCACAGAAGGGCACAACAGTTGTATTTGTACATACAGCCAGGCACATCTGAGGAACACAGGATCTTGATGTCTGCTTCTAATGTGTACAGGAGCAATATTCACTATTCAGGTTCATCAAGAAACCTGAATGGCAGAAAGACCTAGTGTGAAACCTTAATATGACTTAAACCTACCTACAGTGGTTGAATTTCAAAGTTGTGCAATAGGTGAGCAAAATGCCAGCACATCACTTAAACCAAGTCCTTAAAATATATGTGTACTTAAGGCTTGTATAAGAAGATTTAAGGAGTGTATAAACCCCATTCTGGCATAAAAGTCATTCCACATCTGGAGAGACCAGAATATGCGATTCAATCTGTTCACAGCTACAAGGGATAAACTGTATATGAAGGTTGTCTTTGAAGATTGAAAGGCTGCTAAGAGTTAACTCTTTTCATTATCTATGCTAAGTGTCTCTATCAGTATCTTTCCTGAGAAACATATCTATCAATTATTTCAGCTAGAATTTGGCTTCGAGCATGTATACTCATTCCACCAGGTACTGTCATGATAATATATTCAAGCATTGCCAAGAATAAGCATGTCACACCTATTCTACCCTCAGGACTTTTTAACAGGAAACTAGTATGTCCGTAAAATCCCAGCTGTCACAGAGCAGAAAGAGGGATGCTGTTCAATGTCTCTTCCAGGGGAATCAAATAAAGCTACTAAAATTCCAGGTTCTAAATAAATCGAAGAAGGTAACTGTTATCCCACCAGGTAGATGAGCTGTGGAACACCTCTTCAGAAGATACGGTAGAAGATGAAATTTTAAATGGGTGTGAAGGAAGACTAGACAAACTCATGTAAGAAAAACCAACCAAGGCTTATGAAATATAAAAAGTAAATTCTGCTTAGAAAGTCTCCAAAACAAAAGTGTTTGGAAGATAGGAGAATACTAGTGGAAGCATCATATATGATTGCCTTGCTACATGATTTTCCAGGTATTTTGGCTACTCTTGAAGAGCGGAAGACTGTAAGAGATGGTTCTATTGTCTAACCAGGTGTGACCCCTCTTAGCTTCTGATAATCCTCAGCCTCAGATTTGTCAAGCATGACAGACATCAAAGCAAGCAATCCTTTATTTTATTTTGTTAGAAAAAACTAATCAGTCGAGTTACAGTGTAACATTAAAGAATCATTAAAAAGATAAAGGCCTCAAAGAGAAATTATAATGCAAAAGCTGTGAGATTTTTTCCTGCTTGCTTTATTATAAAGCATATAAAGGGAGGGATTTCAGCTAAAAATAAAAAAAGCTCACTGACTGGATCTCAAGTGCAACTGATTTAACAAACTGTAGTGTCAATTGCTTCCACCAAAAAAGGAAAATGGGAGAGTAACTGCATAACAGTTTTACTGCTGTTACATGAAAGAAATAGATATGTATATTAATGGCAGATGAAAAATTTTCATCAGAAATCACACATCAAGATGGGTGTGTGATTTCTGTCTGTGAAGGCAGAGAAGCACAGTAACCTAATGGAAGGTTGTAGAACCAGTATAAATGTGGCTGCTTGATCTGCTAGAGGCACAAAGGTCTTTAAAATCTTGGACAGCACCTGTGGCGCCTGTATATCGTCTGATCAAGCCTTTACCAGTATAGTCTTTCTTTTATTTTTCTCCTTAAGAATGTTCCTTCTCAAAAATAGTTCTGTCATTTGTAATGGCTTCTGCTGCCTGCCTAGACTTTCCTCTGATAAACCTGCATTATTTTTCCCACTACCTGATAAAAGATTCTTCTCTGATTCCCATCCCCACAGGATAGCTGAAGTGAGCAGAATCTAGTAGTGGCAGAAAATTAATGATATAGGGTGACTATCCTTTAAAAACATTTAGTTAAAGAGATTTTCTGCCTGTGTTACACCACAAATGTGTTACTACTTCCCTTCATCTTCCTCTCTGGAGTAACAGAGCAAGCATCAAATGATGGAATGGAAGGAGGCAATCATTCCTACACTGTTTTCACTGTTTGTCTCTTTTTTTTTCCCAAACTGAGATTAATATGCTGTGGAGAGATTAGAATGCCAAGATATTTGTGGTTCATCTAAATGGAAGCAGCGACTGGGGGATCTGCTATATAAATGTGTCTGTGGGCCAGATTTGCTTAGCAAACTCACAGCTGTACTGCAGTAACACTGATTTTTTCCCTGTCATCCTGGGCAGTCACATGAAGAAAATATATGATCTTTTCCATTATGTAGGTAGAGCAGTCAATCTGGAATACTTTAGCAGACCTTGCAACAAACGTCTGAGAGGGAAAACCTGGTATCGAGCCAACATTTTTCCCGGTAATCCTAATGAAAGAACATATGCCGATCTGAATTAAGACTTAACCCAGAACCTTGATCCAAAGTTTGCTGAAGTAGGAGGATATTTTCATCCAAATTTAGGTCAGAAGTTTGCAGGTTGTGACCTGTTTTTGTAATGAGACAAATCCACACATTCAGTGAGCAACAATATTTTCAGAAATTTCAGTTTCAAAGCTTGGGTCAGTGATTGAAGATCCATCATTGCCTGGCTACTCTGTTTGTACATGTCTACGTGTGCCTTGAATTATTTTTATAACACTACTTACTGTAAAGAAACGATAACCTGCATGTCAAAAACAGCACGTCCATAATATAAGAAATTAATCTCTTCATGCTGATTAACTGTACTTTGTAGCACTGATCCCTAGAAGAACTATTACATGTCCCTTTAGAAACATATTCTGTACTCTTCTGTCACTGAAGGGAGAAGAAAAAAGAAAATACTTATGATTACTAGTGGCAATTAACAATTTCTACTACATAAAAATAATTTTTTTCAGAAGAAAAAATAGATTATGAAATTATTACCTGGGTTAAAAATTGCAAATTCCTTTGTAATGCACTTTCTTTCCCAAAGGGTTTATAAATCAATACATCATTTGCTATGTCAGTGTAGGTTTGTACTTGTTGGCAAAAGAAAAGTCCCGGAAAACAAAAAAGCAAAACTCCCAGTTACAATATAATCTACCTTTAACCACCAGCCTGCTGGAGGTGGTCTTAACATGACAGATTTAAACATTAAAGTCAACTAGCATTATAATGGGAATGTGATGGGCTTGACAACTGGTATTGCTTACCAGAGGCACTCATGTGTAATTTTAGTGTACAGCTGAACTGAGATAATAAGTCCTAAAGGATTAATCCAAGAGTCTTGTACAATTCTTCATCCTACTGGAGTAACTTTACCTTTGATTTCTGATTCGGTAATGAACTTGTCCTTTTCGTGGATTTTTCCAGACAGTTTGATCTTGAGGTTTCTGTCAATAGGCCACCTTCATTATTCCTAACAGACTGGATTTACATAATCTGATTTTTAACATCTACATTACTCTGTGGAAGTCTCTGTTGAACAGTGAATGAGATGGTGCACCTGGTAAGGTAGCTGAGCTATAACTGTGTTCAGGAACTGCCTAACAGAAAAACACTCCTACCACAGGATCTCCAGTGAGGTGCTCAAATCTGAGCAGGAAAAATCCAAATTAGTGCCTTTATTCTTCACATCCAGTGTTTTTCTTTTGACAGTAATAAATGTTGCAACAAAGTTCCTTACCTTAGGTAGACAGCCATGGATGAGGTGAGGGAACAAGCCCATGACACCTCCTGTGTAAAGTCCAGAGTAGCACCCTGTCCCCAGGAAAGCAACATTCCTTCACAGGTGAGCATCCACAGACAGACAAGGAATCTGTGGCTTCCCTTTCCTTGTTATTACTGTCATTGGTAATCATCACCCACACTGTTCTCATGAGAATTGGAGAGGTCCTTCTTCTTGCAGGGGCTGCCACATTATTGTCAAATTTTATTTATCCTCTATTCATTTTCCCAGAATTGTCCTGTGAAAGGGGTGGCGGGGAAGAGATACCAGACAGAGAGGAGATAGCCACCCTCTTTCAGAGCACTGCCTGACATGAGACACATTCGCTTTGGCTCATGTGATACAGCTGATGCTGAATGGTTGCACAGCTCCACTCCTCAAAAAGAGCCAGAAGCCTCGCCACAAGCAGTTTGCCATGAGCTGCACACTGGCACAGGCAGGCCCAGCCCCTGCCTCAAGGGACTTGCAGTGACATGGCTGTACTGCAGCAGAGCCCTGTTGTGAAAGCCTGTTTGTCTCTGTGGAGGAATGACCAAACCCCAGTATGCAATAGTGGCTTTTTGTTCCGTTTACTGCCTTTACTCCCCATTTGTTTCCATGGTAGCAATATGGAAAAAATAGGATTTGTAATGTAAAATCTAGGAAAGAGACCATTTTTTCCTGTCAGAAGCCAGTTTGTGATATACTGAAATATATATATGACAGCTAAACCTAAATCTGTTTCATAAAGAACAGATACATTTAGCAGAAATATCAAAATCAGGAATTTTATTTCATTTGTTTCATAATAGTCCCCTTCAGCTGCAGTTTATAGGATTTATTTTTATATTTTTATGCTCCAGCACAGAGACAATGCTTAGATATAAACCCATGCATACCCAAAACAAGATGGTAATTTCATAGCAAAATCTTCCACTACTTTAAACTGCATTGCAAATTAACTTAAGGTTATGTAACACCAGAACATACCACTCCTGTCTGGCACCAACCTAAACATTTCTTAATACGTGTTCACATAGAGCCCTCCTGTGTTTGCTAGGTTTCATTACAACAGCCATTACATCTGACAGACAATTTATTGCCCTACATCAACAAGACTGAACTCCAGAAGGGAATGCCAAGCTCCTGTCCTCTCACATTTACACAACATGGACTATTGAATTCCACTTGCCAAATACTGTATCAAGCTCCAAAAGGTGACGAATGAGAATCTGTCACTAGCTCAGTCATACCATTCTTCAGTGGTAAGCATCATAAATACCAGTAATTTAATTGTTGTTATAAGTGTTGCTCATGATTTTTATCATAGAATCATAGAATGGCTGGTGTTGGAAGAGATTAAAGATCATCTAGTTCCAACCCCCTGGCCATAGGCAGAGACACTTTCCACCAGACCAGGTTGCTTAGACCCCCACCCAACCTGGCCTTGAACACTTCCAGGCATGGGGCAACCACAGCTTCTCTGGGCAACCTGTTCCAGTGCCTCACCACCCTCAATGCAAAAAATTTCTTCCTAATATCTAATCTAAACCTAATATTTTTCGGTTTGAATCCATTCTACCTTGTCCTGTCACTATACACCCTTGTAAAAGTCGCTCTTCATTTTTCCTGTAGGCTTCCTTCAGGTACTGGAAAGCCACAATTAAGTCACTCTAAAGCCTTCTCTTCCTCAGGCTGAACAAACTCAATTCTCTCAACCTTTCTTCAAGGGTGAGATGCTCCATCTCTCTAGTCATCTTGGTGGCCTCTGCTCCAACAGGTCGTTGTCCTTCCTGTGCTGGGGACCCCAGAGCTGGATGCAGCACTGCAGGTGGGGTCTCACCAGAGCTGAGCAGATGAGCAGAATCACCTCCCTTGCCCTGCTGGCCATGCTGCTTTTGCTGCAATCCAGGACACAGCTGGGTTCCTGGGTTGCAAGTCCACATTGCCAGCTCATGTACAGCCTCTCATCCACCAGCACCCCCAAGTCCCTCTTGGCAGAGCAGAACGCTTTTATGATTCATTCCTGCATCCCTTTTGTACTATCTTGACTGGACATGGCCATGAGCAGCCTGCTGTAGTTGATCATGCTTTGAGCAGGGCAGATAGACTGAACCACCTCCAGAGATGGCTTCTAAATTCAATGGTTCTGCGATTCTGCAACTCTTCAGTACAGTTTCTGTATAATTTTGAATCATATAGACAATTCTCCAAATGACATGGGAATAGGCAGTATCCTCTTGTAATCTTAGTCTAGAAGCCACAGGTGAACGAGGAGCTGCACTTAAAGTCGTTTTCTCTCCTGCTTTTGCAGTAGCCTCTTATCCAGCTGTGTGGAAAAGATTACATGGTCCATGCACCCCTCTGTGTTTCTGTCTCTCTTCTGCAGCCTTTCCATCTGTAAGAATCTATGTATTTTAGTCTAATGGTACTATCACAGGACACATTTCCTAGAAGCAGGACTTAAAAGAAAAAAGGAGAAGAAAGATGCTACCAGGCAAAAGAGCAACATCAAACACAGAAACCAGATGAAACAATGGGGAAAAGAAAGAGAGAACAGTGTAAAAAACGTAGGAGATAGAAAGCAAATGCACAGAAGCTGGGCATGACGCTGTGCTCTGCAATACTGAAAGACAGAACGGTATGTAAGAAGCACATCCATTGCAAGGAAGACCTGGCATGCAGAACTGTAGGGAAATGTTACCTTGAGTTACCTTTCCTCCTCTGTAGGTCCATCTGTAGTCTTCATTGATTATCTGTGCAGGGGAAGCAGATCTGTAAGGTTCAGTAATTGCTCTTTGTTAAGCAGGTTTATAGACAAGAAAATACATTTTGCAGCTTAAAAGAAAGACTTTGTAGTTGATTTACCCTTTAATTCTTCAAAATAAAAGTGGAGACCTACCCCCATTTTCACAAATTCATTTCCCACATTAAGGGTAAACAAAAAGAATATGAATTTTACAAGGAAGTTTTGATTCACCCAGACTGAAATTTTCCCACTAGTGTTTTCAGAGGATATGACATCAATGGTAATTACATTTAATAGAATTCACTATGCTCACGTGATTTTAGCATACGAGAAGCAGTTCAATTATGTATCTGTGGATAGCCAAAGGATAGGATATTAAAAATTATTTTCACAAAATATTAAACATTTTCTTGTCATGAGGAAAACACCTCTGAGTTCTGTCCTACATGCACTACGGTAATAAACGGTCTATTCTGGAGCAGAAAACAAAGTTAGAGTTTTTATCTAAATAAGTCACACAAAAGAAACAGCGGATTATTTGAACTGAATGGATTTATAGTATTCTGGTTTACAGGATTAAGGTGAAATACAAAGTTTGAGTTAAGAATGGAAAAACGCATCTGACTTAGGACTATAAAAAAGGAAATCGTGTTTGCTAAAGTTTTATCTTTATTTCAAGGTAAATTCATGAATGGGCCACAGCTAAGTATTCTGAATGAACCAAGACATTCACTCCCTTCTAAATGTTTCTCACTAGCTCAAAAGGGCTGTTAGCAATATAGTCATTTTTAACTACTACTGGCCTACCGGAAGAGAAATCTAAGATCTGGTGGGAGAATAACAAGAAATGCCTAATGTTTGCCGAGACTTTTATGTACTTTATTTTTTTTTCTGGAAGGAAATTAATAAAAAGCTTTAAATGCAGAGAACAGGCTACAGTTAAGACTAGTAGGAATGCACTTTGTGAATGTCTTGTTCAACCTTTCTAAACAGATTTTCAAAGGTTCATAATGACCAGTGAACCCAAACTGCACATCAGAGTGTATCTGTATGAAGGAGCCCACTGAACTCTTCTTACAGCTTTGAATAGCCCACATTCACAAAGAGGTGCTGGAGGTGTTTGATTCTTTTATTAGAGAACAGAAATTTCAGTCACTACAGTGACTCAAAGGAGATTTTCTCCAGTCCACAGATGAAACTCTAAAGGAGATTTTTGCTACCTTTATCTAGAGACTAAGACCTAATGTACAGATGTAGTTCCTGTAGGGGTAAAGAATCTTTAGGCCACTCAGACAGTGGAATCCTGTTATCAAATTCTCCTTTAACATTTTAAAAACTATCTCACTGCTACATTTGAGAGTAAGAACGACCAGCTTTAACAGTACTAAACGAACTGGAAGGTTTATTTTCTTTACTTCTGATGTTTACACGGAGAACAATAGAGCTTCACTTTTCAATCACTGAGCTGCCCATGGAACTGAGTTCAGTACCTTGGGAGGTCTTCAGTGGCACGCCCACGTGGCTGCCACACCAGTTTTGATAATCAGGTCATTAGAAAAGACTTACAAAAGTGCATAATTTGGGCTGTTGCAGGCACGTACTGCAGCAGCATGATAATACAGTATGTAAATAATGATTCAGAGCGGGAGAACTGACTCCTCTACAGGGGGAAATAGGCTTTGATATTATCTAATCAATGGTGTCACGAGGTAGGATGTTCAGATACATGACCAAAGCAGTTATTCTCAGAAAACATTTTATGCTGAGGAATGAAACATTGGTGGAATGCAGCAGATGTTTTTGTTAACTCCACGCTACCACGTGGAACAAAACCTACGAACTGGGACTGCTCTGTATCGTGTCTCACCCACAGTTCAAAAGAAGAGAGCACTGCGCAGCAGCTTGTCCAGGCCTGCATTCCTGGTTCTAGCTAGGAGGCTAGAAGATCTACACACGCTCTTTTGAAGTAGACTAAGGAAAAAAATATTGAAAAACGTTAAGCCAATTAAAAACAAAAAAAAAAGTTCTCCCTTCTCTGTAAATCTTGCTTCAGGTGTGCAAAACTATGCTGTCAATAATAGTGACCAAAAGCTTATTGATATCCTTGAATAAGGACAGCCCTATAGTTTTCATTGGGTATTAGGGACCTCACTTCCTTGTTCATGGGTATAGAGTAGAAGCTAGCATCTGGAAGAACCAGTCATTACAAAATTCGGTGATCCTACAGAAAAGCGGAAAAATCGCATGCTTTCAAAGCTGATGAAAACTGTTACGTTTTCCTGCCTCTGTTCTCGGATCTATTTCAAACAGTATTTCAGTGAAAAATTGAAGGCTACATGTTCATGTCAAGTTATGAATGCCTCTTGATTTGGGGAGCAATGCTACACGTCATTCCATGAGGCACTGAGCATCTCGTGGATAAACTGCTGCAAAGCAATGAAAGATCCATCAAAAGCCATTAACACTGGGTGGATTCTGTGGGAAGAATAGTTGGCTTTCTACCAGGAGAGTCTCATGTGAGAGTTTTCTGTAGAGAACAATTCAAAAAGAAGGGAGAATGAAGAAAAACAGGAGAGGTTTCCAGAGGTTCTGGAATTGCAAAGCTGGAGCAGAAAAGGTGTCACGTTTTAAAATTATGTATGTGGTCTACCTTGAGCAAGTTACTTCATCAACAGAAAGAGAGGCTAAAGTAAAGCTATGATTACACATTTATGATGTGGTACTTAAATTGACTTAAGCAATCCATGCCTGCACCATATATTCCTGCCCCCCTCTTTGTGCAGGTGTGACTGCTTGGTGAATTGCCAGAGGAAACAGAGCCAGCTAGGAAGAGCCTAGCCAACAAACTGGGAGCCTAGCCCAGTAAGAAATTGGCACCCAGAAGGAGTCAAGGTGATTCCAGAAGTGCTTTGTGGTGAGGTCCCAGTCTCAGAATGGGAAATTTTTGCTCCAAAGGCCATCTTTCTAAGACCTAATAATCAGCAGAATGAAGATATTTTTAATTGGAACAGGTTGCCAGGGCTGTGGAATTGCCACCAGTGGAAAATACAAAGTTAGTAACAACTTCTATGAGACCACCAAAACAAGCTCTACAAGCATTTGTTAAGGGTGGGTCAGGCACTAGTGGTGCATACAACCATCAGGTATGAAAGCAAGTTATCATCACTTGCTGATGCAGTGGCTGAGAAGATGAGGAAGTATCAAGGAACAAGTCTAGGAGGTGACAAATGCCAAAAATACTGAGTTGGTCAGACTCCCATCAGAGAACGTGGGAAGTGGTGTGGTGGCAATTATAGGGTTTTATCCAACCTTGGGCTCTCAAAAACGCAACAGGAATAGGTGACTCAACTCTCCTCCAGAAGAGCTTTTTTCACATCTGTAAATACTGTACATTTACTTGTGAGTCATACATGAACTATTGTGTAAAATTAATTTGACTTAAAATAAATTACAATTTGAGGGTTGTCGTGACTGAAGGAAATGGATTCTTGTTGGAAGCAAGGGAGACCAGAGGAATAATAGGTGGGGACTCAAAGGGTCTTGATAATCATGATGCATCATCTTACTACTTACTGGCAAAATCAACCTGCCTTACCTATGTGGACAGCCCACCTTACTTAACCTTCAATAGGAGCATGTAAATTATGTACGTTCAACAAAGCCACTATGAATGATTCACACTGGATCATCCTACCAGAATACCCTCCTCCTCTCTCATGTCCGATGAATCTTAAAGCCAATTAAACATTACCACCTTTCCCCAATTGGGATATTTATAATGCCTCTCTCTTTATTCTCTGACATCTAATAAAAGGCATGCTCACACTGCAGTCCTCTGCTATTTAATTAAAGACAATCAGTAGGGAGACACAAATCTACAGAAAACCAGTCTCTATTAATTTTCCTGCCCTCGCAGTTATTTGTTTGCTTTCTGTCATATCCATTAAGACAGTAATGTCTGAAAGACAAATGAGTTATACGGATTTAATGCTGAAGACAGGAAAAGGAAAGGTACCAGAGCACTGAGGTGCTGGCACTGCATTGGAGTGATCACAGAGCACATTTTTGTGTATATTATGGGCCCAAAATTTGTCCGATCAAATTGTACATTAGACCATTAGTAATGGCCCAGTCTGCCTGGGAGAAGAAATATGCAGATCCCTCTCCCTTCCTCCCAGATAATTTCCTCAGCATGGTGATGGAGCTGTATTGTAGTTACGACTCCAATTTCAGACACTAATAAATTACAAGGCAGAACTTTCCAAGGGTACCACACAGAGGTGAGAAATCCAGATCTAGGAAAACTTAAATTCACCTTCCAGATCCAGTGGAGCAGCAGATAGGATTCAGCAGCTGATTTAAAGTACATTTCTCTGTAGTCAGTCCTGACTTTCTGAAAGAACACAACATATTTATAGAAAAGAAAAGTTAGAGTTAGTTAAGAAACAAATTTTCACTATGGTCATACTGATAGTTTCGTATAACTAACAACAGCTCTCTGAAGGACACCCAGGCTGTCCTGATGCCAGGGCTGTGGGGATACCCAGCCATAATGGTGGAAGGTGTTGTCTCCAGCTGCTTGCTTCCAGCCTTTAGCCAGAGGTTATCCCTACAAAGTTTCACACAGGTGCTTTTTAACCCATAAGACAAATAAATTGTAAAGCTTATGCACCTTGTTTCTCGTAGCTTGATGCCTTTGGTTGCACTGGTGCACATGAAGAAATGATAGAAGACAGAAACCCTCTGCAAGGTGTAGTGATGGGCAGATGAGGACTAGCTAATGACCAATGACTTCTACAAATACAGCTATTTACAAAGTTCACATCTTTGTCACTCCAACTGCTATCCCTGTAAATTTTTTTTTTCACATTGTACCCGGTCATTTTTCAACACCAAATTCTAATTCACAGCCACGCACCAGATGCTGTGATACGATCTTTCCCAGATGTAAAATCTCTGGAGGTTCCATGCCTACAAAATAAAAGCTATCCAAGAATATCCTATTTCATTTAATACTAGTCTTGGAAATCTTTCGTCTGGTCATTCCAGTATAAAGTGTAACCAGACAGTGCACATGTGCAGTTTCACTAGAAAGTGAACAGATATTTACAACCCAGGGAACAGAGCAGGCCAGAGCAGGCTAGAAGCCCTAGCAAAAACAAACACACAAACTATAAGTCATTAGTTTGGTGCTTCAGACCAACAGTCTGAGGTTATTCCGTCATTTAATGCTGCTGTCTAGAATTTAATTTTCCCAGCTACAACAAGTTTATTTGAAAGGCACTGCAGCAAGCTCATAGTTATATGGCCAGATCTATCCTGGCTGACATTATGAGGGAAAGAAAAGACAGACGTGATGACACAGGAATCTTTCCGATCATAGCTTCCTCTGCTTTATACCTGCTACCACTGAGTGCTTGCCAAAAACCTTTTTTGTCTATGTATTATGCAAGACTAGCTATTTTCTCCCAGTACTCCTGTGACAACTCATCTGCTTCTGAAAGCAGAAAACCTCTCCACAACCTTTTTCCCTACTTTGATCTAGGACACAGAATAATAGTATTTAAGATTTAGTGCGGATTTTCCACCATCTGCAATGATGATAACCTCTCAAGTGCAATGCAAGAACCCGAGTCAGAAAATTAAGTGTCCATGTCATCAAGGGAATGTGGGAAAAGGAAACGGAAGGGAAAGCAATTCAGACTTGTAAGTTTTATGACTACCTAGAGTAAAACAAATCACATAAATATTGCTTCTTTTCCCAGTTTGATGCAGAAACTTGTAAAGCTCTCATTCCTATAAACGGTATGGACTTTCAGAGAATCACCGAATCACAGAATATTGACTTGGAAGGGACCCATAAGGATCATTTCAATGACTTCTGGGCTCTGGGAAGTCCTGCAAATTCAACCAGCTCTTGCTTTGCTTTCTCTCTCCTGTGTTGATAAATACTTCACTTATTCAGATTACTGGAATAAAATAGTGATGTCCGAGTTTGGAGAATAAATACCTTCCTCGGCTCAATGACTAATCTTCTGTTAGTCAGGGATGTTTCACATTAACAAAACTAAGGCATCAAGGAAGCTGGACATATGAGCAATAATAGAGATTTTAACATTTTTGACTCAATTACTGAGTGTATAATTTGGGTATCTTGCATGATTGTGTGGCCTGTGTCAGCAACTCTGATGTGCTCAGCCACCACTCACACCTTCTGCATCAGACCTCTGTGCAAGCCCGGCTGGAGACACCCTCTTGTTTTGACCCACTGTGAGCCAGATCGTGCCTCAGCAGAACTGCCTCTGGAGGCTTCCTGAAGGCAGGGCACGCAGTGCTGCTCAGACTCTGGCCTGTGAGTTGAGCACTGCTAAAAAAAACTGGCCTCCTTTTGAAAACCCTGGGAAACACAGGTCTCGATCATTCCTGTTCTGGGCTGTGTCCAGTTCTGGGCTCCTCAGTCCAAGAAAGACAAGGAGATACTGCAGAGTGTCCAGCAGAGGGCCGTGCTGATGAGGAGTCTGCAGCATCTCTCTTATGAGGAGAGACTCTGGGAGCTGGGCCTGTTTAGTCTGGAGAAAGCTGAGAGGGGATCTCATCAATACATGTAAGTATCTCAAAGGAGGGTGTCAAGAGGATGGTGCCAGACTCTTTTCAGTGCTGCTCAGTGACAGGACGAGGAGCAATGGCCACATAAAGAAATAAAGGAAGTTTCACCCCAACATGAGGAAGAACTTCTTCACACTGAGGGTGGCAGAGCACTGAAACAGGCTGCCCAGGGAGCTCATAGAGCCTCCCTCTCTGGAGACATTCACAGCTCATCTGGACGCGTTCCTGTGTCACCTACTCTAAGTAACCCTGCTTGGCACGAGGGGTGGAGATGATCCCCAGAGGTCCCTTCCAAGCCTAACGATTCTGGGACTCTGTGTGATTCTGTTTCTTAAAAATCTTCTGTCGGCCTAGCACACGACGGGGCCGTGCACGGGAAGTGCCGCCGGCCCCCGGAGCGCGGCACAGCCCAGCGCTGGGCACCCCTGCCCGCACAGGCCACGCCAGCAGCTCTGCGCCCGAGGCCGCCCCTCAGCACACCGAACCCTTCGGGCGCTCCGGCCGCGGCCCCGGCGCAGGCGCGGGGAGCAGGCGGGGCCCGGGCCGCTCCTCCCGCTGCTGCCGGTGCCCGTGGTCCCTGCGTCGTTCCGTAGCGGCGGCGCAGGGAGGTGGAGGAGCGCGGCCGAGTGCGGCCCGCCGTGCTGGCGAGATGGCGGCGCAGAAGATTAACGAGGCGCTGGAGCACATCGCGAAAGCGGAGAAATAGTGAGCGGAGGGCAGCGGGGCGGAGGGTGCGGGCTGGGGGGAGCTGGCGAGCGGCTGCCAGCTCGGCACCCGCGCTCTCCGGGCCGCCCGGCGCTCCTGCCCCACGGAGGCGGCGTGTCCCCTCCTGGCCTGGGGCAGGGGAGCTGAGGAGATTCCCGTGTGCCAGGCGGCGGAACATCGGGACAAGGGGAGGGAGGTGGCGGGGCCGGGGGGGCCGGCGCGGAGGGAGTGGGGGGCATGGCTGCTCGGCCCTTCCTCTGCCTGAGGGGACCCTCCCTGCGGGGGCCGGGTGCTGTAGAGGGCCTGCTGCCCCGAACCGGGGCGGTAAAGCGGCCCTAAGACTCAGCGGTGGGGTCGGTGAGGCGGTGCGGCTCAGAGGCCTGGAGCCCGAGCAGTTTCCTTTAGGGCCTTGTGGCCTCTATTGCTCCAACCTGGACTGCAAAGCAAGGGCAGTCACTTCTGCCCTTCTGCTAAAGTTCGTGGGAGGAAGACAAGTCACAGAATCAGTTAGGTTGGAAAAGGTTTCTGAGATAATCGAGTCCCACCTGTGACCCAACACCACTCTGTCAACTAGACCAGGGCACTGAGTGCCACATCCAGTCTTTCCTTAAACACCTCTAGGGATGGTGACTCTGTCACCTCCCTGGGCAGCCCATTCCAATATGCAATAACCCTTTCTGTGAAGAATTTCTTCCAAATGTCCATCCTAAACCTCCCCTCGTACATCTTAAAGCTATAGACAAGTGAGAGAAAAGAGTTATGCAGACTGCGTTGGATAAAAGGGGTTGACTTTGCTGAGGGGGTGGGTGTTTGTTTCCTACCCGTGAGAAATGTGTGATTGTTGCTTCTTAGGTGGCTTCAAAGACCTGTACTGATGTTTATCTTGGAGAGCTTAACATCTATTATAGTCTTTTACTGTGTATTTTAACACTGAATTATAGCCGTTTTGCTTGTAAGTCTAAATTGCATAGAGTACAGTATAGATGTAATAGAGCTGACTAATCCAAGGATGCCATAGTTTTAGTAACATATAGTGACAGGCCCTCTGGAAATCACAGATCAAAAGTATAAATTGGCATAGAGGGAAGACTTCAACATTGAAAAACCCAGCATATCTTACTCAAATTACTTGACCGAAAGTGCCCTCCAGCAGAATTAATTTTAAGCTTATCTGGAGAGCACTTGAAATAAAAGGCACTGAAACCTCAAATTGTGTGTAGATTGTGTATTTCAGCTTGATGCATTTGAGGCTCTGACTGTGATAAAAATAACACAATATAAAGGCTTGTGTTAGAGTTATACACTGTGGTTGTCATCCAAGTAAGACAGTAAAACTACCTTAGGATCCATATACAACTGTTTTGCCAAGTAAAGAATGTGTTGCATATGATGTGTTGGCATACAACAAATATGCAAGTGGACTGTAAAGTTATGGTAATATTTTCATTTCTTTTAGAAATGAGGAAGTCAGCATATTGAATTCCAATTTGCCTAATGACTCACCTAATTTTCCAGTGTTCATTTTCCCCTATGTATCTATGCCTACATGTGGCACCTTTTAGTGTCATGATCTGTTGTAGACATATAAATGACATATGATGTTTTGTGTTGGTAAGTAAATTCTTTTATTTGTGTATGCAATGGAGAGTCTTTGATAATCCTCGGCAGTGAAAATAATTCCTGTAGAGGAACGCTGGAAACTTCCTGATGCGTGAAAAAAAAATATTGTCAGGTGTCGTGGTATCGGAAATCTGAAGATATCATGTTGGTGTAGGAGGAAGTATTTTTCTTCTGCTGACTTTTTACTGCTGAGATGGACTTGGGAAGACTCTCTGGGAACAGCAGAAGCATGTCAGGGTGAGGGTTGTAACTGCGGGAGATAATGGCAGTGCTTTATGCAATTCTTAACAGTGCTGGCATTTGTTTTTACAGTAGTGACGCCACCAGAGTATTGGCGTATAGGTAATTGCTCATTTCCAGGAGTATTCTAAAGTTTTAAATGTATCTGAAGTGCCTTGAAGGTAAAACATAAAGTCTTTGCTAATTGTTTCTTGTGTTTTAGCCTGAAAACTGGATTCTTAAAGTGGAAACCAGATTATGACAGTGCAGCTACTGAATATGGGAAGGCAGGTATGTGTGGCTGTAAATATGGCCATATGGTTTCAAAGTATTCATTAAGCTTAGTCCCTGATAATGTTTTACATATTTTTATTACATTGCTGTGTAAGTAAAACTGTTGTGAAGGCTAAATGTAAGATGAAACAACAAAAAAATCCTCTTGGTAGCACTGTAAAATAAATTTCAGGTTGTACTTGGAGATCTAGAACAGTTTCCAAAACCAATTTTTTCAAGCTTACAACTTCTATTTTTTATATTGCTATATGTGACATAAATAAAGCTTTCTTTCCTTCTTTGACTTGTCCGCCCCCAAATCCTGTGACTTTATCTACAAAACAACAGACGTTCAAACTGGTTTTAAAATTTTGCTTTATCATCATCTTATGAAATAAGTCCTGTCAAAGACTGTCTCAGTAAAGTGAGATGCTGCCAGGTTGGGTTGTTTTTTTTTTTCAGGCGTAGTAAGGTCTCTTTCCTCCCTTTTTCCACTGCGAAGTGACACACTGAATATAAAATTCTTACTAGTTGATTTCTTTTTGTTCTAAAGCATTTTCTTCTTTCTCATAGTAGTAATTTGTCATGGTCTTTTGGCTTCTTACTCTAGGCATTCCTACTTATTCACCTAAGACTGAATAAAAAAATACGAACTTGGAAGAACAACTGGAGCGTTTGTAAATTAAAATTTATTTTAAATCCTACTTTGATATTCTGTCGGTTAAATGAGATAGAAATACGTATTTGTACCCTGAAGTGGTTGTGCTGGCAAAGTTATGGGTGTGCTTTGTTGGTGGCACATTTCTGACTTTGTATAACTCCTAATGATTAAAATTATATAAATATGCATTCCTCCATTTCTGTAATTAAAATACAGAATGAGTAAGTCTCAAAGTCCAGCTAAACACATTGAGAGCTATGTACGATGCTGTGGTGGTCTGGAAGTGGTGTTGATAATAAATGTTTTTAATGGTAACTAAGTAACTAATGAAACAAGGAGAACTGTCCGGGATTTTTGGGAAGACCTTGGTAAACTGTAACCATTCGTTTAAAGAGCCTGTTTGCATCTTTAGGTAGCTAAACTCTTGAGCAGCAGTGGTAAGAAGAAGACTATGTCAAGTTGTAAATAACATCCTTCTTTGCTTTCTTGCAGCTGTTGCTTTTAAGAATGCCAAGCAGTTTGACCAGGCAAGGGAAGCCTGTTTACGGGAAGCTGAGGCACATGAAAACAATAAAGCGTATCTTTTCATTGACTGAGATTCTTTCTTTCCAAGAAGTTGACTAGTTGCTACTTAGATTGGAGAAATGGGGGTTGGTAGCAGGTTATTTAATGTACTTGCAAATTTTGTCAGTGTAACAGAATTGCTTTTTAAAGGACCATTCCTGTATACTCTGAGTGGGAAAAACTAAAGAACTCAGTTAGAAAATCGGTGTTGTCCCCAATAACAGCTGACAGGTGCCTGGGATATCTAGGTACTGCTTCAGAAGTTTAATCGGTTTTTAATTACCTACTAATGCATAGTATAAACTAAATGAAGCTCTGACATTTTTACAGTACTTGTAGTACTGTTTAATAAGCAGGAACATATTTTAAATAAATGTGCTTTTTACAACTTTATATGCAGCTATACATTGGTATGTTGCATTTATTCTGTCCTTAGAATTATTTATTTTTCACAACTTGCTTGCAATTGTAGTAGCTTTGCTTTGCCTTTATGGAGTTCCTTGCTTTGAAATTAATAGTTGTGTAAGATTTTGTACATTAATATTTTTCCTGCATTATATTTTTGTGGCTTTTGTCCTTGACTTTGACAATTTTATGTCCAGTCTCTTTCATGCTGCCAAGTAAGTACAGAAGTGCTAAGTAATCTGAAACAGATTTTTTAACATAAAGTACAAGCATGAACTGTCATTTTGATCTCAGTGTAGTAAGTGTTCTGATTCAAGTGATTTTGCTACTTCAAAATTAGTTCAATGGAAGTGTGAGCTAGGAAAGTCTGAAAACCTGCAATGGCCACCTGAAGAAATCAGGATTTTGGCATTCTTCAGCACCTTTTGATAGCAAATATCTTTCCTTAGATGAACTTCTCATAATTTTGAAGCTCTACACTGTAGAGGTTATAAAGAAATTTTTAATTAACGAATACTTCAGAGATGACAATAATCCAAATATTGCCTGGAGATCAGATTAAAATAGATTTTTACTGGGGAGTGTGGTTGAATTTTGTGGAAGATAAAGTTACACATGTGCTATGTCATGAAATAAAACACTTCAAACATCCTCAAAGCATTAAATATTAACAGTGAAGATGTTAGATAGTCAATGCACGTTAACTTTTGCTTCATAACTACAGCTTGTTGCAATACACCATCTCTAACCAAATCGTACATTTTTTTTTCTCTGCAGAGCTTATGAACAAGCTGGCATGATGCTGAAGGTATTCCCATTTACTAGTTTGTATTTTTAAGTTCTATTTCATAGTGACGAATATTATGCACTGGACCATATTACAAATATATGTAAGCAAATTGCATATTCAAGTGAATTTTTTTTGTTGACTCATTGATTCTACCTTCAGTAGATTAGGAAAGCAACATTTGTATTTGAGGGGAAAAATAGTTTTCCTTTTGTAGAAGGAAAGAAGAGTGCCTTATGTCAGAGGGTAACAGAAGAGTGGTGCTGCTTTTGCTCTAAACTACCACGAATTCATGACTTACGCAAAAGTTTAATACTTAAAAGTGAATTTTACAGGATTGGTGGTCAACTTTCACTAGCTCTACAAGTTTGTAAATAAAAATTATAATCTTAATAAATAAGGTGTTGAAATTTGCTTTGATTTCTGTCCTTGCACATAAGCTCCTTTCCTGACAACAATGTTCCTGTGACTGTTGCCTTGTAGGAGATGCAGAGGCTCCCTGAAGCAGTCCAGCTGATCGAGAAAGCCAGTATGATGTACCTGGAGAATGGGACACCAGACACAGCAGCCATTGCACTGGAACGGGCTGGAAAGTGAGTCTGAGTTATTGGTGGCTAGAATCTGTGCAGGGCATGGGTATGTCTGTGGTTTGCTTTTATGTCTTTCTGATGCTTTCAGGTAAAAAATATTTTCCTTTCATCTGAAGAGAAAGTATTGATGTTTATTACAGGTTAATAGAAAATGTGAGTCCAGAGAAGGCTGTGCAGCTCTATCAGCAAGCAGCATCGGTGTTTGAAGTAAGTGGGGGATTTTTGTGGGTGTTTTTGGTTTGTTGGGCTTTTTTCTTTCAGCTATGAAATAAAAAAAAAAGCCTAAGATTAGGTTCTAAATTTTGTTTCCTTCATTTTACACCAGTGGCTGAGTAATGAAGCTGAAGGCTTCTCATGCTGTGGAGAAGGAGATGACAAAAGTTAGGAGTCAGTTTGCTTTGCCTTTTTCTCAGTTTAGGACTTGGCAGAATCTGAATTTTGTAGGATGAGTTTTCTGCCTCTTGTTGGGCAGCACAGAGGGTAGAGAATATGTCTGCTGTTGAGAAGTGGAACCCTAAATGATTTGAAGTCCTGAAGGCACAGGAGAAAAGATTTTGCTTGGTGCTCTACCTATTCCATGAGCCAATGATTTGCCTTTTTACAAGTGGCTTTGATGTACTTCTCTATTGTCAGTTGTCACGTGTTTCCAGATTAGCAGATTTGCATTGACATTCCTCTGCTGAGCAGATCCATACAGGAGCTGGCTGTGGAACTTGGGAACACCAATACACTTCACGTTTCCCTTAATTGTATGAACTACTGATCTAATAGCTAACAGTTGTTCTAAGTTACAGGTGGCACACTTAGATTAAGGTCTAGTGGTCTTAATTCTGTGCAAATGAAATAAGAATGTATGAATTTTTTTTTCTTCTCTAGAATGAAGAACGTCTACGGCAGGCATTAGAAATGCTGGGGAAGGCATCAAGACTTCTGGTCAGAGGACGCAGGTATAGCTTTATCCCTTTTTGTTCTTTTAGTGTAATTGAATCTTAAAATGTGATTTTGATTGTGTTTTTTTGTCTTGGTGTTGTTGGGTTTATGTACTATTAATTCTTATTTGAGACAGACTTCAAAATAAGATCCACTTTCTGTGAGATACGCCATGTTCATCCAGGAGCCACCTGTTTTGTGTTCTGGGATGGGAGAATGTGAGCTGAAAGACTTTTGCTCTGTGTTTGTTCAAAGCATATACACCAGTTTTCATTAATTCTTAGACTACTTCAGGTTTTTTTTTTGTTGTTATTGTTTTTTCCAACATAAATATGTAGAAAGTACTTGAAACTCTTCTGTAGCTGTGGGATATAAAATAGGAATTAGGACTAACCTGAGGAAAGAAATCTGCAGCAGTCTGATTCTGGACTTCTTAAAGAAGAGTGAATCTTGGAGTCTCAGTGAGACAAGTTTACTTGTAAATTGCTTGCACCAGACTTGACTTTCAGTTCATCTTACATTTGCTTCACTGAAACATTTAGGTCCTTTAAGAACTATAGTGCTAGTTCATGGATATCAGACTTACTGATAACTTATAGTAACCTCAGGAGGTACAGAAATATGTTAGGGTGTGTAACAAAGCATTCATCTTGTACAATGTTACAAAACCCAAAGTTTCTCTGAATAAATACCAGAGATGTTCTTAGCACATATACAAAAGGAATTGCTAACTATGTATTTACCTACTCTGTTAGTAAGATCTGTTGATTTTTAGTCGTGTTGCTTTTTATTCCAGTAGACTCACCACTGTACTAGTTCAACACTTTGTAGTTAGTCTTGGGTTCATTGTGCTGTATTCCTGGCACTGATATTCCTGGTTTTTTTTTGGTTTTTAGATTAGATGAGGCTGCATTGTCTCTTCAAAAGGAAAAAAGTATTTATAAGGAAATTGAAAACTACCCCACTTGCTATAAGGTAAATTCTAAGAAACAAGTTCTGGTAATACATTTCAATTTTTTTATTTTTGTAGTTAATGACAGCTGACATCTGACAGATGATGGGTACCTCTTGATTAAGGGATAAGTTTCTTGCTAAATGATGAGAATTTGTGGTAGTGGTGTTTCCCCAAACTTTAGCTGTGCTTTTTTAATTTTTAAGATAAGATGCTGTTATCTACAGGAGCTGTCAAAAACAAACAACACATAAAAAATAAAGATGTTATCAAAAACAACAAACTACAAAAACTATTACTTGGGACAACAGTTCATTAAAATGTTATAGAAGATGACCTATTTCTTACCAGCTGAGGAGATGGCTCTCTGCTTTTGCACCAGATTGTTCTGACTCACTTGTGTCAGTATCTTAGGATGATTGTGGATTGTAATGACCTTTCTCATACTAGATATTAACAGTCTACTGTTTTTCTTATATTTTATTGTTCATTTCTAAAGAATCATTAGGCTTACTTTTTTTTGTTGTTTAGAAAACTATTGCTCAAGTCTTAGTTCATCTTCATAGAAATGATTATGTTGCTGCAGAAAGATGTGTGAGGGAAAGCTACAGGTAAGTCTACTTTTTGTCCTATAGTTTTAAACTGCATGTTTCACTAGCATAGATCTATCTTGCTTGACATTGTTCTTTCATAAATTTTTAACCTGCACTTCTGTTGACTTACAGTGCAATAATAATGTTCCCTGGTGTATGACTATAAGAAATCTTTTTCACACATAACAGATTTAGCTGTAATGGCTACAGCTAAATTCTTCTTAACAAACCTAAAATAGGTCATGAAGAACTAGTTATGTGTGACAGGGGAAATGAGATGGAAATTAGAAGTTCTCGACATGTTACAGGAGAAAATTTTGGTGCGAAAATATGGGTTAGCCTTTAACCCTGGCAATTCTTCATTTCAATTTTCATTGGAACTTCAGTAGCAAAATCTTGAAAGATGTTTTTACTTAAACTGTGCTTTTAGTGAAATGAATGTATATACGAGTTAAATTGTACTTTATTTTTAGAAATAGTCTTCCAAGGTCAGTCTTTAAACATCTTGCTTATATTTTCCAAATCTCCAGTTTTATGTATAGAAACTCATAACAGAGTTTTTCTGTATGTAAAATGGAGAAAGAGTTTATTGAGTACTCAGGAAAAAGGAATTAAATATCTAATATTCTTGTTTTGTCTTGACTATGATTGTGGTCTTATTCTCCGCGTGCACACTAATACTGCCTAAAGTTTAATTTTTATGGATATGATTCATGTACCTGAAGAAATAAATTCTTACTTTCCTTCAGTATACCAGGATTTAATGGAAGTGAAGACTGTGCAGCACTAGAGCAACTTTTAGAAGGGTATGATCAGCAAGATCAAGATCAAGTTTCTGAAGTCTGTAATTCTCCACTCTTCAAATACATGGATAATGATGTAAGTAGGCAGATCCTGTGATTGTTTCTTTCTTCAGGTTAAGAGGTTTTTTTTTCCTAGTAGAGGAAAGTAAGAGCACAGTCCATGTATTTATTGTGACTTGCTGCCATGCTGCCCTGTGGCTGTGAGCTTCCTCTGCATTCTTTTACTTTGCCTGCCAGTGATGGTGCTGCCTGCCTTTCAGATGGTGTGAAGGATTAGGTGAAAGAACAGCTTGTTAAGGATTTGCTGAATTTGTTTAATGAGTTGACAAAATTCAGTCCTCCTCTGCTTGCTTCCTTAAGGGCCAGAACAGTTGGCTGCTTCTGCTTTTTTTCAGAAATACCATGCAGCAGATAAATGTGCATAAGCATGAACAGAGCATGATGCCTACGGGATGGCATCATTGAATATTTTTTTTCCGTTGCTTATTCTTAGCAAGGTACTCACTCAGGAAAGATTTTGAATTTGGAGCCAGTAGTTGTGTCTCTTTCCCCACCATTTTTTATTTAATTGAATTTGTAAATTGTAGGAAGTATAAGATAACAAAGGTGTGAAGTAATGGAAACATCCATCTCTGCCAAACATTGTAACAGTATTGACTAATTTCACTTTGTTGAATAGTAAAAATTAAGTTACTAGTCTTGCTGAACAACACTTGGAAGACTGTTTACATGATCTAATACTAGATAATGTATGAAGAGCTGCATACTGGAATTATTTCTTTTCTACATAAATCTTGAACCAGAGAAGCTGTGAGACCAATTTATTTGATAATAAGCAGCATCAATACAGATCTCATATCCCATTCTCAGAGTATTTGAGAGAACCAATGTTTGTTTATTCCAAGCTGGAAAAATACACTCTGAGAGCATCATCGGTCTTGTTTCTGTACTGAATGTTGTCTGCTTGCTTATTGTGAGCATCAGTCAATTCTGTGATAGTACAGAAATTAAACCTGCCTTGTTATTGTCAGTATGCCAAGCTTGGTCTTACCTTGGTGGTCCCAGGAGGTGGAATCAAGAAGAAATCGCCAAATGCTGCCCAAGACAAAGCCAGAGGACCAGCTGCAGTGGGCTCTCATGTTGATGAGGAAGAGGATGAATATTCTGGTGGACTGTGCTAGCTACAGACTAGGTTGTCTTAAATATCTGACTGACTTGTGATGCTGAGCATATCCAAAGGTACCAGATTTACCAGAGCTTCATTGCAATTGTGATATGGGAATCCTAATATTAACTTGGCAGCTTCTGGGTGCAGTGCAGGAGAAAAACCATGATTGTATCCATCATCTTGAAACACCTTTGGACTTCATCTCTTACCTGGTAGGAGCTTCCTTAGGGCCTTGCCTTCAGCTGATGGGAAAAAATTGAGAAAAGTTTTACTAAAAGCACAGTTTAAAAGAAACCAAAACCTCAGAAGCACTGGAGGGAGAGTGGTACAAAATTTTAAATGCTGGATTTCAACAGCTGACACTTTTGGTCCCAGTAAGATGTTTGCAGTTGTTTTTGGAGTTCAATGTACAATCGTTCATCTGGCTATATCTCCTGTTTAAGACCATTTAAGGCAGACTGTGCCAGGCAGGATTTTTACATGTGTAAGCACTAGGGGGAGCATTCAGTTTGTTTTCAACATGTTTTTACTCCACTGGGGAATATTATTTTAATACCTTATTTTTTACAGTATCCACATGAGTGTGGAAAACACTAAGTCAATTAGGTTGAAGTTATCTTGCAAGCTTAAAAGTACGCATCTGTCTTTCCTCATAAGAAATTTATTGACCTGAAGTCTGTGGAAATAAATGTGTCCATAGTGTTTGTAATGTGCACCTTAGGAAAGGAAGGAGTGAACAACCGTTCTTAGTGGTGTTTTTGAAGTATGCCATAACCAAAAAAGAAACTGAAGTTAGCAAGTAACATGTACTGAATATAAGCTTCTGAAGACAAATGTTTAACAACAGCTTAGGTGGAATGTTTCAGTGATATGTTTGAGTTCATGAGCATCCTAGGTGTTTATTTGCTAATCAGTATGCTAGTCTATGAAGACATTTGATTCTTTCATATTTTCAAAGCATTGAACAGGTATCTCCTATAAGCTGCATTTTTCAAACTAGCATAGAATCCAAGGTAACCAAATCTTAATGCATCCTCTCTATTTTTATTTGGTTTCAAGTCATCATGCAAGCTTCTTTAGTGTCCTAAATTTGTTTCACCAGTTTATGCTTAAAAGTTGTCACCTCTAGAAGTTGTACGTGCGGCTTGTTTCTTGTGCAAGACCTAATCAAGGTCTGCACTAGGGTGACATCACTTGGGATCCAGCAGGGATTCGTGTGTGATGCTGAAAGCTCTGTAACCAAGAGACCAAAAGCACAGTGTTAAGTGCTGGGACAGTTTCTGCCATATTAAAGAATTAGATGTCATCGAAAATATCAAGTATATTTCTGACAAAATTGTGTCAGGCATAATTGTGATGAAGGTTCAACTTTTAGAGGGCTAATGCTCACTTTCCTTGGGGTGAATAGCACTCTGTAGCATTGAGATGGGAGCACAAACTGCAGCATAATTTGCAGTCATATTAGAAAGTCACATTATTCAATTTAATGAGTGTTCAAAAACCAGTTTTGTGTCTTTGTCTTGTGTAATAATAACCATGAGTTTTAAAGCTATTTAAGATGCACCTGTAGTTCTTCACTATCTGATGGGCAATTTCCCTTTGTTATTGATGATGTATATAAAAGTTTTTGCTCTATGAAATTTTAGGAAGTGAGTTGCTTTTCTCTGAGAATGCTTGCAGGTATACATGAAAGATGGTTTTGAAGATTTTCCTAGAATTCTAGAGCTCTTCTAGAATTTTTGCTGTTGGAGCAACCAGTTTAACTGTTTAAAATTCTGCCTTCTGGATTTGATAATCAAGTTGAACATAACACTTTCTATGGAGAGCCTTTATCACAGGTAGAAAAAAATGCACACGTAGGAGCTCAGGGAACACTAAGTAATTTTCTTCAAGCATTTCCTACTCCTAGTTCTGAAATCAGTTTTATTGTGTGATCCCAAGGAGTCTGCTTTTTGTGTGTGTGAACAATTGCATATGTCTGAAATGATGAGGTTAATAAGAAAACTGGGAACTTGGTGTGCTTCTGTGGAAGAATTTGCAGATCTATTTAAACTGTGCTTGTAACACTAACAGGCCCTTAAAAGAAAAATTAAAATTTATGTGTTATATTTTTAAAACATACTTCCCATATGGCCAAAAAAAAAAAAATAGATATGCGACACTGTCTTCCCCCCTCCCTCAAGTTTTTTTTTTGTTCTGTGCCAAGTATGGAAAATCTGGGATGAAAGTGAGTGGTACTAAACATGTTAAGCTGCCATTGAATTGACATTTCTGATTCTTAGTAGTAGAATCTTAATCTTTAATTGCGATGTTGCTGCAAAGACCAAATCTGCAGAAATGGAAGCATCTGAAAATAAGATGGTCTATTTTATATAACTTATTCTCCTATTTTAGACAGTGAAAGTGTGTTAGGAATGTTAACTGCCTTTTAGTAAATGTTTAACTATAGAAACTGTCTGTATATTATGTGTTAGTGTTTGTTTCTATCTTTCAAAGCAATTTGCACATTTATGTAAATACCATTTAAGTGATCTAAAATGGAAAAGATAACATTTACAGCAAGAGAGTTTCCAAAACCAGTGTTGACTGTAAGAAAAAAATAAAGTTAAATTGTGCATGGAGGCTGAGCAATGGCAGATGCAATGTAAATGTAAAATCAGAAGATTTCTAAATTATCTGTAACTTAATAAGATGATCAAGTGCAGTGTGAAACCTGTGCTTTACTTGTTCTTTTCCTGAATCTGTGGTGTAATAGAGTACAAAATGTGTTTGTAACAGCTCTACAGATGCTGCCTCTTGAGAAGAGGCTATGTGTTTCACCAACATGAAAAATAAAACTTGAAATTAATGCATGTGTGGTAGCTTTCTCTGTTGTTGATCAGGTCCTGCTGAGGGCCACCATTTGAAAACTAATATTAATTATGTTTAATTTGTCACTGGGATAGATTTTCAAAGTGGTTTTTGGCATGAGAATGCAAGACTGTCATTATTCAAGTTGGATCCAATGAGTAGTTTGAAAAACAACTAGATTTCACCCAATTTAAATATGTGAATTCTGTAAATCTTTAGAGACTTCATAATTGTAGAAAAATCACCTTTTCTACTATTTTAAACTGAAACTTGCTGGAATATTTGAAGGCTGAAGAATCTGACACTGAAGTTCTACAGTGTAACAGGAATTGTTCCTTAGATGCTGCAAATACGCAGCTGTATAAAATTATAAGAACTAAGCTGCTCTCAGGGAAAAAAAAAAAAGCCTTGTCATCTAGATTTATAATACGTAGTGAACTTTTTTGGATGCAGGAAATGGAAAAAAGAAGCAACCCCAACCTCTATGAGTAGCAGTGGTAATAAAATTGGAGGAAGTAGATGTAACTTTAGAGAGCAGAGGGGAACCACTTGGGATCTGCGGTTTGAGTCTGAGCAGGGACATTAATCTCTGAGTTAATGGTCTGTAGAGGCCACCATGCCCAGGAGCTGGGCTCGTCTCTTCCTCTGCCTCGGTACCTGTCCGATAGGATGGGCACGAGCTGTCTCTGACCACCTTCCACAAGGCTGGCGGGACTTTGTTTCAGAGCCGCTGCCGTTGCCCTTGCGCTGTGATTTCCAGAGTAGCCGTCAGCCTGGAACGGGAGCGGAGAGGCAGCTGCAAGGCTGCACGTACATTTTGAGAACATGTGGCTGTTGTGATTCATCTGCTGAGTCCAGTGGGAATAGTGGTAAGGAACGTGGCCGGACTCCGCAGTGCGCGCTGCCAGCATCTTCACTGGTGTGCGACCAGTTTGGACTGCACCACAGAAAGGTTCCAGTCCTAAAGTGACAGAAGCAGGCCCCAGCACGAGCACAGTGAAAATGGGTTGCCTTGCTTGTTTTTGATTTGTATTTACGTGCCTTTATTTAGCGTTGTTTCTGAGCTCCGTGTAACCTGGCGTGGATCCGTTATCCCAAGAGCGTTCCCTCTTAGCACTAGATGGTGCCGCGGAGCCGGCACGGGCCTTTCCTCCGCGGCCGGGAGCCTCCGCTCCGTGTCCAGAACAGCTTCTGCCTTTATGCTCAGCTAGAGTTTTAGTTTGGTTAGAAATATCCACACGGGAACCTGCTCTTGCTGCTGCTTCTCGTGGCTTGAAACACCTGCCTGAAGTTGTAGAAGTCGGCTTACAAAGACAGCTTACGTTGTTGTGTTTCCACTTCCCTTAATATGGGCCTGGGAAGTCAAGTGATTAAGAGCCAAGTTACGGATAGTGGGTGGGTGAGCGAATAAAACAGTAGCCGGTGTGCACTACAACCTGTTAAAAGAAATTTTCAACTCCAGGGCTGGCTGATTCTGCTACAACTGGCACTCTTACTGCAGCCACAAAATTTTATGAAATGCCTCGTGGACAGAAATCAAGAAGCATAGGGGGCAGGGAAATTAACTGAAAATGGAAGGAGTGAGGAAGCTGGTCATCAGGCAATGGTATGCTGATGGATGGAACTGAGAGCTCCTGCTGTAATTTGCTGAAAGGAGTTTGCTTTAAAAAAATATGCCACTTCCTGATTCATCCGCAGAGGCAGGGAGGGAAGGATGAGGACTGGTATGACTGCTCTCTCTGTGCTGGGGAGAGGTTCTGCTGCCGTGTGCCATGTGAGGCAGTATGAACACAGACACACTACGTCCTTTGCCTGTCACTAACTTCAGGAATGAGAGGTAAAACTTTATAGCAGCAGACAGGGACTTCTTTGTGTGTGTAGCTGACAGCTTTCTAGCCAATGCTTGCTGTGCTGCACTGCTCAACAAATGTCCTAGAGTAATTGTGTTGGTAATAATAGAGCAGAGAATTCATGAAGTGTAAAGACCTATGGTACCCCATGTGTTTTATGGGTGCCAACTATTTTATTTAATTGACCACCATCCAGTAATTTTCTGGCTACTCTTTTGAGCCAGTGTATGGATTTTCCAGGCTGAATAACTGGAGAAAGAATGAGTATCCTCTCAGCTGCACTGGAGCCCAGAGCACAGGTTGGGTGTGTAAAGAGTGAGTGGTTAAAGCTGGGTGGACTTGGGGGGTAAGGCAGCTGTGTAGCAACACCAACAGAGCAAAATATTTTAAAGCTTTAGTAACAGAGCTGCAGATAGAGTAGCGTATTTTAAAATTCTCCTTTAAGTAAGACATGATCTGGTAACTTCTGCTACTGCCTTAATGCTTATCTTCCCAAACTTACCGGATACAGCACCTCGTGGGAATTCCTGAGAAGTCATTTTCTTTGAAACCATCGGAGAGTTATTTCTCGCCATTTTGAAATACTTCAGTCTAATCCTGATGCAAGACATGAGTTTGGTGAAAGGCGTGCTGTTGAGAAACATTGGAAAGTGAGAGAAAACACCCTTGTTTTCTGTTGATTCAGGGTTTTTTTTCCTTTTAGATCTTAATATTCTCTAACATAAGGACTTTTTTTTCCTTTTGTAGCTTATGCATGTTAGTATGCAATCTGAGATTCAAATAGTTGTTTTTCTGTATCTGTCCTCCTGCAGCCGTTAGGGAGCAGAAGATTTCTTGTAACTGAGGTGGGGACAGGGAAATCAAGAGAGGAAGTATGCACGTGACTGCACACACTACTCACTTTTTGGTTCTGGTTGTACTAACACACTTGTGATCTCTTTGTGGATAGGCTGACAAATGGCTTCACATCCATGTGATTTTGCTACATTTTTTTTCCCTGGCGATGCCATGATGGTGTTGGAACAGGTGTGAATGCCTCATGGCCAAACAAAATCTGGTATTAATGACATGCAACCAAGGTAGTAAGTGCAAGTAGCAGCCTGATTGCACACACATGGTTTATGCTTATCCCTACTGGCATTTATAACATGATAATTTTTGTTTTAGAATGTCAGGGATATCTAAATCAGGAACCGTATTTCAGAAGTAGTGTTTCTTCACAAGACTGAAGTGCAGTAATGGGATGACTTGAAATTTACTGTAATTTGGGCTATGCATTAATTGCTTCAACACTTTCGGGGAGGTTTCTGTTTCCAAGTTAAATTTCTATGTATCTATTTTGCAGGAAACAGATATGGGGAAACATTCCACATCTGTGATCACTCCACTGGTCTTCAAAATAGTTTGTTTAAAATGTAGGAGGGGGGAATTCAGAGTAATTTTTTTCAGTGTATTTCAGGAACAGTGCCTATTGGGTTTTGTCTTCCTGAGTTTGTATTGTGGATAATTCCACTGATGACTATGTGTAGTATTGTATTGCTATAATTTAAAAAATGGCCACTTTTAAATATAGATACTGCAGCTACTAGGACTTTGATCTTTATGAACCAGAATATGGGAGATGTTAATCAATACATTCACTATGACTGAAGTATGGAAAGGGACTAGGAGGCAATGTGTGATGGAAAGGAGTGAACTTAGAGAGAAGAAACCAAGGAGGATTCCAGCCCAGTGCCGAGTACTCATGCCCTCATGATTTCCTGATCATAGCCATGAAGAAGGATGAAGGAACAGCTGGAGACATAGTATGTTGTTTGACAAATTAGAGAACACCAAGATGAATCACACATCTGATAGCTTGTGTAAATCAGAGAAGTCACCGTTTTTGTCAGACACTTAAAGGTAGTTTGAGCATAATTCTGATGCAAGGCAGCAGGGGAAAGCATTTTTTATGATGTCCCTTCAGTTAATGTCAAATTCATACTATTCTGTTCCGATGCATTTATTCAGTGGAGTTTCCAGATGCACAGCAACTGAACAGAGAGTGTAATAAAGGGGATCCTGTTTGCTGCAGTTTCCTTTCCTTTTTAGTTGTGTGCATTTTGTCTTTGAGGCAAGAGCAGGAGTATTCCTTGAAGGCTTTGCTGTATATCACTTTCAGGGCAGGTGGTTTTGTTTCTGGGGGTTTTGGGTTTTTTTTGTTCAGGTTTTTTTTTCAGTTTACACTGAAGAGAAACCAAACCTTTGCTTTGGGTGGATATTCCAGTAAGGTTTTGCCCTTTTGACCATTTTTTGATGGATTCTCAGCACCTTATTAAAATCATTACATTTTAATTGACAAAGTGCTGAACTTGGTTTGTGTCCACTAAAGACAAACAGTAGTAGAGTTAATGTACTATCATGGATCTGGAGCAGATGGAAAAACTCATGGTCTGTGTCAGGAATCCAGGATATGCTGTGTTGGTGGCAGAAAGGCTGGTATTTTGTCACTGTTTTCCATTTTTATCTTTGACCAAATATAAATAATGGGTCAATATGACACAAAATCATTAGATTTAGGCCGTGCTCATGTTGAGAGTTGTGGTAGATAAAATGAAGGCTTGAATTTCAAATGTACAAACTATTTTTCCACCCTGAAGCAGACTTTTAGGAGCTCTCATTTGTCACCAAACTCTTTTTCTTTTGAGTGTGGAATTCAAAATTCTTTAAGTTAACTGTGGTGTGGCTCACTAATATAATACATGCCATATGATAAAGAATTATAGCATTTTGAGACAGCTGGGTTAAATGTGAATTAATTGCTTAAAATAGGAATGCTATGGTTTTTGTCAGACTTCAAAGTTATTTCTGTGTAGTTATTTGTGTCTTTGGCTCTCTTCCCCATTTCCCTAAACTTCATTTCTAAATAATTTTTAAAGACATTGATATTCCTGATTTCTGTATGAATGGTTGAAAATATCTAGCAGTGAATTTCTCTTCAGATGAAGATTTAAGTTACTCCTAGACCACTGTGGTATATTTTTGTTCATCTCATCAATCTCTATATTACATTTGTCACTATGGTTCACTTTGTATAAGGGATGCCACATTACACATCAGCCATGTGAGTCAGCCTGTCTTACTTCATGGCTTTTAGAGTGTTCTGGGCTTTTTTTGGATGGATGGCTGGCATCCTGTGGACCTTTAGCAAACTCTGATAGCCTTGCTGTAATCAAATTGTTTGGAGCAGGAGTCTTGATTATAATGTTGTTTCTGCTGGTTGAGCTCTTTGATATGAATGTCTCAATGGGTAGGAAAGAGAGGTTCCATGAAGAGCCTGGAAGCTGCACATCCCATCTGCACTGAAGTTAAAAGAATCAAAGAGCGAAACTTTCATAACGAGCAGGAGAGGATGAAACACTGTGATAGTCTGTGCACAGATCCATCCGCACCCATGAGTGCATATGCCTTAAAAAAAAATCCTCTTTCAGGAAAGGACAAGAAGTAACTAAGGTAAGGAAATAGCATTTATGTTTTATTCCTTCAGTGATGCAGGTTTTTTAAAAAATAATTATGGATGCTTTTATAGCCAATGTTGCAATTACAGAGCTAGACGCAAATTCTGAACTGTAGTTCCAGATCTGGATCATCAATTGAATGTCCCTGGATCTCAGTGTGGGAGATAAGTTGGAATCCAGTGTTCTCCAAGTGCACATTAAGCAGTAAACTCTCTCTCTCTGTCTCCTGTTAATGTATTTGCCTATAGACAGAATACAGCAGATCCTCAGCTGTGCAAGGTGCGCTGCCTTGAGGCAGCCAACTGTACCTACTGGCCAAAATTCCTGCAGCAAAGGATTGCAAACTTTTGGCTTTCCACCCTTTCTCCCAGACAGGCCTCCATGGCAGGCAAGGGCTGGACTGAGACTCCTGTATGTGTTTACCAGCCACAGACTCCCTCTCTTGGGGGAAAGATACTCACTTTCTTCTTCTGTCAGAGTTTCTAAATGCTGGATTGTGCTTGCCAAGGCACTGAGTGGAAGGGACAAGTGGACAGGGAGACTGAGGCCAAGGATGAGTTGGAGGTTGAAACAACATCTACCATTTGTCAAGGTCATTAATTTCCAGGCAAATTGTCTTTGAGCTTCTTGGGGCTGTTTGAGTTATTACTGAAATGCAGCAGTTTCCATAACATAATAGTATGCAGAAACCCCACAGTGCAATAATATGAAAAATAGTTCTCTCTAAATACTACTACAGTATGGATTTAAAATAGGAATTTGATGCTGTTTAGACTAACTGCTGGACTGATTAGCCTTCCATCATCACTTCTGGTTCTGCTACATGCCTTGGTTCAGCTTTTCTCTTATGTCATGAGAATTTATTGTCACATATTGTGGTCATGGCCCTGTTACACCCAGTGATCCTATACTGGCTTACTCTCCTTCTATTTGTTCCATAGAAATTGCCGTGTTTCATTCTGTTGGTTTAACAGACTGTTAATTAGACAGTTCTTAAACAGTAGTGCCAGGTAGGAATAAATCTGCCACACAGTAACGTTGCTGTAACTCTCCAGGTATAGCGAGTGGGTAACCTCAGGCCAACAGCATTTGTATTCTGCCTTTAGTGAAACCAGGGCTGAATGAAGAGTTCTGGAAAGGTATAAATATATCTGAAGGATTGGCATTCAGAAATATGAAAAAAACCTCTGAACATTATGCATTGAAAGCTTTAGCACAATCTGATATACTGTCTATTACAGTCAGTCCTTATTTAATTGCTGTCATTAAAATACTCATAAGACCTGGACGTTTTTTGGCTTCCTCCCCTCCCTGCCTCCTTCCCTTGCCCCCCTCCTCAAAAAAAAAGAAAAAAGGAAAAAAAAAGCACAGTAGTTCTCTATAAGACAATCTCATAAATTACCATGGTGGAGTTAGTTGTCTATCTGCCTGTGACCTGCTGGGTATTTCTTGGAAAAAAAAAAAATTCTAAGATTTTCATGTCTTAATATGAATGATTCTCCATCCTAAAGTTTGGACTGGATTGATTATTCCCCAGTTTAAAATATTTTTCTCTTTCATTCCAAGAGTAGTAACACTAACCTAATCCCAGGGAACCTGTCACTCAAAATGCAGATAGCATTGGAGATATAACATAATTGGAGAGAAGATCTGGCAATTCGCCCATAATTTCAAAATGTTAAAAATGTTACTGGTCTCTGATCACCACACTAAAGGAAAGCCAGGTTCATTTCATGTGTGACTTACTAACCAAGAATTGAATTAATTTTAACGGAGAACATTTGAAAAACTGTTCAGCCAATGCTAGTGTTGATGTCGTCTTCTCAGTGTTAAGAAGAGTCGGAAAAACACACACCCATCACTGCCCCAAGGTCAGAACTTTCTGTGAACCTGCAACCCAAAGCTGTACAACAAGGAGAACCAACTTGTACCTCATAACCCATGAAACAGGAAGGATGCTTATCAGCAATAATCTTGCTTCTGCCTTTACCTTTTATCCTGGTTCATTTAGTTTCACCTTCTGAGACATATATTTATAATGTTTTAGATGCTTTAAACTGGGAGTGATGGTTGAGAAGCAATCCAGCCAGAAGGAAGACAGGGCAGCTAGGGACACAGTCTCCTCCAGACTTTCTCTCTTGAGGTGAGGGATGTACCATTCATTTTAATCCATCTACTTCTTCAAGTAAAGCTGCAAATCATGGAAAAATGATGACCCACAGAAACTGGGAGATAATGCTCTGGTGGCTTCTCTGGATATAAAGTATGAATTCGTGGGAGTGACTGGTCCTTTTCTTTTGCTCACCCACTTTGTTTCACCTCTCTTCATCCCCTGGAAGGAGATAGAGCAATGAAATCAAGGCAGAGTATTGTGAGAATCTAAACTCCTCATATAGGGCAGCTGAAGAAGTCAAGCATCTGATAGTAATTGGTTAGTAAATTAAATTTTAACAACCTAGAGGTTGCATGCAGTCCAGTTCTGCTCCCCTAATATAAATCACTCCGATTTTCAAATATGAAACACATGTTTTCTGTCTGACCTTGTCTTTTATGGAGCAGTGGAGATTGCAAATGCAGATGCTCAGGTTTGTCTGCTTTCTTGGCTGCCGAGGCTGTAAATGGCAGCTTTGCTCTCGGAGCGCTCGTGACGTTGACATTGCTCCGCACACTGGAGAACAGATATGGCTACAGGCAATAAAGCTGAGCTGGATCTTGTTCAAACACTTTCGCTCCCTTTAGGCCTTGTTCACCCAGGGCGGGACTATGACCTCGGATCGCAGGCCCGGCCTCTCTCCCTTTCCTGGCCTGGGAGGGAGGGGGATGCCAGCTGCCCCTGCGACATGGCTGACAGCAGAAGGCTGGCAGGCACCTGCCCTCTCTGCCTGCAGCAAAATGCAGACTTCACCCCTTTCCTAGCTGTTCTGGCTTAAGCCCAACAGCCGTGGAGCGCTCTGGCTCAACTGGTCCCTGATGGCTTTCCCCAAGCTTGTTCCCTGGAGCCACAAGCTCCAACACCCACTTCAGCACTGTCACCAGTGCTCACCCTTCTCCCAAAGGTGTTCAATGGACCTGCCTAGTCAGTTTTCCCTTTGAGGCCCAAAGCCAGTGTATTGTTATTCTCCAGGAGGAAGCTGGGGCTCCCTGCATACCATTTCTTCCCTCTTTCTCATCAGAAGGACATGTCCCAGTCTGACACCTAATTTTTAGCAGTGCTATTCTGGAGCTGAAGGGGAAGCTGCATGTTTAAAGCTTCAGATCTGCTCTGACTACAGTCAGTGGGAATTTTCCTATGTAGGTGCTAAGTATTATTCAGTGTAAGCAAAACTTGGCCCGTTAGTTGTAATTTTTTTTTTCCATTATAAATCAATTCCTCTCTATAATTTTTGCTTGAAATCTTTCCTCCTAGAGAGGAATTTGCTGTAGCTATAACATTGCCACAAAGAATTCCAGCCATGAGAGCTTGAAAATAGTTTTCTTCCTTTCTAGATGTTTCTTAGGGAGTCTGACTTGATCTAAGGTCTCTGTGATTTATTGATGTATTTTGACCCATAGGATGATGTTGCTGGTTGCTGGGAGAGCAAATGGATTTGGTCCTGAGGCTAGCTTAGTAGTATGAGGGGTTAAAAAAAGCTTCTGATGAAAGCACGTGTTTTTAATGCCCAAGTACCACTGCTCCCTAGGGCTTAATAGGACAGCTTGAAAAATTAAAGTCCTGTGCTTGACCTTATAGCACCAAAATAAAGCAAGCCTTGGTTTCAGGGGAAGCTGGGGAGTGCCTTCCTTCAGATGTGTTGCAGAACTAGGAAGGGGCACTGTGGCACTCTCCTTCAAGGAAAGGACAGTAGACCTCCCCATCCTCAGTCACACTGTCCCATCAGTGTGTTGGTGATCTGTAAGACCCTGGTCTGGAATCTGGGAGAGGAAATAGAGCCAGTGGGGGTGAAGGGAATAAGAACCAGAGAAATTAAAATGTGCAGAGGCCAAAGGCTGGAGCAGAACCATCATTTCAACCTTTTACTTTGAGGAGACAATGTTCTTAAATAATCTCTGAGAACTCCTATTGCCTCCTGTCCACACCTGTGATCAGGATGGGACAGAAAGGACACATCAGTGGGATAAACAGTCAGTACCAAGGTTCTAGCACTGACGTCATGTATGATTTGGGTATTTTACGGTGATCTAGCTCTAGCCTGGTCCTATGCATCATCTTTTGTACTTCTCCATGACCACCCCTGTGACATCTCCTCCCCAGAAGGAAAAGGGCTGAAGGCAAAAGAAATCTGGGCCCAGGGACTGAATTGTCTATTAGAGATTATAGCACATTTAATATGCACCTGCAGAACACCCTCTGTGTTAGATTCAAATGGAATGCATTCGGATAATGTGCTACAAAACCACCTCATAACACAAATCAGAGTTCGGTAAGAGAGATCTGCTTGGGAAGCTGCCCTCAGTCCTGCACTGCAGATCCGAACTACAATGCTTCTGCTGTGGACACATCACTAACAGGAAAACAGACATTTACATTTTACTGCAAAGAGGAGTCCCCAGAGAACCCTGTGATACTTTTGCACTATGCAATACTTAACAAGATTTTCTTCTAAAAGTATTTCATAGCCATACAATATCTGGAAAATTGCTTTGAGGTGGGAGGGAATCCTTTAAAGCACTTCGGTTTAGTTGCATGAAAGAATTTAGTCATGTGACCAGCAGTACAGTCTGTAGTTCAGCATTGCTTTGGATGTTCACTGATAGTCTTAAGTCTTAGGTATGTTACTGATCTTTAAATCTTGCTGATTACATGAGGCATGTGAAGCTGCCTTTGCGCAGACTTCTGTCAGCAGCCTTATACTCTTCCAATGCCTGCCTTCTTGTACAGGATCTTCAGCATCTTTTTTTGTGTGTAGTTAAGGCTTTATTATTATTATTTTTAAGGGCTAGAGTTCTAATTTCCAAGCTGATGAAGTCCTTATCAAAGTTAAATGAGAGTTTGGAGTAGTCAAGTATATGGTAAAGGTGGAGATCAAGTTTTCACCTACTGAAAGTTTTTATTGTAAATGTTTTAGCATAACATCCCTGCACTAGCCACTTAATACAGACAGTATATGCTGATATCATTAATGTACCTTGTAATGTAAGAAGCCCTTTCCACTCATTGTAGGGACATGACTATGCAGTCATTTCTATTAGAGGGCTACAGTTCATGTAGATTGTAATTTCATGTAAGAAGCTAAATTGATGTACTTTATTCTCCAGAATAACAGGCTTATTTTATTTGAGACGGTGTCTTTATCACTTGTTTTAGGCTTTTAAACCTGGAGATGTTAGTCACTAATGCCTATTATTGTAAAAACTAAAAGCTAAAGCTTCTGTATGAGTTGCTGTTGGTTGACAAGTTCCTGCATTTCAGTATCATTTCGATTTGTGTGTTGTTACTGTCTGGATGTGGTTTCTAGTTCTGCATTAATTTAAAGTAATAACACTGGAGTTGTTTGTTTAGGATTTGCCTTTCTTTTTTTCCTGTTTTCCTCTGAGGGAAAAAGTGTTAACAACAGTCTTGGTTATGATGTGACCAAGAACACAGCAGCACTCTCCAGTGAAATTCCCATTTGCAGTGATGTTTGCAACCAAGTATTCTTTTATCCTATATTGTGCAGAGCCACTAAGATGATGAAAACAGACCTGCAATCCATCAGTTCTGAGCTGTACTGTGGCCTCTCGCTATTGCACAGGCTGGCTTCATTACCCTGATTCAGCTGACTTCTTTTAAACCAAGCATCATTCTTTTATTCAGCAAGCGAGCCCTTCCTAGCAGCTGCAGTGCCTCCCGTTAAACCTAAGGCCATCTGGAAAGCTGGCTGTTGTGCCTGCTTGGTCCAAGACTGCACTGATCTGGTCTGCACTGTGTTTGGTTGTGGAGGTGTCACGGCTCTCTCCAGCTGGACTGTAGTAGGGCTGAACCATCCTGGAAGAAGCCACGATGCCTTGCATGGCACAGATCCGTAGCTGTTTCTGTGCACTAGCTGACAGGGGAGAAGGGGAACAGGTCTGATGGAAGATTTTGGAGGCCTACCTTTGTGCAGAGTCCTTGTTACCATTTTGTGGCCACCAGAAGCTGTAGGGCTGGGGACTTCAGGCAGAGGTGGCTGTACACAGGCTTGTGGAGTTGACCTTGGAGACTGAATCTGTTGTGTGAAGGATGAGTGATCTCTGTGTCTGTCTCTGTGGTATCTGCAGCTTTTGGAAAAGGTGGCAGATGTGGGACTCTGTAAGCTTGCAATCTTTCAGTGCATTACCTGGATCTTGCTTTGCTGCTCTGGGTAGAACCAGCTGTTTGCTAACTGCTGCTGACACAGGTCACTGGAGCAGGGCAACTGCTCTAACATGCTCCTGTCTGGGATTCTCCCAGTTAAAGGGGCCAGCTACCAAGTACACTCAGCCCATCCACAATATTCTTAAATATGTCCTAAGAAATCTGCCTTGAGGGAACATCTGAGTTTGGTTTCTTTTAATTGCAAATTACTTAAAGGTCCGCTTTTGCTGAAAAAAAACCTGTACTGTAAACCTGCTAACGCAACAAATCTATACACAATATCTATGCAATGCATATGGTTATATGTAAAATATACAAATATATGCATTGCATTAGCTGATACAAGAATTACTTAATGCAGCATCACTCCTATATGCCGTGGGATGACACATATGAGTAAACTTTAAATGTGTTTCTTCCAGCTGTGCTACTTGGCTGTGAATCTTCGTGTTTCCTGGTGGCTACATACAGTATCTAATGGGAGAGATTGCACAGACTCTGCTACAAAGGCGACAATTTGGAGGGGGATTTCACTGCTGAAGGCTCTCATATTGTTGCCTTTTTTCTTCATTAAGACTGCTGTTAACACTTCTTCCCTCAGAAGTGAGATTTAAATCTGAAGTGACATTTCCCCCACTACCCCTCCAATTTATCTCAGAGCGCAAAGTTCCTACAGCAGAGGTTGAGGTTTTCTCTTGTAAGCACCTTGAGGCCCAGCAAGCTGCTTATGGCCACAGCTGAGCTGGGATTGGCCATCCTGCTGTGGCAGCAGCAAATTCCACTAGCCCTCCAGTGCTCTTCTTTCTATGTTGTACAATTATTCATCTGCCTAAACCTATATGTATTTTCCCCTTTTTATTCCAGCCCATGGGGAATTAGGGAGTTAAATTTTATTTAATGTCAGTCCGATTGTCTGAAACTTCTTTGAGTGTGAACTGGGAAGTCCCTGGGAGAGGGCTGGAAGTCTTCCAGACTCGTAAGACCTGCAGACCTCAGGGAACTCTTGCATGAAGTTTTTCATTGTGGATTTCTTTGCCAGATCAGCTCTAAAACAGACTAGAGATCATTGTGATGAAAGCTAGAGAAGGCTGAATGCTAAAGAAAATATAACAGCTGCTGGAATGTGCAAATGTGCAGGCAAAGCTGTACCTGACGGCAGAGATCTAAAATACAGAAGTTCATGGGCTAAAACTCACTGAAATATCAATTACTGGGCTGTACAATGTAACTTCTTCAGATGACCTTGTGTATTCAACTATCTGAAAGAAGGTTGGGGTGAGGTGGGGGTCGGTCTCTTTTCCCAGGTAACAAGTGATAGGACTTGGATAGAACTCGAGTTGTGCCAGGAGAAGCTTAGATTGGATATTAGGAAAAATTTCTTTACTTAAAGGGTTGTCAGGAATTGGAATAGGATGCCCAAGGAAATGGTGGAGTCATCATCCCTGGAAGTGTTCAAAACAATGCGTGGACATGGCCCTTGGGGACATGGTCTAGTGGTGGATTTGGTGGTGCTGGGTTAATGGTTGGACTTGACGATAGTAAAAGTCTTTCCCAAACTAACTGGTTCTATGATTCTATGACAGGACTTCAAACACTAAATCTCTTTATAACCTTCTCAAATCTGCATTCAGTTTTTGCCTTTCAGAAGTACTGGTTTGTGCCACTGCCTTCTGATCTTAGCTGATTCCAGTCCTCCACCTTTTCTTTGCCTTTCCTTCTGTGTGTGCATCCGTCTCGTGCTCCTATTGATTTGTGTGTTTTAGAGAAAGGTCTGGCAGGTGCTTGGATCACTTCCCCTGATTTCCCTACAAGACGATGCCACCTGCTTCATACAGGCATAGGGCTAACTCATTCAGTTGGCTTTAGCTAGGACCAGCTCTAATATTTCACCTTCACACGAGCCTTTCTGATCTTGTTTATCTCACTCAGAGCACGACAGCTGCAAATAAACAGTTTGCTAGTAGTGAGCACAGAGACTTGGCTGTACAAACTTTTTGGCTCTGAAAGTAAGCCCAAAAGTTAAGTAAGCCCAAAAGTTTAGTAAGCCAGGAGAATGGGCAACTAACTTCCTCTACTAGCCCTGGAAAAATGCTTGGCCAAAAAGGAGATCTGGGCATCTCTTCTCAGTCGTAGCCATTTTGTTAAGGTCCTAGAAATCCAGGGAGTTGTTTCTAACTCAGCTGGGTGATCACCACTGATTTTCAAGTGGATCTGGGATCCACTTGAAAATAAACAAACGTATCATCCAGCAATGTCTGCTTTCCCTGTTGCTTGCTCATTCCGCTTTTGGGGAGTTGCCTATCATCAGAATGTTGAAGATCTACTTTTCCCCTAGTTATTGCAATACATCCATAAATAATACATTTCCCTCTCTAAATTACATTTAATTATTCTGTCAAGGTTATTTCAAGAGCATGCAGCTATCACAGGTAAAATCCATATTCCCCTTTTCCTCTGCCTCCCTCTAAGATCTCCTGCTCGTTCAATTAGGAAAGTTGATCTCTGGTTTGGAGAGGCTGTATCTGCCTCCCAGCAAGAGACAGACAGCTTTACCTAGGCAGGGATCTGCTTACCTTGAAATGTTACCTCTTCATTTCGCTTGTAATTCAGCAGTTCAGAGGTAAGTTCTGCCTTATGTTACTGAAGTAGCAGAGCAGAAAGGTTGTTTTGCATGACTCACATGTTCCACATTTTCTGTAAACTTTATTTTCTGTGTGGCATTTGCCTGATGCGATGAAGTCACTGCTTACCTGATGCAATCTTTTTTGTCTCACCGGTGCAAAGCTGTAAAGACAATCTAACCTTCAACAACTGAGGCTCAGACATTGCTGCAGCACATGGTATTTGTAATCTTACCACTTGATTAGGTGCTGAATGGTGTCTGGAGAGGCATATGTGCTAATTCCGTTAACTTGAGTGGCTCTGCTTGAAAAAAGAGAAAAAATCAAATAAAAAAAGGAGAAATTACATCATGGACCTCCTCTCTAAAATTCACTTCTGTTCAGGGACTTACACCTGTGTTAGATACTTTAAGTAAGCAGCCTTCAAGCTTTTAAACAACGTGTTGAGAATCAGTGCCGTAACAGCCTCCAAAGAGTTTTTTAGGAGTCTTGATCTTGCTTTCGACAGGCACTGCCGATACCGAAGACGTGAAGAGAGAGGCAATTCTTGATGTGCCGTGCAGTCATGTGACCGGGTTAATCATACTTCCTTCGCCCCCCCCGTGTCAGTTCCGAGGAGGGTCCCGTGTTTCTTGTAGAGAAGCTGTGTCTGAGTGCTCGGACAAGGGCCGTGGCAGGCGCAGAAGGGCAGCAGGTCGGGCTGCGGTGGCAGTGCCGGGGAAGGGCGGGGGGCCGGAGGAGCCTCCTGGCACAGAGAGCAGGAGGCAGCTCCGCTCCTGCCAGCCCCCGCCCGCCCACGCCGGCATGTCTAGACTGCCGCCCTGCACGGGGCAGGCACTCCGAGCTCAGCCTTCCAAGGCCAGGAAAGCTCCCGTTGCGGGAATTTCGCCTCAGAGACGACTGTGGGCTTAAGCGTCCAGTGGGTTAATAAGCACTTTGTATCCCTAGGCTCTCCGTGGCTGCATTTTGCTGGCTCAAGGCCCTGAGCCATGAGGGTCAGTGCTTTGGGACATTATTGCTACCAGGCTGGCAGCTGGACAACTCGTGTCTCATGAAGAAATTTCTCTGCCATTCCAGACCTGGTTTTGTTCTGACCCGGGGTGAGACGCACAGCTCCAAAGAGTTTTATGGGACAGGCATATGCCATAAAAAGTTGAAAGCCAAAAATAACTTTTCCCCCCTCCCTCTTTTCACCTCCTAACTTCCAAGCCAATATTCACGGGGGGGGGGGGGGGGG